>OY755240.1:80615334-80998052 GCA_963576725.1 Azorinus chamasolen | reverse complement strand
AATTTGAAAAAAAATGATGGTTAAGGTTCACCCTAATTCTGGGCGCATTTAGGCTAAGGTTCACCCGACAACTAACATATGCAATATTACAGCATCTAAAGACACACACGTCGTAGTTTTTCCCTTGAACTTGAAACATAAGACCCACAACTGTCATGTATATTCTGTTACTTGTGTTTAGCCAGTTATGTTCACTACAATTATTATTTCTAACGTGTAAATCGGGTTTGTACAAAGACGTACAACCTGATCGATTTCTCACAGTAATTATTCCCCTGTTTATTGTTTAAAAAAAACAATTCTTTGTATTGAAGCACAAAACACGTAAACACAGGTCGGATGCTATATTTATCATGTGACACTTGGTTTGTGTCGGTACTGCATATCTTTATTATATCTATTTTTCCCTTTTGTATTAAAATATCTTCATTGCTCATAGCATTGCAAGCAGTCAGGAGACTTTTAACCTGGGTCTACACGCAAAACTACGCTAACCCCTTATACTGTATTTATACTGTAATGAGTTTGTCTAGTGTTTAATAGATCCATCATTCCCGTGCTAATAGTTTTCAAAATGAAAGTTATTCAGCAAAAACAACACCACCAAAATCTATTGAGCATTTACTGAATTCCATTTGCTTTCACAGGTTAACAACCATAACCATGGAGCGCTGCATGTACCAATGGTATTACTGCTATATGAAACACAATGCATTACCAGATAGCATCGATCATCTAGTTGAAGCACACAATTCTGTATGTTTAAAGTATAGAGAACTAGAACTGGACGAATCATCTGGTGCTTTGGGGTATAGGACCAAAACATACGAACACATTATACCTATTGATGGTGATGTGTTTGTGTCGTCCGATAACCGTGTTGGTATTTTCAAGGACAGTGACGGCAGAAAAAGAGGCATAGCCAAATCAATTCCATAATGTAGATATAACACTTTGTCTTCGAAGAAACAAACCAATGCGTCAAGTATTAGATCTAGCTCGATTTATACTGTCTGAATAACAAAAATACTTGGAAAAGTGTAACGATGAAGATGTTTGCGAGGACGAATCAAGTGTTTATTAATGATTTCACATAGGAGATTTGCAAAACATTCTTCAATATGTGCATTTTCTAGTAGCGGAAAGGACCCTTTTCTAGAAAAAGCAATTCCGTTTGCATAAACGGGTCGATTATTTTGGCTTTAAAAGTAGTTCACCCATACATACTCAAAATGAGTTGTGTATATATACAAATCTGATACCGTGTTTGCATTGAGAATAGCTTTAGTAAATCAATAACCGTCCTTACAATAGAGTTAAATACATTTATACATGTTGATAGCTCACCTAATTATAAAATCATATAGGTGAACTTACGCTGTTGAATGTTGTCTTTCTACAAACTCGATTCACACGTTAGAAATAATAATTGTTGTGAACATAATTGGCTAAATACAATTTACAGAATATACATGACAGTTGTGGGTCTTATGTTTCAAGTTCAAGGGGAAACATACGACGTGTGTGTGTGTCTTCAGGTGCTGCAACACTGCATTTGTTAGTTGTTGGGTAACCTTAGCCTAAATGATCCCAGATTAAGGGTGAACATTAACCACCAAATTTTCAAATTTGGGCAACCTTAGCCATTCGAGCATCAACTCAGTACACGAAAACACGTGTAACTACCTGAATTTTGAACGAAGCAAGATGATAGTCAAAGGAAAGACAGAAAAATACTTCGATTTACCTTCGACATCGTTGGATTAACGTGAGTTTGTCATATATCGGAGATATTCAGTCCCAAAAAAGGAAAATGGTGTTTTGGCATATTGATACACGTTGATTCACTGATTTAATACACCATTCTGCATGCTATTGGGAGAATATTACACCAACATGCTCGGCAAACACTGCGTTTTACGGCTGCATACAAAGAAGTGCCGGTCTTCTGAAAATAGGAGTCTTTAGGAGCAAAATACAAACTCACCGTTTTAATCGACTCTCGCTGCCCGAGGTAACCACAGCTTTATCGATGGGGTAACCATAATCGATTGGACGGTGTGAATACATTATTTTTAATCACATGTCATAAGTATCTAAAACATACCAAAATATAATTTTCCGAACCAACCAAAAAAAAATGAAAAATAAAATAATTTACGAACACCCCTGCTCTATATAATAAGTTAAACTGTATTCCACTCTGGCCGAAATCTGCTAAAAATGATGGGTTCATTCACTGCGATCGTCCTTGAATGCTTATTTGACCACAGAAATCCATAAACCGTTTCACATTTATCAAAGAAATCATCACTCGTGATGAGCAGTCTTCTATTTTTTCTCAGACTATTAACATGCTTTTACAACGAGTCGCCAAAATGACAACCAACCTCTCTAAGACACAGATTGACTCTGAGGTTCGAAATAGAAATACGCTATAATTCAAGTCGAAACACTGTATGACTGGTATATAAGGCACTGCCCCGGTCTGATAGCATGAATGGATATCGTGTATTCACAATTTCTTCAAATAATATTTTCTAAAAATCTCTACAAGCTTGATATTGATATCGGCGAAAGTCACTACCTTCGGTTTGTAAGTCTTTACTTTCGGTTTATAACCGAAACTAGTGATTTTCACCGATACCAATATCAAGCTATCAAGATTATTATTTGGTTATATGGTTTGGGGGTATACTGGAGTCACCATGTCCGTCCTTCTGTTCGTCCGTCTGTTCGTTCGTCCGTCCTTCCGGCTTGTCCGGACCATAATTTCCACAAAGTATGAAAGCTATTGACTTCACACTTTATATACAGATAGATCACATTGACCACAAGTGCAGTGCCCAAGGTTCGTAACTCTGTCTTCAGTATGTTTGGAGTTATTTCCCTTTGTTATTTTATTCAAAATCTGGCTTGTCCGGATCATAACATTCAACGTATAAAAGCTTTTGACTTCAAACTTCATATACAGCTATACCACATTGACCACAAGTGCAGTGCACAAGGTCTATAACTCTGTTTTCAATATTTTGAAGTTATTGCCCTTTGTTGTATTTGTCAAAATCAGGTTTGTCCGGATCATAACTTCCAACGTATAAAAGCTATTGACTTCAAACGTCATATACATATAGACCACATTGACCACAAGGGCAGTGCACAAGGTTTGTAACTCAGTCTTCAATGTATTTGGAGTTATTGCCCTTTGTTATTTTCCTCAAAATCTGGCTTGTCTGGATCATAACTTTCAAAGTGTAAAAGCTATTTACTTCAAACAGATAGACCACATAGATACAGATAGACCACATAGACCACAAGTGCTGTGCACACGGTCTATAACTCTGTCTTCAGTGTTTTTGGTAAAGGTTTGATTTGTCGCTTCGTGTATGAATGAATGATCCCCCTTATCGTAATTTAACAAATCAAACTTTAGCGGTCGGGAGCTTTATTTCTATAACCCCATCTCTGTGTCAAATGTGCTAGTGGGGGTTTTAATCACTTTTAGTGGTAGTTCTAGTTTTTCATCCTGTTGAAGACTGTGAGCGGTGTCCACACAACCCCTGATTTACTGTAAGTTATTCTCACTTCCGATGCGTTCAAGGTTTTAACCCATTACTCCATGAATATTCATCTAAGAAAAAATGACATCATGAAAATTAATTACATTATTTGTTAAAATATCACATGGACACGTGGACCATGGCAGAAACTGTAAAATCTTACTTATATTATATCAAAAGCAAACAAAACAGACTCTGATCATATGGCTCCTACAGGCGCCGTCTGATCTCGGTCTTCTTTGTTTGCAAAGGTGTAGAATGACCGCTCAGCCGACTGTATATTTACTCCCCTGGTCATTAAAGCCATCCGCCTACAATATTGAGTACTGCTAATATATGGCGCAATTACGCAGCGGCAGTACCGGCTAGTGGCCCTCACAGGAACCCATTTTAACCCCTTGGTGGAGAGTAGGTCACCTCGTGCGGGTGGGAGACACTGAAAAGCGTCTCTGAAATTTCGAGCTGTTCCAATCGGGATTCGAACCCCAGACCCCTTAGTTTATCAGCCCAAAGCTCAACCACTAGGCCAAGCCACCACCAAAAAGCTTGTCAAAGAGCTTGTGTCCTGACAAAACGCCGAGTTACAGGATCTGTCTGATCTGGGTCTACTCTGCTCGCGAATGCGTCAAAAGAACTTAAGCGACTATAAGAATTTATATTATTATCGAATATCGAATATTAGACCTTACCTCCATTGTTAAAAAATAATCTGGATTGAGTATAATTTTGATTACTTCCGATTGGATCAATCCTTTAAGAATATATGTTGAACGAGCTTCACAGCTTGGAACCTGATGAGACGCCGAGTTGCTCGGGGTCGCATCCGGAATTAAGGGGTAATTTGAATACAAAATATATAGTCACTAACCACTTCATTTTCAATATACATATACAAAGTAAATTCGATTTTTCTATAATCATTAAATTAGACTGACATACTAGTAAATGGTACCCTGTACAACTTTTCTGTACGAATACTCCAGAAGTAACAAACCCTTGCCGATCTGCTCAAATTCGGATTCACTGCAATTCGTTACCTATCGACCTAGTGTCAAACAACACGGAACCTGACGAGACAACAAGTGACTCGGCGTCTCATCTGGATCCAGCATGTTTGTAAATGTGAGTCATGTCGCGCCTAACTCTTTCCCTCCTAGACTATTTTTAGACCCAAACTCTTTGAGTTAATCTACCGAAAAGGAACATTAACTATAGAAAAAGAGTATTTTATAATTGTGTAGTTTTGAAACCATTGTGATAAATAGATCATTTGCTTCTATTGAGCAAATGCTCTTTTTATCACATTGGTTTAAATAAATGAGTTTTACAGAAGCGAAAAAGGTGTCAGTAAGAGAGAGTGAGTTGATGGGTTTATGGAACAGACCGTGCAAAACAATGAAAACTTAATAAGTATCCAGATTTGGACGAAATACGGGTTTGTACTTGTATATTATTCAGTGATCATTTTGAAAGATGGATGGTACCCTGTGGCAAGTAAGGATACACATTCTGAATTTTAAGCAAACTTTTAGATGTAGTTGTATAACCTTATTGCTATGTAGCGGAGACTGTTAAGTGACTAATTACTGATTAAACACAGGAGTCTTAATTAGGTGGTTCTTTAATACAGGCACAAACAATACATTAAGCTCCTTTGGGAGCTTTTGGCGTATCATTTGTTCTTCATTAAGCTGTCATCTGGCTTAACCGTTTCCTTCATATAAACGCATTTTCACGACTTTGTAAACAGAGTAGACCCAGATCCGACGGATCCTGTTGGAGCCGTCTGACCAGGGTCTGGCCTGTTTCATTATAAAATTAGAATATCAAAACCGCTTAGGTACGTATCCCATTATAAACAATCAGCAAAATGATATTGATTTCTGATATGAATATTCAAACAGGGTTAAGGACCTATACTCGGACTTGTTTTGAATGGTCGCATGCAAGGTTTTAGCTGTTGATATCACTGATCAAAAGTGAGAATGCAGTCTGCAATCCCATTACCAGTGTATGAGCAAAAAGCTCGTATTTCAGTGCCAAGCCAATTTCAATCTGCAGTGGTGTCATTAATATTGTAAAGTAGTTCACTGACAAATGACGTGTCAATTTCTTTTTATTCCAAAGCTGTACCAGGAAACATAACTCAATTTGAAGGAAATTTATCAAAGAATTACCTCGAATACTGAGCACTAATATCTTGCTGAAAATACTTCTGGTACCGGACAGGAGGATGTTAACCCTTCAGGAGAATGTTAGAAAGGATTTGCGAGAATCGTTTGTGGCAAAGAAGAAAAGGCACTGGAATTTGTGTGTTATGAAAAACGAATGCGTGTGAGATAAATTACAAATGGTCGTGATATTACGTGTCATTCTATGCAACATATGCGAAATGGTGATGAACCCGTACTCCGCTATTCGCAATCTGACTCGCATTTGCAAACAGTTTGGATCCAAATGAGAGGCCGAGTAACTCGTTCAATGATTTCTAAAACACTTGATGGAGTCGGAAGTAGTCATAATTGCTCCGGGTCCGAGTTTGAGCAGACATATAGTAGAACCTCTCTATAACGACCACTAAAACATCTCTATAACTGCCACTAAAACCTCTCTATAACGGCCACTAAAACATCTCTATAAAGGCCACTAAAGCCTCTCTATAACGGTCACTAAAACATCTCTATAACGGCCACGAAGACCTCTCAATAACGGCCACTAAATTGTGTTATTTTGTATTTTGGGCAGGTTGTCGCTTAAAGCAAGGTGAAAGTAAACAGAACGCTCCTATAGAAGCGTTCTGTTTTACTTTCACATTGCTTTAAGCAGCCACCTGCCTTTAACACAAAATACTTGATGTAATTTAGTGGCCGTTATAGAGAGGTTTTACTCTACTTGTTTCATAGCAGTGTAATAAGAGTTAAATGAAAAATCTGAAGTCAAGTGTAATCATTTACTTCGTCATGCTATAAACAGCAATCAATATTTTAAGTAATGTTTTGAATATCACAGTTAAATAAGAAAGGTCTTTACTTAAATGATAAAGGACACTGTTAGCATTGAGCTACTTGTACGTGCAGCAGTTTACCTGTATGTAGAGTAATACTGTACAGAGCTACGGATAAAGGTGTGTACTCAAATTCTAAAATCGCCATTTCTCAAACAAACCCTGTACTGTGACCAATGTATGGAATCGTCTCTTCGATACGATTCAAGAGTGGTTACAGGATAAAGTTTGGTGGGAGAAATAAAGGGTCTATTCTTGAAAAATAAATTCAGGCATCTTATCTAGACCTCTGATCAAACCTTTCTAATGCCGCCACAAACGTGGTATAAATATGGGTCTTAAAGGCAAGAGGTACTTTTTTGCATGACGTGGGTTATATAGAGATCTCACAGGAGGCATTTTTCATTACCTAAAAGTTACACTGCATTAAGCTACCACTTTCTCTTAAATTCCCACATGTTTATATATTAAATGGTCGCATTAGAGAGGTTCTACTGTATGTATTTACTGGTTTTATAAACCTTTTGGGGCGGCGTTTCGTTTCTGTAACTTATTATTACGCAGAGGTAGTCGCTCTGTTCAACAACCTCCGAAGAGTATGTGTCCAATCAGGAGCTATACAGTAATGACAGTAACATTTATAGTATATCAGATATCACTAGGGTCTGCCTTGAACTACAGTCGAAAGACAATACAGGAAAACTCCGGTAGTACGGACACTAAACAAGTATCTGTATAGGTCTTTATGATAGGTGGCAGCTTAACCCATTACCTCATATGCTATTTTTTGATACAACCTCTTTGAATAAATCTACCGAAAAGGAGCATTAACTAGAGAAAAGGAAAAAATAGAATTTTGTAGTTTGAAACCATTGTGTTAAATAGAGCATTTGTTCCTATAGGAGCAAATGCTCTATTTATCACAATGGTATGAGTCGTTAAAAGTCGTCAATATGAGGGAATGGGTTAATGCAGGGTGAATGTCATGCAGAAAGTTCCTGTAGTTTTCTGCTTGACTTACATTATGCATCAAGAAGCCACCGGCCTAAAAGGTATAAAATGTTCATTACTATAATTTCGAAATGTCGAGTTTTTCCTGTATGTGTAATTGTGTATCTACAATTCCTTCAAATTTGATATGTCAGAACCTGAACGTTATATTTAAAATGGAAAGAAAGACATGTCGAGATTAATCGTAGTTGTATTTATCAACATTCCACCGATATTTCGACTTCATTTATTATATATGTCTAATCAAATAGTTTCCATGGTTTCTACTAAGTGATGCTTCTAGTAATGTTTGTAGGACGTGTTTAAGTCAAACTCGATTATACATTTGACTGTAACCCTTTACCCCATAAATACACCTTTTAGCGCATTGCAAACAGAGTTAACCCAGATCAAACGACTCCTGAAGGAGCCGTCTGATCAGGGTCTGATCAGTTTGCTTATGAAATTATGGCAAATATACATGTAGCTATTTAACCCATTACCTCATAAGCTATTTTAGGACCCAACCTCTTTGAGTTAATCTACCGAAAAGGAGCTTTAACTAGAGAAAATGGGCACTTTAGAAGTGTGTAGTTTTGAAACCATTGTGATAAATAGGGCATTTGCTCCAATGGAGCAAATGCTCTATTTATCACAATGGTTTCACAAAGTGATATTTACAGAGTCGTCAAAAGTCGCCAGTATGAAGGGATGGGTTCATTTCTATAAATACCGACAACATCATGTGTGCACACGCCAACCTTGATTATAAATTTGGTTTGATAGTAAATATGTGGAAATGCAAGAGTATATTGGTCGCTTGGAGAGAATATATATAAGTGAAACTAGATTGGTCCAGTTTTTAGATTCTGAATGAGTATTCTAAAAGCTTCTTTCCATACTACATGCATTTGCGGTAATCTAGTTCAAATTCTCTTTTAGGACATGCTCATTTTTCACAAAATGTTTGACATTAATTGATATACAGTAAAATCTCTCTATAACGGCCACTAAATTACATATGTACATAAAGTATTTTGTGTTAAAGGCAGGTGGCTGCTTAAAGCAAGGTGAAAGTAAAACAGAACGCTCCTTTAGGAGCGTTCTGTTTTACTTTCACCTTGCTTTAAGCTACCACCTGTCATAAATACCAACTAATTAACATAATTTAGTGGCCGTTATAGAGAGGTTTTACTGTATACAGTAAAACCTCTACAGTTAAACCTCTCCAAACTGGACGTTCAAATTAGCACCATTGCCGGTCTGTTAGACTGGTGGCAGCTTAATGCAGGAGGAAAGTCATGCAGAAAGCTCCCACAGGAGCTTTGAGCATAACTTTCATTCTCATTAAAAAGCAGCCATCTGCTTATAAATATCTAAATTCTTCTTAACTGAAATCCCGGCTTAGAAGGGATTTACTGTTACAGAATTCCTCTGATCTGGGTCTGCACTGTTTGACATATGACCGATTGATATGATCTTGGGAGTACATGGGTTAAGACGATCAGGCCCCGGGGTTACAAAACTGTTTGCTTGAGTTTGAGATCATTCTGAAGCATCTGACCAACCTGGGTCCATGCTTATAAAGCTTTCAGTTGAGTCTGAGTTTCGTTCTCAAGCTTTTGATTGGTCAGATTTGAGTTCTCAAGCTTTTGATTGGTCTGATTTGAGCCAGAGGCTCAAATCTGACCAATCAAAAGCTTGAGAATGTACTCAGACTCAACTAAAAGTTTTATAAGCATGGACCCAGATACTAGAGAATTATCTCAGACTCAGACTCAGACTCAGAAGTGTTACAGCCTTGGACCCTGGTGTACCTGATGATGTAAGTACGTACTGATAGCCCTTTCTCCGCGGTCCAAAGACCCTGGTGTACCTGATGATGTAAGTACGTACTGATAGCCCTTTCTCCGCGGTCCAAAGACCCTGGTGTACCTGATGATGTAAGTACGTACTGATAGCCCTTACTCCGCGGTCCAAAGACCCTGGTGTACCTGATGATGTAAGTACATGTACGTACTGATAGCCCTTACTCCGCGGTCCAAAGACCCTGGTGTACCTGATGATGTAAGTACGTATTAACAACCCTTACTCTGCGGTGAAAAGACCCTTGTGTATACCTATTGATGTAAGTACGTATTGATAGCCCTTACTCCGCGGTGAAAAAATAATGTCAGTTCAAATTTGGAACTGGTTCAAAAATTCTACCTCCGATTCGACCAAGCTTTTGGGATACTATTGACCGAGTGTCAAACAGCTTGGATCCTGGTGAGATGCCGAGGTACACAGCGTCTCATCTGGATCCAGGCTGTTTGCAGATGCGAGTCAGGTCGTGGGTAGCAGGATAAGGTCATCGGACCCGACTTTCTCCTCAGTTATACAAGATGAAAATTAAATTAAATTATGATCTAGTTTAACCCATTTATTCCCACTTTGTTTGAAGAAATCTCGTCTAAATGTCATTGTGTAAGGCTCCATTTTCATGTTAAGGGGGCACAGCTGACAAAATATTTGTTGGAACTAGCCATTGATATCGGTGGTTTCAGCAAATAGTGCAGACTCTGATCAGAGGGCTCCTTCGGTCTACACTGTTTGCCTAGATCCCTTTTAAGGGAAACTGTGCACAAATGGGTTAAATAAAATGGATATTTTGTATTCAAGAAAGCAAAAGACCTGATTTACTGATGCAATATGCGACGTTAGATGAAATAGCCATTAGCTGAAATTAATTCCAACGGCGAATCTGCAATAACTTTTGCAAACAAATTGGATCCAGATGATCCAATAGCGGCGTTTCATCAAGATCCAAACTGGTTGATGTTATAAGTATAGCTTTTAAACAACAATTAATAAAAATCAGAAATTAATTATGAAGCAGACGACAAAATTTGCAGACGACATTGCGTGGTAGAGAAAGAGTAAAACGCCAATTCCTTTAATAATACATGCATCCGAGGAGCGTAAATTTCAATTCAACACTTTAACAGCGTGAATGAAATAAATATTATTATATGTAATTGATAATTTGATGCAGTAACTTGTATTAGTGTTCTATTTCTGTTTCTTTGATGAAATTAACACGAGTATGATAATAATAGCGCCATGCAGACGGGTCTGTGATATCATATGGAAACAGTTTTGATCCGGGTGAGACGTCGAGTAACTCGGTGTCTCATCAGGATTCAAACTGTTGACACTTCATATGTTTATCTGTTTTTATATAAAGAAAAATGAAGTAACAGTCACTTTCTCAAACGTCAACAGGTTCGTTACACTGCCGGTCCAACACGAATTCTTTTACTCGTTGATATTTGAAGAAATACATATTAAAGTAATTGCTTTTCTTGTAATTAACCCTTAACTTCATATAATCGTTTTTCATACTTTTACAAACAGATACGACCCATATCAGATTGCCCCTGCTGTAGACGTCTAATCAGGGTCTGCTCTGTTTGCTTAAAAATAATACAGGCCTGATTCTACAGTTTCTGAATGTGTTCATTGACCGTTATATAAATTCAGTTAATGAATATTCATTAAATCATGAATACTTGTATAAATATTCATGAGGTAAATAGATAAGGACACGTGCCACATTGCGGCTAGGGAACGTGAGTAGTGTTGCACTTTTAATTACTCATGAACAGACTCAATAAAGCCGAGACTGCAATTTTCTATTTTCCTATAGGAGCCGTCTGACCAGGGTCTACTCTGTTTGCTAATGGATTTTGATAGATCTGTTTCATTACTTTCTAAAACGGCTACAAATTGCCACCTTCCATATTTCATTTTGTCCAGTATTTTCATTCAACAGGTATTGAAATATGGAATAAATATAGAACAGGGAAAGTGCTAATACAGGTCAACTCGTCTAATTTGACTATTGCAACATTTTATGCTCTTGCCAAAGAACATTATACTGGTTAAACATATACCATTAAATGGCAAACCTAATAAGCTCGTGTCATACTGTCATAGTAAAACTCGTTTCATAAAACAATTTGTAATGAGAACTTATGTAAGAGCCTCTATGTATGCAATACAATACACCGAGAGGCAAGACATGTATACATTCCGATCTCTTGATTTTGCAGAACATGTTTAATAGTTGGAAATACAGTAAAACCTCGATAATCCAAACTTTTTGTAATTTAAATGGTGATTTAATAGGCTATTTTTAGATACAACCTCTTTGAATAAATCTACCGAAAAGGACCATTAACTAGAGAAAAGGAAATGTTTAAAATTGTGTAGTTTGAAACCATTGTGATAAATAAAGCATTTGCTCCTATAGGAGCAAATGCTCTATTTATCCCAATGGTTTCACAAAGTGACTTTTACAGAGTCGTCAAAAGTCGTCAATATGAGGGAATGGGTTAAGGTAGATATCTTCCATTCTTTCATAATGAAGGCTTTTTGCGCCTCTGTAAAACTAATTTACTGTAACCATTGTGATAAATAGATTATTTGCTGCTATGGAGCAATGGTTTTATTTATTGATCACAATGATTTCAAAATTGCTCAATTCTAACATTCTCCTTTTGTATAGTTAATGCTCCCTTTCGGTAGATTAATTCAAAGAGGTTGTGTCAAAAAATAGTCTAGGGGGGAATAGGTGAATGAAGGGTAAAATGCATACAGAACGTTCCAAGATTAGCTTTCTGCATGACTTTCGCATGCATTAAGCTGCAATCAGTCTAAAGGCAAAATAATACAATAAAACCCCCTCTAAACCTGAATTTATTAAAAACCAAATTAGGTCTGATTAGTCAGATGGCCACCTTGAGAGCTTTCTGCATGACTTTCAGCCTGCATAGTTGCCCCCAATCTAACAGATCGGTATTGACACTAATATCAACGTCCGTTTTAGAGGGGTTTTACTGTACTTAGCTAAGTTTTACTGCAGGGTGTTCGGAATAGCGCTATTTTATTGTACATACTGAAAAAAAAAACAGCGACCACGTAGGGAACACTCGAGAATGTTTTAACAACAAATCGCTGCTTAATACTGCTCCTATTGGAGCTTTCTGTACACTTTTCGCCCTGCACTAAGCTACAATCTGCTTTAAGGATAGCTACATTACAGCTTAATCCTTTACTCCATAAATACGCCACTGTAAACAGAGTAGACTCATATCATACGGCTCCTATATGCTGTTTGCATAAGAAAAAATATAGATACGATTTCTACCATTGCAAAAACTTCCACAATTTCTACCATTGCAAAAACTTCCTGCGTTTATGCGTCATTATAAGAAATATACTAAGTAATATTCATAATACCAACATTTCTCACATGAATATTCATGGAGTAATGAGTTTTATAACATAACTCGTGGCTTCACGGGCATATATTCACTAGTGAATAACATTCGAACGACCTAACTGTATTCATACGCGCTGTCAAAACAAACACACAAACTGGCGGACGGTGACCTACATATGTCAACGATTGATTTCACGATAGATGGCAAAGGACTGTTGGCACTTGCGCCTTAATTTCGATAAAAAAATACTAACTGTAAAGTAAATATCTGTCAGTAAATATCTACAAAATGTATGCCAACAAAGACCTACCAGCTATTCTGACCCAAACCATCCATTCTACATAAAAATGCCTTCACAAATTTACATTTTCTTCACCGCATGTCCTTTTGTTAATGCAGATTTCTACTCACAAAAATATATCGTCATTCAACAGGTATAGTCATCTGAATCCAGCACAGCACATACATATTTCATGTTATACTCCAAATCAGCTGATCGCGAAAACCTTCCTCCGGTTCCAACGCATTTTATGCAGCAGTTGCATCTTTTGTCCATCTCAATAAACTTCTTCACTGAATTTGAATCGAGATTTTTTTCTCGGTGGAAATGTCCATGTACATGTGTATACAACACTGATGAAGGGCTAAATATACCAAAACGAAGGCGCATTTTGAATCCCAATTGACAGTGAGTGTCAGACGTGTAGGCGAACTGTATGTGGGTCTTCATTTAAATGGCGCGCTTTACACAGATACATGTTGTGTACAGTGACGTCATAATGTGACGTGTTTGTATGTCGAAACTGTAACTTAAAAATTATTTTGGCGTGTTTCTGTAGGTTTTCGTATCATAAACTATCACATTTAAATTGAATACCAGAGAGGTCTAAATTAGATCCTAGTTGATATGACAGTAAGTCAAAAACAGATGGAAATTTTGGACCTACTTAGTCCCCGTTACCTAGCGAACCTAATAACACCTTTCATTCATCGTTTCTATATGTAAGGAGAATTTATAACAATCCATGTTACTGCTGAAATATTGGCTGCAAAAACATTTGTGATTGTTATGTTATAAATAGAATCTTGCATTCGTGTTCATGATAATAATCAAGAACACTCATGTAAGATCCTCTATATCCCATTCCCTCCTACTGATGCCTTTCTGTGCCTCTGTAAAACTCATTCTTTGAAACCATTGTGATACATAGAGCATTTGCTCCATAAGAGCAAATGATCTATAGATCACCATGGTTTCAAAACAAAACAATTCTAAAATTCTCCTTTTCTACAGTTTCTTTGCAACCATTGTGATAAACAGAGTATTTGCTCCATAAGGGCAAATGATCTATAGATCACCATGGTTTCAAAACAACGCAATTCTAAAATTCTCCTTTTCTACAGTTAATGCTCCTTTTCTGTAGATTAATTCAGAGAGGTTTGGTCTAAAACTAGTCTAGCAGGGAATCAATTAATGTTTGCCACATACATTATGCATTTCCATAGCCTTAAAGCCTTAAACTGTATATAAGTTCATCGTATCTGTTGACAAATACTGAGAAGAACGGTTTGGTCACAATCATCATCAGATGTTCCAGTGAAAGAATGTAAAACAGAAGTCTAATTAATAATAAATCATCTTCAGGGACCGACGTCAGCACTTTTTAATCGCGCGTGTTAATTAATTACCTTTAAATTAACATTTCCATTAAAGAACATCTTAACTACCCTGAGTATTCTAACACACGCTCTCCTGTTAACCGGAGTGTAAGTAATACTGTAGAACCCGTCTTAAGTGGCCATCAAAAGGAGGTGTTATTATGGGTCTGTAAGGAAGGTGGTAGTTAAAAGCAGGTGAAATGTAAGGCAGAAATATCCTATAGGAGCTTATTTGCATTACGTTTGCCCTGCATTAAACTAAGCTACCAATTGTTTTTAAGACTCCTACATGTATGTTCGATAAATGAAAGGTCAGGTTGTAATGTACGTCAATGTGGCACCTTTGTGATAACTTTAAATTTGACGGACGTATTACCAACTACTGTAGACACTGAAAAAAATTGTTCATGAAAGTAGCAAAACGTAAAGACTCTGATCAAACTACTCCTTCAGGAAGAGTTTGATTTGGGTCTGCACTATTTGCCTAAGTTTGTCCGAAATCTAGTGGTTATTATGGTAGATAATAGAGTAACAACGCTCTACAGTCATTCACCATCCATGCTTATAACGCTTTTTAATTGAGTCCGAGTTCGTTCTCAAGCTTTTGATTGGTCAGATTTGAGTTCCCAAGCTTTTTGATTGGTCAGATTTGAGCCAAAGGCTCAAATCTGACCAATCAAAAACTTGAGAACGAACTCAGACTCAACTAATAGTTTTATAAGCATGAACCCAAAACTCATACAATTTTGATCCATAAATACGTTTTTCTACACCGTTGCAAATAGAGTAGACCAATATCAGTCTGATCAAGGTCTACTCTGTTTGCTTACGACAAAATATAGATATAAAAGTTCGATCGATCTACTACGGGGGTCACTTTTCCTCATTACACCGGTCTGTAAGATGGGTGGTAGCTTAATGAAGTGGGCATCAAACAAAGGTCTAATAGTGGGTCTGTTAGACAGGTGGTAGCTTAATGGAGGTCATAAGTAATTCAGAAAGCTCCTGTAGGAGTTTATTACCCTGCATTTACCCTTTCCCTGTTCTATGTTTATTTAAAATTTCAATACCTACTGCATATTCATGGAACAAATAATTATAATGAAATATGGAAGGTGGAACATTGTAGTCATTTTAGAAAGTATAGAAACAAATATATCAAATGCATTAGCAAACAGAGCAGACCCTGATCAGACGACTGATATAGGAACCATCTTATCTAGGTCTACCCTGTTTGCAGGTGCGTGAAGATAGGTTTATATGAGGGAAAGGGTTAAGCAACCATCTGCTTTTTAGGACTGCTATGTTCAATAAATGAATGGCCATTTGAGACAGGTTCTACTCAACGCCTTTCAATGCCTTTGTTAATAGAGAAGACCTAGATCAGACGGCTCCAGAAGAAAATGTCTAATCAAGATTGTTCTGTTTGCCTATGGAACAACCTTGTTCTGTTTAACCCTTTCCCTCATATAGTGTTTTCACGCATTTGCAAACAGAGTAGGCACAGATTAGACGGCTCCTATTTCTTTGCTTTCTAAAATGTCTACAATGTACCACCTTCCATATTTCTTTATAACTATTTTGTGAATGAATATTCAGTAGGTATTGAAATTTGGACAGGGACAGGATTATACAGTTTCTGCCATGGCTAACATATCATGTGTTCATATACCACTATACACATCGATGTGATTATTTCTCACGTAAATATTCATCAAGCAATGGGTTGAAGCACAAATACTTGTCTCAGTATACACTCTTACACTCTTAGCAATATATTTAACCCTTCTCTTGCTGAATTTTAAAAAATCATTTCTTCTTCTTTACCCAAGCCCTTTTGTATAATTATATATATATTCACTGTCTACAATAATTTCTCTGTACAATCACTGCTGTGAAGTGCACTGGTTGCACAATCAATTTGTAAATAGTGCAGACCCTGATGAGACGGCTCCTGCAGGAGCTGTCTCATCTGGGTCTTCACTATTTACAGGTAGGTATATTGACGTGAACAGCAAGCGAAGGATTAAGTTCCCTTTCACACACATCGACCCGAATTATTTTCGTGTACATATTATACCTGACATTTAATTCGCCAGTGTTCTATTTTCTTATTGTAACTGGGTCAGTTAAAACACTTTCATTTTGTTCCACACATCCACACATAGTCTGTCCTGTGTTTGATCGGGACTGGTGCAGCTGAAACACTTTCACTGTGTTCCACATATCCTAAAACGTGCGTTCAGTGCTTGACTGATTATCAATGGGGCAGTTAAAACACTTTAACCTTGTTCCAAACACCTACCAATACTCTGTTCTATGTTTGATTGTTACTAGAACAGTTGAAACATTTTATCTTTCTTTCACACGCCTACAAAGAGTCTATGTTTAATTGTTATGTTTCTTGGACAGTTACACCACATTCACTTTGTTCAATACACACAGAGAGTCTGTTCTATGCTTGATATTTAATGAGACCGTTAAAATACTTTCACTTTGTTCAACTCTGTTCTATATTTGATTGTTACTGGGACAGTTGAAACACTTTCACTTTGTCCCAAACACCCACAAAGAGTCTGTTTGTCTCCTGACAGTGGCTTAGAGATCTTACATCGTTGTCCAGTCCGTCTTTCTTCGTAAGGATGATCTGGATCTTGATGAGATCAGGAGATAACATGTGAACATTTTCCCTGGAATTTCCACAAACATACACATTATCATGCTGGTCAACACATATTTTCTGGGGACCTTTCAGTTTACTGTCAGTATATACAGATTTCACCACACCATCAATTGTAAGACTTGTCACTCTTTCGCTTTCATAATGGGCGTCAGAAACATATATTATCTCTCCGTCATTACTAACACATGAATATAGCGGACATCTAAACAACTGCTTCCCGTGGCTGTCTTTGTCAATCTTCTTCAGCACACTGCCAGCTAGATCCATTATCTCCAACTTTGGTGGGTTTATGTACGTCACAACCAGTCGCCTGTCCTTGGTGTAGGCCACACCCTTACACTCACCATGCACGACTATCTCTTCTTCTAGAATCAGTTTATTTGAGACACGCAACAGAAGAATCTTTCGACCGCAATGGAGTGTAACGGCCACCAGGGATCTGCTTATTGCTGCAACATCCCATGGCCAGTCAGTGACTGTCAACTCACTTAAAAGCTTATTTGCTTTAGTGTCTAACAGCTTCACTTTTAAGTTTTCATTATCTGTAACGATTAGTCTATTGCTGGATACAACGGCCGACCCAAATATACAGCTGTCATTTATATCCCTATTAGATCTCACATCAATTTCGCCAACACATTTTGCTCTCACTTTGGCAGAGTTATATGAAGGCGACTCAACAGATGATGTAAATGATGAATATTGCACTGAAATGCACCCAAGTTTACTTTCATTTGTGAGTGTCTCTTTCAGTTTACTATTCGGATCAAACCATTGCACTCTGATGTTCTGTTTCTCAGCTTGACACAGTGACTTTTCTAGTTCCATGGTTTGTGGTTTTGCCTCTATCATCCTTATATAAGCCTGGCATACCCGCTTAGAGGTTTTAAGATGATCAAACTCTGTAATAATCTCTTCACTTGATTTGAATGCAGCTTGGCATGTATCAGAAACCATTTTCAGGGTATTTTCGTCTTCTGATTTAATTGTTTCAGACTTTGTTTTGAGTCCACTTTCAAGTTCAGCTAATGTTCTAATGATTCCTTCTGCATAATGTCGTACATCTTTTATTGTATCGGAACTGTACGATTTGACATTTGATTCACTGTCACGTGCGCATTTTAGAATGTTTGTGGATCTTTTTTCCAAGGACTTCATAAACTGCATAAAATCTTTGTATTCTTGACTTTCAAACACAGCATCAGCTTCTTCATGGATGTTAACAATGTTGCTGCAACTCCCATGGTCTGATACGAAACAATCACTGCATCCCAGGACACCATGTGACCGGCAGTAGTATTTTACTGTAGCGCCATTGTGCTGTTTGCATTTTGTGGAAATGTCCTTGTTCACCTTCTCTTCATACACGAGGGGTGTTCCCTTTGGCATGCGATCTTTGTCAAGTAGATCATGATGCCTGGAAGCTCTATTTCTTCTATGGTGTGTAAAACAAGCAAGACACAAGTATTCCCTACAGTCAACACAATAGCCTTCAGCTTCTAAATTTAATCCGTCATCTTTACAAAACTCGCAGAAAAAATCAAAAACCGCCTCTGATCCGTCGGTCCGTTCTTCCAACATACTTTCACCACAATGTAAAGCCTATTGATAAAGATTTTTATTATATCACGTATCATACTGATTATCCTTAATCTGCTGAATATAAAGTGATGTCTGCATAAAATATGGTCTGCTTCAATTTTCACTTACTGTGAATTCGTTAAAACGTTTATGATACTACAGTACAACCTCTCTATAACGGCCACTAAATTGTTTTAATTAGTTGGTTTTTGGAGCAGGTGGTTGCCTAAAGCAAGGTGATAGTAAAACAGAACGCTCCTATAGGAGCGTTCTGTTTTACTTTCGCTTTGCTTTAAGCAGCCACCTGCCTTTAACACAAAATACTTGATGTAATTTAGTGGCCGTTATAGAGAGGTTTATGATTCTATTGATAAAACCCTTCTCATGCTGAGAAAATAACGTCTGTCCAAATCCTGATCTGTTACAGTATTTAACTCTTTCGTTGCCAAATTTTGTCGTCTGTAACCTTTGTCGTCTGCTTCATTTTTCATTTTTTTTTAAATTTCTTCATTTTTTTGCAAAAAAACGTAGTCACAGTAACAAACAGTTTGCATCCAGATGAGACGCCGAGTTACTCAAACTATTTGCATAGGTAATCACAGATGCGACATTGGCCTCGAAAGAGTTAATTACGAGCGTACATCCCGATTCGTTCAAGTCTTTTACAAATCTCGTCTCGTCTGGATTCAAGCTGCTTACAAATGATACGCTTATCAGGCAACGGGTTATATGTTCCAGTGTGTTCAGGTCTTGTTTCTTTCCATGAAACTTGGCAAACAACGTGGCAAAACAACTCGGATTCTGACGAGACGCTGTGTATACATGCGGTTCAGATCGCAATTAGCCGGTTAAGGGTTAACCCTTTCCCTGTTTTAATATTCATGTTACAAATTAAAAGACATCATTAAAATCTAGTGGCTGAATATCTATAATAACATATGTACACGGAATGTTTTGGGGTGTTTGTAAAAACACGCGGAGTTAAATCTATTATAATTTAAAAAGCAAACAGAGCAGACCTTGATCAGACGGTTCCTACAAGAACCGTCTGATCAGGGTCTACCCTGTTTGCACATGCGCGAAAAAGCATTTATATGAAGGAAAGGTTTAAACTAGTTATCTTTTATACATGTGTAAGTTCAAATGTCACGTGATCTACATCATGTGATCTACATTCAAACTGTATCAGTATCATGTTATCTGCAATGGCGTGCCTACTGTTGTTAACCTGTCGCGTGCTATGCGCCACCTGACTCGCAGTTGCAAACAACTAGGATCCAGATCAGATGCCGAGTAAATCACCAGGATCCAAGCTGTTTGACACTACAGTAGAACCTCTCTAGCCACTACATTGTGTTAATTAGTTGGTATTTAGGGCAGGTGACTGTTTAAAGCAAGGTGAAAGTAAAACAGAACGCTCCTGTAGGAGCGTTCTGTTTAACTTTAACCTTGATTTAAGCAGCCACCTGCCTTTAACACAAACTACTTGATGTAATTTAGTGGCCGTTATAGAGGTCTTACTGTAGGTCAATATATTGTAAAAGCCTGAACAAATCGATGTGTAATTAAATGCGGTAAATTTCAGAGCAACAAATAATACGCGTACTCAAATACTAAAATCGTCATTTCTCCACCAAACCCTATGTTTTGATTACTCTTAAGAATCGTCTCGAAGAGACCATTATAAAGAGTGGTTACAACAAAGGGTTTGGTAGAGAAATAAAGGGGTTATCTTTGAAAATGTTTTAATCTACGGTAATAGACTGAGCTTTTAACAAACTTCATTTTAAAGCATGATAAGGGTTTTATCAAATGGGGAATATATACATCTACTATAACATTACCTCTCTTCTATCGATAAGTTGGTAATTTGGTGTTTGCTAACATGTTTGATAACATCCAAATTGGATAAAACCATACATGATACTAATTATAGCTTCATGTCAGCCATTTACAGCTAAAAGCTGTCATTGGTACATTATAAAAGCTGTTAAACAACAAAAATGTGTCTTTAGGGGATTGCACTAATATTGACAAGGCCTAAGTGTATCGTCATTTGTCTGTATGGTATAGCAGAAACTGCCTACATGTATAGCTTCCACATAATGAATAAACATGGTGGTCTATAAAACAGAAGGTTGCTTAATGCAGGAAGAAAGTAATGCATAAAGCTCCTAGAGGAGTTTATTGCATAGCTTTTGTTCTACATTAAGCGATCATCTGTCTAAAAATTCTAGAATTAGAATTATTTTGGATGGTCGCTGTAGACCTGGCCCCGAGGTTATAAAAGTTGTTTTTATAGTTTGAGATCATTCTCAAACATCTGACCAATCAGATACTGGAGAATATCTCTAACTCAGAAGTTCTATAAGAGAGAGAGAGAGATAGAGAGAGAGAGAGAGAGAGAGAGAGGGGGGGGGAGAGAGAGGGGGGGGGTTAGAGGGAGAGAGAGAGGAAGAGGGGTTGATGAAGCCCATGAAGGCAAGATAAGTAAGTACCAAGAACTGACTTACACTTGCAGAGAAACGGGATGGGTCTTTCCTGTAGGAGTTGGAAGCAGGACCTTCCCATCACAGTCAATGTGGAATATGTTAGGAATAACAGGTTGGAGCCCATGTTCTAGACAGGGCAACGTAGAGAGTCTGACTAAGACGAAATTAGCAAACTTGGAAGCCAATGTTGTAGATGTAGTGGCTGGTCAATACTACCTGCTCCGCCACCCGGAGGGTGTTCCGAGCGTAAGGACCGAAACACCCTTTGAAGGATTGAGCTTGGCTGATGACGTTTTTGTTCAGCAGTTTAAAGTCTGTATTATCTCAATACATCTAATCAAATCTTTTCCATGGTTTCTTTTAAACGATGCTTGTAGTTATGTTTGTAGGACATGTTTCATTCAAACTCGATTATAAATTTGATTGTATAATGAATATTTGATTATATAGTGAACAGGTGAAAATGCATGCGCGTATTAGTCGCTAGAACAAACTATATATAAAACTAAAACTTGATTGACCCAGTTTTCAGATATGGAATGAGAATTCTAACAGCTTGTTTTAACCATTTATTCCCCTACTACATGTACAGTAAAATCCCACTAATGCAACCACCTACAAGATGTATAATTCTGGGTGCTAGATGCAGATGGTAGCTTAACGCAGGACAAAAATAAGGAGCATTAATTGTATCCTGCATTAAGTAACCACCTGCGGATAATGACACACATGGTTATTCATTAAGTGGTCGCATTAAAGGGGTTCTACATGTATTTGCAGTTATATCGTTCAGATAATCTTTTAGTACAAATTCATTTTTTTACAAGGAAATTTATTTTGTTGAAAACGTTTGACATTAATTGGTATACAGTAAACCCTCTCTGAACCGGACGTTCAAATGAGTACCAATGCCGTGACAGCTTAATACAGGATGAATGTCACACAGAAAGCTCCAATGGGGAGCTTTCTGCATAACCGTTATGCTGCACTAAGCAGCCACCTGTTAAAATATCTAAATTCTTCTTAACTGAAATCCCGGTTTAGAAGGGATTTAGTCTAACAGAAATTATCCGATCTGGATCTGCACTGTTTGGCATATAACCTATTTATATGATCTTGGGAGTAAATGAGTTATAACGATCTGGTGGTTTCTGCATTACTTTTGTCCTGTATTAACCAACTACCTGCCTTTTTACACTACTGTTTTCACTCAATATAAGGTCGCTTAATACAGGTTATACTGTACTGATATATTTGAATGTACATGTAGATCACATGACGTATACCACGTGAAATCGACACACACATTGGTACACACAAATAAACGATAATTGGTTATTATCCTGCTACATGTAGCTGTACACCCAACGTCTCATCCGAATCCAACGTTTTTGCCACTCGGCGAAAATTTCATGAAAAGAAACATAAACTGAAAACATTGGAATATATTAACTCATTCCCTCATATTGACGACATTGACGACTCTGTAAAGGTCCCTTTGTGAAACCATTGTGATAAATAGAGCATTTGCTCCTGTGGGAGCAAATGCTCTATTCATCACAATGGTTTCAAACTACACAATTCTAAAATTTTCCTTTTCTCTAGTTAATGCTCATTTTCGGTAGATTTATTCAAAAAGGTTGTATCTAAAAATAGCCTATGAGGGAATGGGCTAACCCTTTCCTTCATATAAACGCATCTTCACGCATTTGCAGAGTACACACTATAGGAGCCGTCTGATCAGGGTCTGTTCTATTTGCTTATGGGATTTGATAGATCTGTTTCTTTATTTTCTAAAATGGCTACAATGTTCCACCTTCCATGTTTCATTATAATTATTTTTTGCATGAATATTCACTGGGTATTAAATGTTGGAATAGAATTAGAACAGGGAAAGTGTTAACACGTTGTCTGATAAGCCTGACCTGGCTGGCACGTGTATCTAATGTTCATGATGTATTTATGGTTCTAATGTGTCTATTCTATTAATTTTTTACCAGATCAATATATTTTGAAGAGATTTGCCCAGTCAAATTGCAATTCCTACGCCTAGGCGGAGTGTCTAAGTATTTAGTTTTATTCTTTATGGTGGAAGTATCTCCAAATAATATACAAGCTCACATGTTGTTACAATAATGTAAACTGTGACGAAATTAAGTTTCTGTTCTGTTCTGTTCTGTTTTGCAAGTAGCTTGAATCCAGATGAGACACTGATCAACACGGCGTCTCATCAGGATCCAAACTGTTTGTTGCTGTGTAAATAGTTTCTAAAAGGTTTTTAACGAATTGAAATTTGAAGTTCGATATCTCGAACTTCAAGGGACCACACAAATGAGTTCGAGATAATAGAATTTCGAGTTATCCGATTTCTGATCTGGGTAATTTCTGAACTTCACAGCTTAATACAGGTCTAAAGTAATGCTGAAAGCTCCTGTATGAGCTTTCATCACTACTTTAGACTTGCATTAATTAAGATGTAACACATGTTTCTAGATATGCGTAGTAATACATTTAGAGCAATTCTGTATTGTTAGTTGTGTAAGACCTGGACGCTTAGTTCGAGTTATCCGCTATTCGAGTTATCCGGGTTTGAGATAATGAAGTTCCACTGTAGGTTAAACTTACAGCAGATTAGACTTTGTGCAGATATCACATTATTTTCAGTAGGTGAACGATAACAAGTAAGATATGTGTCAATTCTTTATCAATATGTGTAGTAAATATGTCGGAAGAAACGACTGCCGGATCAGATATGGTTTTTGAATTTTTCTGCGAGTTTTGTAAAGATGACGGACTAAATTTAGAAGCTAAGGGCTATTGTGTTGATTGTAAGGAATACTTGTGTCTTACGTGCTTTACACACCATAGAAGAAATAGAGCTTCCAGGCATCATGATCTACTTGACAAAGATCGCATGCCAAAGGGAACACCCCTCGTGTATGAAGAGAAGGTGAACAAGGACATTTCCACAAAATGCAAACAGCACAATGGCGCTACAGTAAAATACTACTGCCGGTCACATGGTGTCCTGGGATGCAGTGATTGTTTCGTATCAGACCATGGGAGATGCAGCAATATCGTTAACATCCTTGAAGAAGCAGATGTTGTGTTTGAAAGTCAAGAATACAAAGATCTTACACAGTTTATTAAGTCTTTGGATGAAAGGTCCAGAAACATTTTGAATCGCGTGCGTGAAAATGAATCAAATGTCAAATCCTATAGTTCCGATACTATAAAAGATCTTCGACATTTTGTAGAAGCAATGAGCAAAACATTAGCTGAACTTGAAAGTGGACTCACAACAATGTCCGAAAAGATAAAATCAGAAGACGAAAACAACCTGAAAAAGGTTTCTGATATATGCAAGGTCTCATTAGAATCAACTGAAGAAATTATCGAGGAATTCGGCCGCCTTAAAACATCTAGGCGGGTATGTCAGGCTTATATAAGAATGATAGAAGCAAAGACTGAAACCATGCAACTGGAAATGTCACTGCGTCAAGCCGAGAAACAGAACGTTATCAGAGTGCAGTGGTTTGATCCGAATAAGAAACTGAAAGAGACACTCGCAAATGAAAGTGATCTTGGGTGCATTTCAGTTCAGGATTCATCATTTACAGCAACTGTTGAATCGTCTCCATATAACCCCGTCAAAATCAGGGCAAAATGTGTTGGCGAAATTGATGTGAGATCTAATAGGGATATAAGCGACAGTTGTATATTTGGGTCGGCCGTAGTATCCAGTAACAGACTAATTGTTACAGATAATGAAACCTTAAAAGTGAAGCTTTTAGACACTAAAGCAAATAAGCTTATAAGTGAGTTGAAAGTCCCTTCTTGGCCATGGGATGTTGCAGCAATAAGTAGATCGCTAGTGGCAGTTACATTATATGGCAGACGAATTATCCTTCTGTTGCGTGTCTCAAATGCACTGACTCTGGAAAAAGAGATAGCCGTGCATGGCGAATGTAAGGGAGTGGCCTACACTAAGGACAAACTGGTTGTAACGTACATAAACCCACCAAAGTTGGAGATAATGGATTTAAACGGCAGTGTGATAAAGAAGATTGTCAGAGACAACAGGAGGCAACTGTTTAGATGTCCGCTATATTCATGTGTTAGTAATGACGGAGATATAATATATGTTTCTGACGCCCATTATGGGAGTGAAAGAGTAATCAGCCTTACATTTGATGGTGTAGTGAAATCTGTATATATTGACAGTGAACTAAAACGTCCCCAGAAAATATGTGTTGACAAGCATGATAATGTGTATGTTTGTGGTAATTACAGTGACACTGTTCACATGCTATCTCCTGATCTCATCAAGATCCAGATCATCCTTACGAAGAAAGACGGACTAGACAACAATGTGAGATCTCTAAGCCATTGTCAGGAGACAAACAGACTCTTTGTGGGCGGGTGGAACAAAGTGAAAGTGTTTCAACTGTCCAAGTAACAATCAAACATTGAACATACTCTGTGTGACCTATATCATTATATACACATTAAACTGTTTGTGGGGACGTTGTACATAATGAAAGTGTTTCAGCTGTCATCCAAACAATCAATATTGAACATACTCTTTTTGTGTGTTTGGAACAACAACAACAAAGTGAAAGCGTTTCAGCTGTCCATGAAACAATCAAACATTGAATAGACTTTTGGTGGATGGGTGTGTGGAACTAAGTTAAAAGTGCTTCAACTCTCCCAGTAGGAATCAAACAAAGAACATATTCTTTGTGGGCGGGTATGTGGAACAAAGTGAAAGTATTCAAACTGTCCCTGTAACAATCAAACATACTCGTAGAACAAACTCTTGATGGATGTGGGTGTGGAACTATGTGAACGTGTTCAAACTATCCCTGTAACAATCAAACATAGAACAGACTCTTAACCATTTACCTGTTAAATATTTATAATTCCAATCCAGCGGCATTTACACAAAATCGCCGAATCTGATTGGTTGAAATTTGACATTCATTTCTCAATGAATATAAAGAGTTGGTTCTGTGCCGTTGCTCCATTATTTACATGATGTCGGTAGCCAGTAGCCGATACACTATGGGACTACTTCTTTTTACTATGCATGTTCTATTTATAGACAAATTCCTTGAAACCATGCATGTTGACGAAGAATTATTGGGAGAAAAATGTTGTTTTGAAGTTTTGTGAAGCGCGTATTTTGAAATTTAAGTGTAAAGAGTGAAATTTATGATAAAAAGCAAGTGATTGTATATCAAGAACCAGCAGAGCCAGGCGGCTCGAATAGTGTAGAGAGAAAAGGACGAGGTGAACTTCTGGGAGGTGGGATAAAGTGATTTTTTTTCGGATGAAAGTAAGTGGTGATCGGCAGTGATAACCGTGTGTTGATTCGGAGAAAACAAAGCGAGGGCTACAGACCAGACTTAGTGCACAGCCATCGGGGTTTGAATATAATTGAGAATACTTGGCTGTATATCAAACGTAAAATTTCGTGTAGAGTGCATTTTATTGAAAATATAAGGGATTTGTTCAAGAGATTTTGTGGATTTGGACACGTATTTCACTGGTGCATATACTATAAATAACTGGTCTATGTTCAGAGCTTATACAGATCGATTCCAATGAGTATTATGCAAGTTGTTCGATTAAGAGGAAATATATATGACAAAGTAGTAAGGTAGGACATGTGTTGAAATAATTCCGTTTATTGCTTTTTAGTTCGATTTGTTGCAACTAGGTCTAATAGTTGAGAACAGTCTGTGATACGTCATCTTTGACGTAGGATACAGTACACAAAATGAAATAGTTGTTAGAATGTGTATTGATTGAATTCCTACGCACAGCAAATTCGTTTTTATGTCTACAGGTAACAATCTTTAAAAGGACAGATGGAATTACATTATTGTTGTGTTCATCGATGTATGAACACACGATGAAAGTTTTGCCATGGCAGACACTGTAGAAACAGAACTATGTTGTTCCATAGGCAAACAGGACAAATCCTGATCATGTGGTTTCTACTGGAGCCGTCTGATCTGGGTCTTCTCTGTTTGCAAAGGCTTGGGAAGACGTACAGTTAAACCTGTCTTAAGTGGCCATTCATTTATTGAACATAGGAGTTGGTTGCTTAATGCAGGGCAAAATTAATGCAGAAAGCTCTGCATTACTTTTGACAAGCATTAGGCTACCATCTGCCTTATATATCTTACAGACCCATAATAAGACCTCTTTTTGGTAACCACTTAACCTATTACCTCATAGGCTATTTTAAGATCCAACTTCTTTGAATCAATCTACCTAAAAGGAGGATTAACTAGAGAAAAGGAAACTTTTAGAATTTTGTAGTTTGAAACTATTGTGATAAATAGAGCATTTGCTCCTACAGGAGCAAATGCTCTATTTATCACAATGGTTTCACAAAGTGATTTTACAGAGTCGTCAAAAGTTGTCAATATGAGGGAATGTGTTAAGACAGGTTCTACTGTACATATCACGCAGAGAGTTGAGAGCAGTCTATGCTGAATATAAACTAAACTACATTTATCTTTATCAACATAATTCAACCCTTATCCCACTGCAAACAAACACCATGTCTGCTCAAATTTGGATCTGTTTAACCCTTTCGGTGCCAAATTTCTTATTGTCATCTGCAAACCAGTTATGTTAAATCATTCGGTAAAATGAGTACATGGGATAAATAAATGCAGATTTCAAAAGAATAAAGCACAGCTATAGAAATAGTGTTTGAGACAAAAAGTGAAGTGCCTGATCTGGGACTGCATTATTTGTGGTGGTGCATTTGTGCGACATTGGCGGTAAAAGGGTTAACTGTGACACCAGTTTAGCTTTAGAAAAACACTGACCGAGTGTCAAATAGATTGGATCCTGATGAGACGCCGATTTGCTTATGCCTTTCGTCTGGATTCAAACTGTTTACAAATACGAGTCAGGTCGCGGATAGCGTGGTAGGGGTTAAAGAAGTTTATCAAAGAAAATAAACCGTGTGGACCATAATCAGAGTTCGTGTACTGCACGATAAGATTTTCCTTGGTCAATATCGATTACATTGCCACACCATTTGAAGTATTAGTACTAAGGATTTCATTCCGAAGACTTGTTGAAAAATGTCGTTATATGTAAAAGTGTTTATACATTTGTCAATGCATCTTCTTATCATGCTATTCATCTCACTATCTGGTCAATCTTTAGACTACACCCGATTCAATTTGGCTATAGAAGAAGCCATTGACCGAGTATCAAGCAGCTTGGATCCTGATGAGACGCTTATTTGTCGTTATATGTAACAGTTGTCATACATTTGTCAGTACACCTTCTTGTAACGCTATTCATATCAATTTCTAAATGCTAAAATATTGAAAGTCCATTTAGTATAAAAAGATAAATATACTAAAGGATTGTAAATGACAAACAATGTAGATGCTGATCAGGGGGTCCTCCAGGAACCCTCTGATCTGGGTCTACACTGTTTGCAAATATCAATGCACTTGTTTCCCACATTCAAAGGACCACATGTAATTATTTTATAAACTGATACCAATCTGTTATCTGATAACCGTGTTGATAACTGATAGCAACCATTGCTTTAACCCATTCCCTTATATTGACGACTTTTGACGACTCTGTAAAAGTCACTTTGTGAAAACATTGTAATAAATAGAGCATTTGCTCCTATAGGAGCAAATGCTCTATTTATCACAATGGTTTCCAACTACAACATTCTAAAAGTTTCCTTTTCTCTAGTTCATGATCCTTTTCGGTAGATTTATTCAAAGGGGTGTGTATCTAAATATAGCCTATGAGGTAATGTGTTAATGAATACACATGCCGATACATGTATATAGAAACAGGTACTTGCTTCAGGCAGAAGAAGGTAATGCAAAATGCTCCTATGGGAGCTTGCTGCATAGCTTCCATCCCGCATTAACCTATACTGCGTGCCCTTTAGAACAAATATACTACACTTCCATTGGTGGTTGATTTAGAAACTTTCAACTAAATGTGACTCAGTTAAACCTCTTTTAAGTGGTCGATTAATAAATGAATACCAGTGTATTAAAATGCACAGAGCGAATGTCATGTTGAAACCCCTATTGCATTTGTTTTCAAAACATGTGTTCTGGTTCAGCGTCTACCTTAACTCATTCTCTCCTAAACTATTTTCAGACCATACCTCTTTGAAATAATCTGAAAAGGAGCATTAACTATAGAAAAGGAAAATTTTAGAATTGCGTAGTTATGAAACTATTGTGATAAAAAGTGCATTTGCTCAAATGGTGCAAATGCTCTATTGATCACAATTGTTTCAAAGAATGAGTTTTACAGGGGCGCAGAAAGGCGTCAGTAGGAGGGAATGGGTTAACGGTGTAGGGTGTATATGTTACTTTTTACCTACTTTAATAACCCCCTGACTAGACAAATTTAGACAAATAGTGCAGGCCCAAATCAAACCGCTCCTGAAGAATCAGTTTGATAAGGGTCTACACGTTTTGCTACTTTGAGGAACACAGTGTCTACAGTGTCTACTACATCCGTCTAATTCTAAGTTATCAGAAGGATGCCAAAGGTTTTACTTATGGGTCTATAAAGCAGACTAAAATGTAATTAATTAACACGTGTGATTAAACAGTCCTGACACCAGTCCCTGAAAATGGTATATTATTGATTTGACTAACTTGTTTTCTTTACTGGAGCATCTGATAATGCTCGGAATTAAATCGTCCTTCTCAGTATTTTTCAACAGTTGCGATGAGATTTTACATAGTTTAATGCTTTGAGTCTATAGCAATTTATTTCAGGCATTAACCTTTTACTCCATGACTATTAATGTAAGCTTGAATAAGTTGAATATTACTTAGTTTTTGTTTTATAAAGGCACATGAACAATGGGATTGGTCAGTGTAGAAACTGTAGAATCATATCTATAATTTCCTTAAGCAGACACAGCAGACACAGCAGACCTAGATCAGACGGCTCCTATAGAAGCCGAACGATCAAGGTCTACTCAGTTTGTATAGGTGTAGAACATCGTATTTATGAAGTAAATGGTTATGCTGTAAAGTAGCTATTCATCTTCACTAAATATAGATCTATAGAAATACCACCCAAAAGCCTAATGCTGGATCCTTAAAGCAGAGTGTAGCTTAGTGCAGGGCAACAGGTGTGCAGAAAGCTCCAATAGGAGCAGCATTAAACAGCGACCTGTTGTTAAAACATTCTCGAGTGTTCCCTACGTGTTCGCTGTTTTGTGATTCTACTGTACGCAAAATAAAATAGCGCTATTTCGAACACCCTGCATTAAAACGTTGCTAAATTATACAGTAAAAAACCTCTAAACTGGACGTTGATATTAGTATCCACCCCGGTTTGTTAGACAGGTGGCAACTATATAAGTTGAAAGAAATCGCAAAGAATCCATCTGCCTAAACAGACCTAAATTGTTCTTTATTAAAATTCCGGGTTTTTTTTTTGTTGGTTTTACTGTATTAGTACATGTATTGTCTAGAACAGATGACAGCGTAATGCAGGGTGAACGTCATGCAGAAAACTCCTCTTGGAACTTTCACACATGCCTTTCACACACTATATCATCTACCTTACATATAAATGTATCTTGATTCAACTTACTTAACCCTTTTGCTCCCACGATCCCATATATGGGACGTAGGCAAACAGTGTAGACTCTGATCAAACGCTGCATAATGCGGCGTCTGATCAGAGTCTACGCTGTTTGCTGGTAGGAATTTCAAGATAAAATAAAACGAAATTGAAATTTCAGGCCATACACCCCTTAGATAACGAATGGAGTAATCCAATATATAAGCATGGAAGCATCCCCTGGGAGCAATTGGGTTACAGTTTGAATTAGCGAGGTGTTACAGTATTTCCAATTATTTAACATGTTCAACAGGATCAAGAGATCGAAATTTATATGTTCCCCCTCTCGATGTATTCTGTTGCATAGAAACGGGTTTGTTCTGAAAGAGAATGGTGATGGACATTGATTGATGGGACTGTACTCAATACCGGGGCGTTTGTAAACACTTCTCCTGGTAAGATGTTATTTACAGAGAATTTAACCTTAGAGGTTCCACTATGTAATCATTGACAAGCTGGCAGACCGACTAACCTCCCAAGATTCCACTACAATAGATCCGTACATATATAAATCTAAAGAGTACGTATATCACAAATAAATAGTAGGTACACCATTCACAATATATGAGTTCATTAGGATACGGGACATATATATTATCATATAAATTGAATAAATGTTTTATCTTTGGTTCCAACATACATAATTTGACCGGTGTCAATCAAAAGAACACGAAGGCTCGCTATACGAAAATTAGCACCAAGGCCGCATTAAGCAAGCACCTGTTGTTTTTTCAGATATATGCTTTCAATCAATTCAAAGTCGCTTAACCCTTTCCTTCTTCTATGTCTATTACAAATCAATACCTACTGAATATTCATCGACAAAATAGTTATAATGAAATATGGAAGGTGGAACATTGTAGCTATTTTAGAAAGTAAAGAAACAGATCTTTCAAATTCCACTAACTGATCTGTGTATACTCTGTTTCCAAATGCAGGAAAACACGACAACATGAAGGAAAGGGTTAAGACAGGGTCTCTACTGTAGATAAATCTAGGTACAATGTATATTGTTGGACGAGGCGTACTAATTGTGAACATGTACGGTGTACGACATGGATAATTAACCCTGGACACATAGATAGCACGGATACCAGTTAGTAAGCGATAGCATGTCTATAACACTGGACACATAGATAGCACCGATACCAGTCAGTTAGCGATAGTATGTCTATAACACTGGGTACATAGATAACACGGATACTAGTCAGTTAGTGAGAGCATGTCTACAACACTGGACACATAGATAGCACGGATACCAGTCAATTAGCGATAGCAGGTCTATAACACTGGTTACATAGATACGCATACCAGTCAGTTAGCGATAACATGTCTATACCACTGGACACATAGATATCACGGATACCAGTCAGTTAGCGATAGCATGTCTACAACACTGGACACATAGATAGCACGGATACCAGTCAATTAGCGATAGCATTTCTATAACACTGGGTGCATAGATAGCACGGATACCAGTCAGTTAGCGATAACATGTCTATAACACTGGGTGCATAGATAGCACGAATACCAGTCAGTTAGCGATAGCATGTCTACAACACTGGACACATAGATAGCACGGATACCAGGCAATTAGCGATAGCATGTCTATAACACTGGGTGCATAGATAGCACGGATACCAGTCAGTTAGCGATAACATGTCTATAACACTGGGTGCATAGATAGCACGAATACCAGTCAGTTAGCGATAGCATGTCTATAACACTGCTTGCATAGATAGCACGGACACCAGTCAGTTAGCGATAATATGTCTATAACACTGGGTGCATAGATAACACGGGTACCAGTCAGTTAGCGACAGCATGTCTATAACACTGGGTGCATAGATAGCATGGATACCAGTCAGTTAGTAATAGCATGTCTACAATTTATATACAGTAAAATCCTTTTAAACTGGACGTTAATTTCAGTATACATGTAAATATCGGTCTTGGAGGCATGCGGCAGCTTATTGCAGGATGAAAGTCATCCAGTAAGCTACTCTGGGAGTTTTCTGCATGACTTTCGCTCTGCATTAAGCAGCCACCTGCTTAAAAGTACCTCAATTATTATTCTTTTCTAGAATTTAGGTTTAGAGGGGTTTTGCTGTATTTGTAACGCTTTATTCCATGAATATTCAAGAAATAATGTATAATTATATGAATATTAAAGAGTTTAATATTAGTAATAAACATATGAACAAGAAAACGACCGTCCTCGGTAAAAAAAACCTCTAGAATCAGATCTATATAACAGAATTGATCGTGACCAGACAATCCAACGTGGAGCATTCTGTCTAGTTTACAGTACAGTAAAACCTCTCTATAGCGGCCACTAAATTGTGTTCATTAGTTGGTATTTAGGGCAGGTGGCTGCTTAAAGCAAGCTGAAAGTAAAACAGACCGCTCCTATAGGAGCGTTCTGTTTTACTTTCACCTTGCTTTAAGCAGCCACCTGCCTTTAACACAAAATACTTGGTGTAATTTAGTGGTCGTTACAGAGAGGTTTTACTGTATTTGTAAACGCTTTAAAGTGCGTATAGATCAATGGATTAAAGTGATAGTTTCTACTTGCAATGCGTTTTAAAAATGCTTAAACATACATGAATTATTTGTTTATATGCTGAAAAGAAGCACATCGCAAGAAAGCCAATCAAATTAATGCTGAAGAAGACAAAACTTTCATGTGTTTGATGTTGAAACCTCGATGTTATTCGTCAATGTATTAGTATTTATTCGGTTGCGTTTTAGTTTCGTAACTGTTCAACAGAGGTCGCTAATATTTTGTTGTACAACAAAAAATATCGATATTGACTGAAACGATTAATTTTTGTATCAGATGAGCATTTTTCCATATAAGTTCGAATTGACAATCTTCATACGAATGGCTGAACACAACAAAATTTAATACCATGTTTTGAAAATATTCGTTTAAACTGATATAAAGTTGTGACAAGGGTTGAAAAGGAAATAAAAGTGTATCTTTGGAAACATCTCGACCCATCGCATGTATGATGATATTGTAAAGATACAGACTTGGAATGTGCAACTAATTTGGCAATCTGAATTTTGATTCCGTACCGCAACAACTACCATATTTGAAGTTCGATATCTCGAACTTCAAGGTACCTTACACATTAAAAAGAGATAACAGAGGTTAAAGTCATCCGATATCTAACCTGGACAGTTTCTCATGTTCACAGCTTAACGCAGATCAAACGTAATGCTAAAAGCTCCTGTGAGAGCTTTCAGCATTGTGCTTTCGACCATGTGTTTCTAGATATGCGTAGAGCAATTCTGTATTGTAAATTTGTAAGGACCAATTTTAGTTCGAGTTATCCCGAAGTTCGAGTTATCCGAGTTCGAGATATCAAAGTTCAACTGTATTTTGATTTTACTAAATAAAATGTTATTGTCCTATTTCTTCTGTCACTTAACTCATTCTCTCCTAGGCTATTTTTAGACCCAACCTCTTTGAATGTATATACCGAAAAGAAGCATTAACTAGAGGAAGGGGAAATTTAGAATTTTGTAGTTTGAAACCATTGTGATAAATAGAGCATTTGCTCCTATAGGAGCAAATGCTCTATTTATCACAATGGTTTCATAGAGTGACATTTATAGATGCGCAAAAATGCGTCACTGAGGGGTTAATTTGTTAAATAATGCACCGTATAGCTAACCAATACTTGACATCATGAATATTTATTAGCTTAAATTTTATAATGTAAATTTTTCAAAGGAAGTTTTTGCTTTTGCAAATACTGTAAAATTAGATCTATTCCTTGCCATATGCAATCAGAATAAACCCTGATCAGATGACTCCTGTAGGAGCTGATGGATTTGGGCCTACTCTGGTTGCAAATGCTTGAAAAGTGGTTTACACGAGGGAAAGAGTTAACTAGAGTTTAGTACATCAACGAAGCCAATTTCAATTTATAACAATACCTAGAATTCAATTACATGGTATATTCTGTGAAATGGAGTGTCGAATTGACTGAATAGAATATAGAAAATGCAGTAATGGGATTGAAGCTGACAGTTTAACCCTTTATACGCTGATGTTTCAAAGCTGACTAGTAAATAATTGTTTATTGGTAGAGTCCGTACAATATAAAAGGCTAAGATCTGAGAGACGATTTTAAATGACAACAGTGCAGACCCTGGTCAGAGGACACCTCTAAGAGCCCTCTGAATTGGGTATACACTGTTTGTGCAAATATCAGTGCACACGTTTTCCGCATTCGAAGTGTTACATAATCCATTTCATCTTATTTCTTAGATAACTTTTCTTTTATGTAATTTCCGTTGCTGTTTTCTTGTCGAATGGACCTCAGTAAATGCAGTTGAAATTCGATATCTCGAACTCGAATAACTCGAACTTCAGGATAAATATAATAATACTTTCAGTCCTTCCAAAACTTACAATACAAGCTTGCACTACAATGTACCACTATAGACATCTAGAAACACACGTGACAGCTTAATACGGGTCAAAAGTAATTCTGAAATATCGTAAGGAGTTTCTAGAATTACTTTAGACCTGTATTAAGCTGTAAACTCGAGGAATTGTTTCGATTAGAAAGCGATAACTCGAACTTCTGTTATCTCGAACTAATTTGTATAGTCCCTTGAAATTCGATATATGCGAAATAGCTCGAATACGGACTACAGACGGATGCTGTGGACGTCTGATCTGGATCAAATATGTTCGCCATTCCATAATCTGACCATCCGAAGGGTTTTGTTTATTTTTCGTACAGTAGAGCCTGTCTTAAGCAGTCATACATTTATTGAATATAGGAGTCATTCAAAGCAATGGTTTGCTTAATGCAGGGCAAACGTAATACAGTAGAACCCCTCTAATGCGACCACTTAATGAATAAACATGGGTGTCTTTATAAGCAAGTGGTTGCTTAATGTCGGGCAAAAGTAATGCAGAAAGCTCCAAGAGGAGCTTTCTGCATTACTTGTGTCCTGCATTAAGCTACCACCTGCATATAGCACCCAGAATGATACCTATTTTATGTGGTCGCATTAGCGGGGGTTTACTGTACAGAAAGCTCCTGTAGGAGCTTCCTGTATAACTTTTGATCTGTATTAAGCTACCACCTGCCTTACAGACCAACACTTAGACCTCTCTTTGAAGGTCGCTTTATACAGGTTCTTCTGGTTTTTTTTATTAACTCTTTAATACAGTAAAACCTCTCTAAAACGGCCACTAAATTATGCTAATTAGTTGGTATTTAGGGCAGGTGGCAACCTAAAGCAAGGCGAAAGTAAAACAGAACGCTCCTATAGGAGCGTTCTGTTTTACTTTCACCTTGCTTTAAGCAGCCACCTGCCTTTAACACAAACTACTTGATGTAATTATGTGGTCGTTATAGAGAGGTTGTACTGTAGATGAATCCAGGTTTACAAAGATGACAGAATGTGTCGTTGTGGCGTAAAGGGTTAACGGTTTTGTCTCATTTACAAGGGAAACGGCAAACGGTGTATAAACTCACAAATACCTGAACCATGACCGCCATCGAGGACGACGCCGTATTAGTTATAACAGAAGTCACAATGGTTTTAGCCGTCGTCGGCGATGGGTTCCGACTGGAGACACGGAACATTAGAACGGTGCAAGGAGTGATGAGCAAAGTAGTTCGGCGTATCAGAGACGCGTCTTAGTTACTGCAGATATTGCCAAACTAAAGAAAGATGAGCCCTGCTATGCGAAAGCCAACCTTTAGGGTTTGCAAATAGTGTTGATCAAGCGTTTTTAAGGTGGTGGCTGATCTTGGTCTACAATGGTTGCCAAACAAGGCATCAACACAGGGAAGGTCCGGCTTGATAAGATTCGCGGACGTGAGATAAACACACAGTTACATATAAAATGGAGAAAAACTAATAAAACATAAGGTCTATCCGTAACAAGTATCGCATCAGGGTCTATTTTTTATTTTGTATATGTTGAGTGTCAATTAGTGTCAGTCCCGACACCGCGACCGACTTGAGACCACACAAGTCGCTTCTCCGATATACGAGTACAATAAAAATGCCTTTGATGTCACAATTTTATGAAAACAAAACCCAACAACACACAGGCATGTTTTTGCAGGTATGTGTGTAATGCATAACGAACGTCCTACATTAACTTTCGTCCTGCATTAAGCTACATGTACCATCTGCTTATAACACCCAGACTTAGACCTTTTTGGGGGACGAGGGGACGCACTATGGCGAATGTACTGTATAAAATTCTTGCGAGATGAATTGAAACGGAGATTGGCACGTTCTATCTTTCGCGACGAGTTTCTTTGATTCTGTTTCTTTGCCCAATACTAACAGACTCTCGGCCAAATAAAAAATTGCGATCCGATATTGAAATGTTTTGGCGTTTAGACAGCTCTCTAGTCTGTTCAAACAGAATATATTGGATCTGCTATATCGGGCTTGGTCGTAACATCTCGTGGACGACGAATGAGTGGTTGTGCCCCACCCTTTGAACAATGGTGATATGGTATAAAGTGTTATCCTTGTTCGTCTGTCTGTGAATGTGTCCGTGATTGTATCCATTGGTGTATGCGCGATTATGTCCGTGAGCGTGCCAGTGAGTGGATCTGTATGTCGGTCTGTAAGTGTATCATCCAGTGTGTCCGTGAGTGTGTCAGTGAGTATGTCAGTGAAGGGGTCCGTGAACGTGTCTGTGAGTGTGTCCGTCATTGTATCCGTGAGTTGGTATGTGATTTTGTCAGTGATTGGGTCTGTGAGTGCGTCCGTAAATGTGCCAGTGAGTGTGTCCGTGAGTGACTCCGTGATTTTTGGCAGTGATAGTGTCCATTAGTGGATCCGTGGTTGTGTCCGTGAGTGCGTTTGTCAGTGTGCGAGCATGAGGCTGTCCGTGATTGTGTCCGTGAGTGTGTCAGTGATTGTGTCAGTGATTGTGTCCGTATGTTGCCCCGTGAGTAGCTTTGTGTATCAGTGAGTAGGTTCGTTCATGAGTGCGTCCGTGAGTGTATCCAAGACTATTTCAGTGAGTGTGTTCGTGCATGTGTTTGTTAGTGTATCCGTGAGCATGTCTGTTAGGGCGTCCTTGGGTGTTGGCAAGTTTTGCCGTCAGTGGGCTCGTTATTTTGTCTGTGAGTGTGTCCGTAATTGTGTGAGTGAAAGGTTATTTGAGCGGGTCCGTGGGAGTGTATTTGAGTGTGTCCGAAGTGAATCATTTAATTTATCTGATTAATATATATTAAAAATGGATTGCTGTGTTGTTTCACACAAATGCTTACAATAATTGGACACAGTTCAAAAATTCGTACGACAAACATATTGTAAACTTGTACTTATTGATGACAACTGCTGTTGCTACATGTACAGAAAAACCCTTTTAACCCTGACGTTAAACTTAGTATAGATATCGATCTTGGAGACAGGTGCTAGCTTAATGCAGGGTGAAAGTCTTGCGTTCTGCATGACTTTCAACATGCATTAAGCAAGCACCTGTCTTAAAGTATCTAATTCTTCTCTACTAGAATTCAAGTTTTGAGGGTTTACTGTGCTCTGATAGCCAATATCGTCACATATTCCAGTGTACAGCAAATAAAGCTAACAGAATGTATCGTACAGTGGAACCTATGCTGAGCGGCCATTCATTCATTGAATATATGGATTTTTAAAAATTGGGTTTGTTTATTGCAGGGCAAAAGTAATGCAGAAAACTCCTATAGCACCTTTCGGTATTACTTTAGACTTGCATTAAGCTACTAACTGCCTTACACATCCACAGTTAAATATCTTTTTGATGACAGCTTCAGGCATATTCTACTGTAATTCTAACATTATGATGATCGAAACTTCAAGCAATTTCAGTCGCACGATATTTTGCAAGTTGAGTATCTTGAACACTTATAATTTGTTTCGGACGCTTGTGTATGCTTTTGTTTTGTAAAACTAATATGAATGGAATATGACAAATGCAGCAAAAGCAGTTTCAGCTACAAGAGATAAACCGTGTCAACTAAAATGGACCCGTGCTTGCTTTAAAAATGTTAATTACTTTACATAATTATATTAATGCATCCTTTTTAAACAATATATTTGTGTTTGAAATACTATAGACAGAGCGGAATCGCATTGAAGAAACTACAGACAGAGTGGCAGAAATTCTCTGTCTATGTGCTATTATAGCAATAGATCAAATTAATATTCCAGATGTCATTATTTCTTATAACATGAATATTCATGAAGTAAAGGGTTAACTCATCATTTATTACAATAAGAAAACAATACATTGCTATGATTTAGGATAGTGTTTGGCTAAACAGAGCAGACCCTGGTCAGACTCCTCAAATAGGAGCCGTCTGATCTCGTTCTACTCTATTAACACGGCTCTATCATATACAGGGTTAACAAGACGATATCTAATTTAAAACTCGAATGTTTTTTAACCCTTACAACGCTGAATTTTCAAATTGACTATTCAAAAATTCAAACAGGTCAAGCTTATTGTTAATTTCTATGGATTTTCCTAAAGAAAAGTGTAACATGACAAACAGTGCAGACCTTGAATGAGAGGGCTCCTCTAGGAGCCCTCTCATCTGGGTCTACACAGTTTGCAAAGGACTTTAGTGACTCGTGTCCAGCACTGAAAAGATTAGTGTTAGATATAAACTCCCATCAATAACAAAGGACAGACATAAGACATACTAATATATACAATCTGACCTAAGATATTATATAAGCAAATAGAGCAGACCCTGATCAGACGAGTCCTACAGGTGCCGTCTGATCTGGGTATACTCATTATGCAAATGTGTTTAAACGCAAATATATGTAGTTAAGGCATACTCTTTTTTATGCAAAAAGAAAAATCAAAGGGCATGCATATCTATCGTGCAAACATGATCTATCTACTTTTAAAATCGAATGTTGTAAATGTTAAATATAAGTTCCCATTAATAACTAAGGACACACATAAGACTACAGTTGATACAATCAGAGACTGCTAGGCGGCCGGGAGGTTGGAAGTTTTCCCGATAAGGCAAAGGCCGTCGTCAGCCTGGCGAGCTAGTATGTGTGTATAGAGCGCGCAAAATACAAGAATTTAGTGGGAATAATTGAGAATGTTGGAAACTAACAACAAGAAGTAGTCAAATATTGAAATTTAAGAAACTTATCGGTAAGTGTTGATATTTTTTTATTATTATTTATTAATCATTTTATTTTAGGAGATAGTAACGTGATGGTGACATATGGCGGTGAATTCCGATTTTGGTCGAAATTGAAAACATAATGAATTCGACAAATTTGCTTCTAAACATGGGTTAACAGGCCAGGAATAAACCATTATAAACACTTCTCTCGTTCAACCGCGACCTGGTCAGCATTTGTAAACAGTTTGAATCCACATGAGACGCTCAGTTACTCGACGTCTTATCTGGATCCAATCTGTTTGATATATGGTCAATAGCTGGTCAATAGTACGCATTTCTACGCTTTTGCAAACAGAGTAGACCCAGATCAGACGGCTCCTAGAGGAGCCGTCTGATCAGGGTCTGCTCTGTTTGCTTATGATATACATGTATGTAGATATGATTCTACAGTTTCTGCCACGGCCACTAATTCCCGTGCCCATGTGCTAGTATAACAATTATTCTAATATAAATTCATCATTTCAGTATTCCTGAAATGAATATTCATGGAGTAAATGGTTAAAAGTTAGAACGAATCGAACTAAAGTAAAAGATGTAACAGATTAGAGACTTTATTAGCAAGACTTTATTAGCAAGACTTTATTGGCAAGACTTTATTGGCAAGACTTTATTGGCAAGACTTTATTAGCAAGACTTTATAAGCAAGACTTTATTAGCAAGACTTTATTAGCAAGTCTTTATAAGCAAGACTTTATTAGCAAGACTTTATTAGCAGATTGCTATCTAGTAGTCAACTGCATGTTTAGTTTTATATGTGATGAACTTCTATAAAACGTCTGTTATAATGTATTGCATTCCTTCAGCAAATGGTATTAAACGTATCACATATATAGGACTTGATAACTCGCTGAGTTGGTCACCGTCTTGATTGGGTCCACATTATTAAATAAGTTTAATGTTTCTGTTTAAAACATTAGCTATGCTGCTGTTACATTTATTTCGTGAATCTTATGGAACCAGCTACTTCAGCTAAAAAGCGTTAATTTATGTATAAATTAAATTGTTTCTGATTTCTGTCTGAAAATGAGGGAGGTGAGAAATATAAGAAAATGAGGCTGTATATTTTCTTTATATTTCTTATCTCTATATGTATTAATAAACTAAAAGGAAAACTATATCGAAAATAGATAAAGACAAAGGTGGATTAATAATACAGTAAATTCCCGCTATTTAAAGCGACAACTTTATGTATAAACATATTAGTCCTTGATTTTTTGCCCCATGACTATTCGTGTAAGAAATAATGACATCATGAATATTAATTAGATTAATTGTTATAAAAGCAAATGGCCACATAAACGTTTTGTAATGGCAGAAACTTAAGAATCTATATAATTTCATAAGCAAACAGAGCAGACCCTGATCAGACGGCTCCTATAGGAGCCGTCTGATCTGGGTCTACTCTGTTTACAAATGCGTAGAAATGTGTATTTATGGAGTAAAGAGTTATAAGTATGTGATTGCTTAATGCAGACTACAAAAATAATACAGAAAGCTCCTGCAGGGGATTTCTGTATAACTTTCCCCCTGCATTAAGTTATCACATGCCTTCAATCATTATCCTCATACAAATGCCCCTTTGCGGCATTGCAATCCGAGAAGACCAACATCGGCTTTGCAGTCCAAGAAGACCTAGATCAGACGATGCAGGATCCATCTGATCAGGGTTAGCTGTATTTGCTCGTGAAATTATAATAAATCTAACTTTTCAGTTTCTACCAATGCCATTACTATTTTTGGTGGTTGCATTAGACCGGTTCTACTGTTTCTCCCCAAGGCCATTACTATTTTTGGTGGTTGCGTTAGACCGGTTCTACTGTTTCTACCAATGCCATTACTATTTTTGGTGGTTGCATTTGACCGGTTCTACTGTTTCTACCAATGCCATTACTATTTTTGGTGGTTTCATTAGACCGGTTCTACTGTTTCTACCAATGCCATTACTGTTTTTTGGTGGTTTCATTAGACGGGTTCTACTGTTTCTACCAATGCCATTACTATTTTGGTGGTTGCATTTGATCGGTTCTACTGTTTCTACCAATGTCATTACTATTTTTGGTGGTTGCGTTAGACCGGTTCTACTGTTTCTACCAATGGCATTACTATTTTTGGTGGTTGCATTTGAACGGTTCTACTGTTTCTACCAATGTCATTACTATTTTTGGTGGTTGCTTTAGACCAGTTCTACTGTTTCTACCAATGCCATTACTATTTTTGGTGGTTGCGTTAGACCGGTTCTACTGTTTCTACCAATGTCATTACTATTTTTGGTTGCGTTAGACCGGTTCTACTGTTTCTACCAATGTCATTACTATTTTTGGTGGTTGCGTTAGACAGGTTCTACTGTTTCTACCAATGCCATTACTATTTTTGGTGGTTTCATTAGACCGGTTCTATTGTTTCTACCAATGCCATTACTATTTTTGGTGGTTGCATTTGATCGGTTCTACTGTTTCTACCAATGTCATTACTATTTTGGTGGTTGCGTTAGACCGGTTCTACTGTTTCTACCAATGCCATTACTATTTTTGGTGGTTGCATTTGAACGGTTCTACTGTTTCTACCAATGTCATTACTATTTTTGGTGGTTGCATTAGACCGGTTTTACTGTTTCTACCAATGCCATTACTATTCTTGGTGGTTGCATTAGACCGGTTCTACTGTTTCTACCAATGCCATTACTATTTTTGGTGGTTGCATTAGACCGGTTTTACTGTTTCTACCAATGCCATTACTATTTTTGGTGGTTGCATTAGACCGGTTCTACTGTTCCTACCAATGCCATTACTATAATAATTGTTGGTGGTTGCATTAGACTGGTTCTACTGCAATTCCCATATTTCAGCCAGTATGTAACAGGTCATGAATGAATTCATGACGTTTCAGAGATTTAGATAAAAACGTGTATGCCTACTTACTAAGAAATCTAGACGAATTCATGAGGTTTCGGAAATTTAGATAACCGGTGTACTTACTAGGAAATCAAGACGAATATATGACGTTTCAGAGATTTAGATACAACATGTACTTACTAGGAAACCTAGACGAATTCGTGAAATAACAGACCTTTAGATAAAACGTGTACTAACTAGGAAATCTATATGAATTTATGACGTTTCAGAGATTTAGATTAGAGGCGTGCCTACCCTACTGATAATCGTTTTATCCCTTTACTTAATACATATTCATATTAGAAATAATTATTTTATAAATATAAATTAACTGAAGAGGTTGTAGTAAAGCTTAACCCTTCGCTTGCTATTCACGTCAATATGCCTACCTGTAAATATTGAAGACCCAGATGAGACAGCTCCCGCAGGAACTGTCTCATCAGGGTCTGCACTATTTACAAGTTGATTGTGCAACCAGTGCACTCCACAGCAGTGATTGCACAGCGAAATACTTGTACACAGTGAAGATATATGTAATTATACAACAGGGCATGGGTAAAGAAGGAGAAATGTATTTTAAAATTCAGCAAGAGAATGGTTAATCACACGGCTCTGGAAGGATTCATCTGATTAGGGTCTACTCTGTCTGCAAATGCGCCAAAGGGCATCGTTGTCATGCAGCTATTCAACCCTTTCCTCATATAAACGCCTTTTCACATATTGGAAAACAGAGTAGTCATTATATGCTCTGTTTGCTAATGATATGATATGTAATCTGTTTCTACAGTTTTTGTCAAAGCGAAAATTCCCTTGAAAAATTTACGTTATACAATTTCAGCTAATAAATATCCATGATGTCATTATTTCTTACATGAATACTGAATAGGGAAGTATTTAATCCATTATCCTATGCTATACTTATGAGTACCAACAGGATAGAGTTTGGCTGAGAATTATGAACTTTAAATAGATTAGTGTTTTTCTTCTTTTTTTTTAATCTGACAAAAGCCAGTCCGTGTATTTTTTTCAACATTAAAATACATACAGAGTTTACATAAACAAACAATATCACAGATGTAAACAAGGAATAACAAAATGATATCTAGTGACTTGAGCTATTATCAAAAGTACTTCTTAAACAATGCTTAGATAGATTAGTATCTACAGGTCTCACAGTTTGAATCCCTTTCCTCCATGAATATTCATGTAAGATATAATGACGTTATGTATATTGATTAGATTGTTTTATTATAATAGCACATTGACACAGGAATTTGTTTGGCCATGGTAGAAATTGTAGAATCATATCTATATAATATCATAAGCAAACAGAGCAGACCCTGATCAGACGGCTCCTATAGGCGCCATCTGATCTGGGTCTACTTTGTTTGCAAAGGCGTAGAAAGGTGTATTTATGGAGTAAAGGGTCAGATAGCGTCTCAGAAAGTTTGAAAACAACCTTTGATACTTTATGTTCTAAATGTGTCCTTCACTTTTCAAGGCCGACACTTTCGGAGCTGACATCTGTACTCTCATTTGCACTTCATTCATTTCTGCATAACAAGTTTTCATTTCACGGGGATAATAAACGAGGTTCCGTCATTATAGCAGGACCTGGGGAAAAAAAGTGTTCATTTCATATTATCAATTTTATCGAGTTTCCCCCTGTTTCAAAATTTCATTAGCCATTTGAATAGTTCCGGATTCGATCCCCCGCCGGACCAAGTCTTTCGGGCGAGACTTTATGAACCGAGGTCCGATGTATCAGCGATTTACACTGGGCCTCTAAACAAACCGGAACCAAAAAATCTCTGTCGGTAATACAGAGTAGGGCATCGCGCACGTATTTGTTGGTACCCATTGCCCTCTCAATCAGTCGTCCAATTAGCTCATAGATAGCAGAAACGGACGTTAATCAAAACGACCAACCAACCATCTGAATATGAGAAAAGAACATACTGTTATTTGCAATCAGTGTAGATTCAGATCAGAAGGCTCCTAGAGTTTGCCATTCAAAATCCTCTTATAAAGTATACCCTTTCATACTGAATGGACTCTGTCGTTAAACAATGACCGATCGTTCCACTTTGTATATTCAGCAGTTAATCCGCAATTATTGTTTTCTTGCAAATGAAGTTTGACCACTGACACAAGCAGCGCGCGCATCAAGAGCCTCGAAGACAATGTTTCAATACATAATGTAATGTTTTGAAAAATATAGAAAAGAGTCAGTGAGTTTGGTATTGCCGCGTTGCGGCACAAATCTATATAACAGCGTCGATAATAGATTCAGTGATGACAATGACAATGATGATAATGGTCGTTGTGATTGTGGTGGTGGTGGTGTGGTTGTAGTAGTAATGGTTATGATGATGATGATGATGATGATGATGATGATGATGATGATGATGATGATGATGATGATGATGATGAGATCTTATGGAGTAGTACCAGTGGATGTGATGCATGAAGTAATAATAATGATACGTATAAGTAATGGATACCATTCATAGTGATGATAGTGTACAGATGACGCAAGTATATCTAGAGATCTTATAGACTAGCACTAGTTTGCGTGGTGCAATTCTACGTCTGTCATACACGCATATCATAGCATCACTAGCGATTGCAAACCGTTTAGATGTAGACCAGATTGTGGGCAATAATAACATACACATATACTGTAAACCATGTATTCAGCGTTCATTAAATAAGAGGTCTAACACCGAGCCTTTATGGCATGTGGTAGCTTAATGTAGGACAGACATAATGCAGAAAGCTCCAAAGGGAGCTTTCTGCATTACGTTTGTCCTGCATTTAGCAACCACCTGATATTAAGACTCCTGTGTTTGAATTATAAACAAGTGATCGAATAAAACAGCGCTAATTGTATGTCTATATTTATGCATTCAATGTAATATGTCAATGATAGAAACGATTTTATATTTGAATACGGTTTGTAGTTATTGTTTTCTGTGTATATTTATTTTTCAAGGTATTCTTACTGCTTCTTCCAAAAGAACGTGGTATCTTACCGCTTAATGCAATGAAAATGCAATAAACACACAGAATGTTAACCCTTTCGTTGCTGTTAGTGAATTCTGGTCACCTTTCCAAACAATTTATAAATATCGAGATGAGACACCAGTGACACTGCGTATCACCAGGATCTGATCAATCTGTGATTATTTGCTTTCAAACAACAAGGAACAAATTTAAAAAAAAACAACCCTGCAAATTGAAAGTATTTGAAACAGATATAAAATTTTGCAAACGACAATACTTGGCAGAGAAAGGGTTTAGGAATTAAACCGGGAACCCCTCCATGCTGGTATTGTATATAAACTGTGGCAACATTATCGATATGCCTTGCAGTCAAATAACTCTTATCATGCCAAGTGTGATCTGACTCGCATATATCCAAACAGTTTAGATCCAGATGAGACGTCGAGTAACTCAACATCCCAAACAGGTCCCAAGATATTTGACACTTGGACAATAGTATCTCAGAATTTTGAATGAATCGAAAGACAGAAAGATTACAACAGATTAGAAGTTGAGTGAACATTATTTTTACAACTGAATAACGACTAACCTTTTGAACACTACGAATGAATTAGTATTCAACTTTTCAATTAGTATAGATCCAGATTAGAAACAGAGTGGCTCGATGTCAAACGAGGATCATAACTATTTGAAACTCTGTCAGAAATGTGTGAACAGTTTCAGAGGTCCAGATAAGGTGCGCAATTTAAAACAGTTTCAAGAAAAACTTCTTTATTTCTCCACCAAACCCTATGCTGTGACCACTCTTTAGAATCACCTCGAAGAGACGATTCTAAAGAGTGGTCACAACATAGGGTTTGGTGGAAAAACGAAGATTTTAGTATTTGAGGACGCCCCTTTATCTGTAGCTCTGAAGTCTACCTTAAATACATGTATAGAAGCAGACGTACAATATTTGCAGACGTCAATAATATAGAGCGCTTTAGGTTAAGTCAATTTGAAAAGAAACGTATGCTGGTGTGAACTCATTTTACTGCATAACAACAATAAAGCGGGTTATAAAGAAATATTGACACGTTCATTGTTGAAAGACATGCAATTTGAACAGCAGTGTAGCGTAATATATGACATAGATATAATGGGAGAAACGCAATACTGAGATACAATAAAGTCTCGCTAATACGACAACTCAAGTCTGGATGTCGCTAATACGACAACTCAAGTCTGGATGTCGCTAATATGACAACTCAAGTCTGGATTTTTAAAACAGGTTGTGCAGTAAATCTCATGACTTCGACCACATAATATATTAACATAATATCTGTAAAATGAGTGATTGCTTAAAGCAGTGCAAAAGTAATACAGAAAGCGCATACAGTAGAACCCCTCTAATGCGACCACTAAATGAAAATACCTGTCTTTATAAGCAGGTGGTTGCTTAATGCAGGACAAAAGTAATACAGAAAGCTCCTCTAGGAGCTTTCTGTGTTACTTTTGTCCTGCCTTAAGCTACCAACTGTCTCTACCGTCCAGAATTATGCCTCTTTTAGGTGGTCGCGTTAGAGAGGTAGAGAGGTTTTACTGTATAGGAGAGTTTTGCATAATGTTTGTATTGCATTAGCTACCACCTGTTGTATAAATCCAGAATTATGCTTCTGTTGAGTGGTCGTATCAAGGAGACTTTACTGTAACTTAATGCAGAACAGAGAATATGCAGAAATCTCATGTAGGTGCGTTCTGCATGACTTTTGCCCTGTATTAAGTAACTACTGTAATACCCCTCTGAACCGGGATTATAGTTGAGAATAGTTTAGATTCAATTAGGCAACTGGCTGCTTAATGCAGGGTGAAATTCGTGCAGAAAGCTTTCTGCATGACTTTCGCCCTACATTAAGCTGCCACCTGTTTCCAAGATCGATATTTATACTAAATTGAACGTCAGGTTTAGAGAGGTTTTACTGTACCAGGGTTTACAGAAAGTGTTAATAACTTTTGTGGTCCTTATTTTTTTAAACACACTGGACCATTAGTCTTTGAGATTTAGGTGTGTGGTATTAAAGGATGTTGTGTGCATTTTACCTGCTGTATATAATGATTTTGATAGTGCAGTTTAAGATGAATAGCTGTGATAGTCTCTTATAATTCAATTATGAATGACGTTGTACACGTATGTAAACCTGTGATAAACATGAACTGTAATGATAATTTGTTGTACAAAGAAGACACAGAAATAAAGTCCTATTAGCGAGACTTTAATGCATTTCGGAGATGAAGACAAGAGACAGTACAACTTCACTAATCCGGGATTGTTTGTGGCAGGGTGGCTGCTCACAGTATGGTGAAAACCATGCATAAAACCTGACAGAGGAGCTTTCCGTGTGACTTACACCCTGCGTTAAGCTGCCGACTGCCTTACAGACCGGTAGGGATGTTTATTTAACCCTTTCCCCTCATATAAACCCGTGTTCACGCATTTGCAAACAGAGTAGACCCAGACCAGACGGCTCCTATAGGAGCCGTCTGATCAGGGTCTACTCTGTTTGCTAATGGAATTTGAAAGCTCTGTTTATTTACTTTCTAGATTGACTACAATATTTCACCATCCATATTTCATTATAACTATTTTGTCCATGAATATTCAGTAGGTATTGACATTTGGAATAAACAGAGAACAGGGAAAGGGCTAAGTGTTGGGATAAGCTAGGTCCTAATGTAAATGCAAATGTCAGCCTTTCTCAAGCCTGTTCTGAATTTCTCGTTGAAACTGTAAAAGAAAAGTCTAAAAACAGCCCTTGGGTTGTTTCTGTTCGTGTTTCGTCTTCTATGGCTAATGGACGCCACAGAGCCCTCTTTGGGACTTTTACTCTCGCCAAGTCACACTATCCAGACAGCGAGCCAAGCTGTCCCTCGTAGGTTGAGATCAAACCACCTGGACCATCTTGTGTTATATATCGCCTGATGTGTATTAGTTTAATTTTAAGGATTCTGGACGAGTTTACGTAATACATGTAGGCAGATTGTTTTTATTTTGTGTCTATCGCCAACCAGGTGTTTAACCCTTTACTCCATAACACGCCTTGCTACGCCTTTGCAAACAGAGTAGACCCAGATCAGACGAATCCTATAGGAGCCATCCGATCAGCGTCAGCTGTCTTATAGGAGTTGTCTGATCTGTGTCTACTCTGTTTACAAATGCGCGAACGTGTTAAAGTCGTTGTAAATGGGTTTTCTCATCACACTATCACCATACTATTCGATGTTATGAGTCCAGATGTTTCCAAACATATAGTTGTATTTAGTTTTCGCCACGAACCATTCCTTTAAGCTCTCGCATCCAAATCATTTACGCAAACGTCAAATCAGTGGATCGATGTCGTTTGGAATCTGACATAATTATACATATATAACAGCTTTTTCGAATATTTATGAACCACTTTGGGTATAGGCGAACGTAGTGACGTCATGCCAAGCGTGACGTCATGCGCATATCTATCATGCAAGTGGTTAACAATTTCCTTCATATAAACGCCTTTTCATCCTTTTGCAAACGGAGTAGACTCCTGCAGGGGCCGTCTGATCAGGGTCTGCTCTGCTTGCTTACGAAATTGTAATAGATCTTACTCTATAATTACTACCAATACAAAAATATCCCATGTGACATTATAAAACATCACCTAATAAATATTCATGGTGTCAATTTTCCTTAAGCCGCTAACTAGTGTATCTTCAGATCATTTCCTATGTCCAAAGAACCCACAGCTGAATTTAAAGCGCAAAAAAAGATAACAACAAAACTGGATCATCATCACTTTCATGGAGATTCATATATCTGGACTTTATTGACCACGGTTACTTAGTATAATTATGTACCATAGCGCTATACAGTAAAACCCCTCTAATGAACAAACATACCTGTCATCATAAGCAGGTGGTTACTTAATGCAGGACGAAAGTTATGCAGAAAGCTCCTATAGGAGCTTTCTGCATAATTTTCGTCCTTCATTAAGCTACCACCTGCCTTTGCAACTGTGAATTATGCCCCTTTTTTGGTGATCGCATTAGAGAGGCTTTACTGTAGTAGATATTCTGTTTCACATTAATTGCCTCCATGTTTTGTATCTTGACGATATCTTCTAATAAACATCTTATTAATGTGCTCTGAACTAATTGGACGAAAAGCTCATATTTCTCGCTATGTCCTTTTCACAGCATTAGAGAACAGTTTGAGGATGGCAACAGTCTGAATATATCAAAAGAACTGTCGCTGAAGGCATAAAATCTTATTGATTCCCTCATCTCACCGCCGGAAAACTGTCAATTATCTTATATACATGTACAATACGACACATGCAGTATATTAATATACAAATGTATTGTATTTATCATGCACGTGCATTTTCTTCAGAAAAAGACTGAGTAAGTGAGGTTCGAACTATAAGTTATTCATCCCTTTATGAATATTCATGTAAAATAATGATATCATAAAATTAATTAGTGAATGTTTTATAATTGCAATTGAACGCATGTCATTTTTCTCTGGAAGTCAATTTACTCTGGCAAAAACTGTAGAATCAGATCTCTTCACAACCCATTCCCTCATATTGACGCCTTTTCACGCCTCTGTAAACTTCACTTTCTGAAACCATTGTGACAAATATAGCATTTGTTCCATAGGAGCAAATGCTCTAATTTTTCATAATGGTTTATAAACTGCACAATTCTAAAAAAATCCTTTCCTCTGGTTAATGCTCCTTTTTGGTAGATATTTTCAAAAAGGTTGTATCTAAATATAGCCTATGAGGTAATGGGATAATGGTGTATCTATAGAGTACAGTAAAACCCCGCTAATGCGACCACCTAAAAAAGGTATACTTCTGGGTGCTATATGCAGGTGTTTGCTTAATGCAGGACACAAGTAATACAGAAAGCTCCTCTAGGAGCTTTTTGCATTACTTTTGTCCTGCATTAAGCAACTACCTGCTTATAAAGACACCGATGTTTAATCATTAAGTGATCGCCTTAGAGGGGTTCTACTGGCTGTGTACACATTAGACACGGAGTATCGCTCTAAGTAAATGTGTTCACATATAAGGTACATGTAGCACATTTTTATAATTCAGAAAATAGCAAAAAACTTAAGTAGACAGTCCCTACAATAAACGCATATTTTCAATAGCATAAAAAGCAGGACTGTTATGTTCAATCAAGCTTATGAAGATTGTCAATTTGAACTTATATCGATAACTGCCCCTGTGATACTTATATTTTTGTCTTCTCCAGCGTTTTTTTGTTTTGTTTTGTTTTGTTGTTTTTTTTGCAAGTAAAGACTTTACCAATATTCATGTAAGAAATAATGACTATGAATATTATTAGCTGATAATTTATACATTATGCACTAGGGATTTTTTTTAAATGGCAGAAACTGGAATCAGATCTATATTTAGTCCATAAGCAAACACACGAGACTCTGGTTAGACGTTCCTTATAGGAGCCGTCAGATCTAGATCTACTCTGTTTGCAAATACATTAAAAGTCGCCTATATCAGTTAAGGGATGAACTGTGTAGCCTTGATTGTTGATGACTGATAAACCAGAGACCGTTAACAAGTCAACAACGTACTGCATAATGTTATGTATTCGCCAAAAGTAATCTACGCGTTGCATTTTAACGCAAAGAGCTACCGATGAGTTCAATGCGTTAAACGATATCACACAGACTTCCTATAAAGTAAGATACGCGTTGAGTTTCAACGCACAGAGCTACCGACGAGATCCAAGCGTTAAGCGACCCCGCACATAACTCCCCCAAAGTGATATACACGTTGCGTTTGAACGCATAAAGCTGCCGATGAGTTCCGTGCGTTAAACGACCCCAACGGAAGCTCCATTGGAAACATGTGCATACCAACTTGATGCATAGACCTTCCCCACTTCCTCAATTGATTAAAATACTAATTGGCTTGGTAATCAGCACCACTTTATACACAAGTATCATCGTAATGTGATGTCTAAATTAATCCTGATAATTTAACGCCTTACTTCATGATTTTTCACATAAAGTGTAATGACAGTAACATAACTGCTTGGCCATGGCAGATGCAGACTACTTCAAAAGTTGCAAATGCGTTAAAAAGCGTGCTTATGCGATAATGGGCTAATATATAATATTGTTATCATTGTTCCCCCCCCCCCCCCGTGCCATGGAAAAGGGCCTGCTATATCATATGCAAACAGTCTGAATCCAGATGGGACAAGATGAATTATAGCGCTTTTCGCTCATATTTGTCACTCAGTTTGAATCGATATTTGTTTTGTTTTATTTCTTACCGGACTGATAGCATTTTTAAATCACTTGTATGATCGTTTTTCTAAGAAATCTGTGTCCAATCTTAATAAGAGAAATCGTAATCATATTCATTGCAAATTGCAAATGACAATTCCGTGAATGCGTATTGTGTCATGCGGCAGCCATTTGCAAATAAACAGCTGATCGAATTAACATATGCATTTACTGTCTTTGACCCTTTTCGTCATAGAAATTCTTTTTAACACATTTGCAATCACAGTAGGTCTAAATCAGACGGCTCTCACATGTAGTTTGCCGTTTGATCGGAGCCTGTTGTGTTTGCTTATAGAGTAGTATAGCCTCTGGCATGGTGAAATGCACCTGCCATGGGCAAATGCTCCTATGTCCATTTGTTGTTACATGTATAACAAATCATCTACTTATAATTAAATGGCATGCTGTTTTTATAAATGTTCATGAGACATAGGGTCATGTAGCTTTCATATTAAAAGCGGAAGGTCTGTCGGTTTCGTCTATCACCATGTCACATTTCATTTAGCACTGAGAGTACAAGCACATTTGATGCAAAACTATAACCTCAAAACGAGTTTTAAAAAGTTCATTGCGATTCATCACAGCACCAGACCAATTCATTATTTCATGCCAACATTTTCTGTTATAAATTCAAATACACTTCCAGAATTTTACATTATTGTCTTTTGTTGGGAAACAAACCCATTTGTAATACTTAAAGTAAAGCTTGTTTTCTAAGAAATATTTCCAATCAATATTTCTAAGCACATCAGTTTAACCTTTCCCGCTGAGCCAACATTTGTTTAATATAAGATGTCTTCTAACTACATTTCGCAGGACACTTTCTTTAATTCCGAGTCAAAGACGTGGTCAGAGAATCAAACAGTTTATACCCTGATGAGACGGCGAGTTACTGAACGATTCATCTAGATCTAAGTGCCAATCAGGTCGCGATAGCGGGCTAAAGGCTAAATATTGTTTGGGTAAAATAACATCATATTTCTCACTTTACAGCATATTGCCAATTTATCATCCCTCGCTGTATATAGAAGCTTTTGTCGTTGTTTTCATTGTTAATAACAATATTTGACGTCTCTCCAACTCTCACTTTGATAAGTGTGGCATTTCTACACCCCCTCACAACGATTTGTTTTCAGTGAGAGAGTGGGGAGGGATTTAGGCGAATTATCCTGTACGCTCGTATGTCGGATGTGCGGTTGGATAGTCGGCCCGTTCTGATATAGTATATTGTTTGAAACACCGACTGTTTTAATAATGTTTAACCCATTCCCTCAAATTGACGTCTTTTGACGCCCCTGCAAAAGTCACCTTCTGACACCATTGTGATAAATAAAGCATTTGCTCATATAGGAGCAAATGCTCTATTTATCACAATGGTTTAAAACTACACAATTCTGTTTTATCTCTTTTCCCTAGTCAAAGCTCCTTTTCGGTAGATTTATTCAGAGAGGTTGGATCTAAAAATAGCCTATGAGGGAATGGGTTAAACTGATAGTATCTACTTGCAACGTATTTTACAAATGCATAGCCTCACTATTACATAAATCATTTCTTTATATTCTAAAACGAAGCATATCGCAAAAAAATAATAATCGAAAAAACGCTGAAGAAGACAAAACTTTCCTGTGTTTGATATCGAAGATCTGATGTTATTCGAACACGTAATTAGTATTTATTCGGGTTGCGTTTTAGTTTCGTATCTTTTCGACATAGTTTCACACCACAAACAATTATAAGTATCGACGAAAACGGTTTATTTTGTATCACAAGGGCATGTTTCGATGTTTCAAATTGACAATTAAAATCATGGAACATAAAGTACCAAGTTTTAAACCTTTCGGCGCCGAATTTCTAATTGTCATCTGCAATCCAATTTTGTTAAATCATTCGGTAAAATAAGGAAATAAGATAAACTTCAAAGGAATAAAGCACAAATATAGAAATAGAGTTTGAGACAAATAGTGAAGTCCCTGATCAGACGCCGCCTTGAATAGGCGGCGTCTGATTTGGGACTGCACTATTTGTTGTTGTCACAGTGTGTAGGTTTATCATCACTTGTACGGCCTTGCTGTACAACCGCGCTTTTATGGCGACGTGGTAGAGTGCATGACTGCGAACCTGGCGACCCGGGTTCGATCCCGGGTCTGAGCGGGTATGTTTCTTTATAAGAACACCCGGTTACATTTGGCGCCCAACATGGGACTGTGACTGTATGAGCTCCGAGTTCGATTCCCAGTCGTTCTCATACCCATAGAAATTCGGGACGAATTTCAACTTGCTGGGGGAGTATGTCACAGTGTGTAGGTTTATCATCACTTGTTACATAATGTAACCGGGTGTTCTTATAAAGAAACATACCCGCTCAGACACGGGATCGAACCCGGGTCGCCAGGTTCGCAGTCATGCACTCTACCACGTCGCCATAAAAGCGCGCTTGTACTGCAAGGCCGTACAAGTGATGATAAACCTACACACTGTGACATACTCCCCCAGCAAGTTGAAATTCGTCCCGAATTTCTATGGGTATGAGAACGACTGGGAATCGAACTCGGAGCTCATACAGTCACAGTCCCCCGTTGGGCGCCATTGTCGTCGGGCTTTCCCCGGCTGTACCGACAAGTATGGGTGGGGTCCGTTTGACGACGAAATAATATGTAAGACCGTCAACTGTTAAGCCGTCTAATTGCGTATAATTCTTATATAGGTTCTGAAAGTAATAAAGGAATCATAACTATATGTTCTAAACATATATGAGGCCTATAATATGAGACAACACATTACGTGTAAATGAAGCGTAGCTTCCAGAACACAATAACTCCCATTCTAAATATCTTACAAAATAGCTTACAACAAAAGAATAAACATGTTACAACTATAGAATCGATTATTATGATTATAATAATGGCAAAAAGTGATAAAAGGTGAATGAAAATGCATTTACCTGACTGTGTTGTAGACATACAATCAATATATCAAAATAGCAGGAGTCACGTCCAACCATGAAGGATGACAACGGTGATATGAAAGTGCACGTGCAAATGCGGTTAACAAACAGTCAGAGTTAAACCCCCTTGGATTTCAAATACTTGTAGAGGTCACTGTCAAATATGCCAAATGGGAAATAATAAAAATAAACAACATATCATCCAAAATAGTATTTTTTATTATAATGCACACCCTGTGACATTGTGGCGCAGTTTTGCGTCATTGGAACTATGTTTACTGTATGGACTATCACTTTAAACCTTACCCTCATGCATACTTATGTAAGAAATATAATGACATTGTGAATATTTATTAACTGACCTTTTATAATTGTGTATGAATACATTTTTGTTGTAGCTGAATCTGTATAATTGCATAGTCCAGCAGAGTAGACCTTCATCCTACAGGGGGCGTCTGAGCTGGTTCTACTCTGTTTTCAAAGGCATGAAAATGCGTTTATATGAAATACAGGACTGAACAAACTTGCAACAAACACTAAAACAGAATATAGACGTGCAAAGATACAGTAAAACCTTTTTTATAACATAACTCGTGGCTTCAGCATGACGTAACACTATCATTTATTTTTTGATAATCATGGGCATATATTCACTAGTGAATAACATTCGAACGACCGAATGACATTCGAACGATTCATACGCGCTGTCAAAACAAACAAACTGGCGGACGGTGGTCGACCTACCTGTCCACGATTGAGTCACGATAGATGGCAAAGGATTGTTGGCACTTGCGCCTTAATTTCGATAAAATAATACAAATTGTAATCGCTGTCAGGAATCATATACAAAATGTATGCCAAAAAAGACCTACCAGCTACTCTGACCCATACAATCCATTCTACATTTAAAATGCCTCCTCAACTTTGCATTTTCTTCACCGCATGTCCTTTTGTTTATGCAGATTTCTACTCATACAAATATCTCATCAATCAACAACTATAGTCATCTGAATCCAGCACAGCACAAACATATTTCAAATATGCTATACTCACTAACTCAGCTGATCGCGAAAATCTTTCTCCTGTTCCAACACGTTTTATGCAGCAGTTCGTACTGAATCTTTTGTCCATTTCAAACATTTTCACTGAACTTGAATCGAGATTTTTTTCTCGGTGGAAATGTCCATGTCCATGTGTATACATACAACACTAATGAAGGGCTTAATATACCAAAACGAAGGCGCATTTCGAATCCCATTGACAGTGAGTGTCGGACGTGTTGGCGACTGTATGTGGGTCTTCATGTAAATGGCGCGCTTTACATAGACACATGTTGTGTACAATGACGTCATAATGTGACGTGTTGTAACTATGTATGTCAAAACTGTAACTCAAAATTTATTTTGACGTGTTTCTGTATGTTTTTGTATCATAAACTATCACAGTTAAATTGAATACCAGAGAGGTCTGAATTAGATCCTGGTTGATATGACAGTAAGTAAAAAAAAAGTTGGAAAATTTGGACCTACTTTGTCCCAGTTACCTAGCGAACCTAATAACACCTTTCATTCATCATTTCTATATGTAAGGAGAATTTATAACAATCCACGTTACTGCTGAAATATTGGCTGCAAATAACATTTGTGTGTGTTATGTTATAAATAGGATCTTGCATTCGTGTTCATGATTATTGGATTTATTAAATTCGTCTTTTTAAAACGATAAAAAACTCGCTAAAGCTCGTTTTTTAATCGTTTTAAAAAGACTCATTTAATAAATCCAATAATCAAGAACACTCATGTAAGATCCTCTATTTAAGCTACCATTACAAACGATATCTCATTCTTGTGGAAGCTTAATGAGGGTCGGAAATTATGCACACGGCTTTCTATATTGCATTCTTCAAGCAATAAGCAACGACCTGTCTTTTAAGACATCTATGGTTATTCATAAAGTGGTTGATTTTAAATGTGCCATATCAGTCGTCCCAGAGTTATGTGCCGTGATTTGCTAATATACCTGTTATTATCAATGCATTTATTGGCCTTTTGTAATGCGAACTACTTTCAAAGTTCTTAAACAATTGTAATAATTTTATATATTGTAATAAACGATCACCTTAACCCTTTCCTTCATATAAACGCCTTTTCACACATTTGCAAACAGAGTAGACCCAGATCAGACGGCTCCTGTAGGAACCGTCTGATCTGGGTCTACTCTGTTTACTAATGGAATTTTCATAGATATGTTTAATTTCTAAAATTGCTACAATAATCTACCTTCCATATATCATTTATAACTATTTTGTCCATGAATATTCAGTAGGTATTGAATTTTGAAATTAATATAGACCAGGGAAAGGATTAATCTGTAGATATGATGGACATACCTTCCATGTCTGTCAGATCAAGTTCTATAGTTACGTGCTCTTGGGTGTAGACGTTTCTTGCATGCTATATATTGTCAATACACACAGTAACAAAGCAGCCACTTCATGAATAAACAAAGATGTCTTGAAAAAAAATAATGGTTGTTTAATGCAGGACGAAAGTACTGCAGAAATGTCCAATAGGAGCTGTCGGCATAATATTTGTCCTGAATTAAGCTATCATCTGCTTTTAAGATCCATAATTAGATCTCTTTTTGGTGATCGGAAAGTTTAACAGGTCCTACTGTATACGTGTGTGATTTGACAATAACTGGTACTTCTATTATACCGATATCATAAGTTAGACATAACTTACAGTAACATCCTGCTAAATCCCCAGTTTCTAACAATATCAAGATGTAACATAGTCTTACAGTACCCAAGGGTGTTTTGCTAAAAGACGACACTTCTCTTACGATATCATAAAACTTACAGTAACATTCCGCTGATTCTAATACACAAATAGTATCGACCTTTAAGACAGATGACAGCTTGAAGACCCCAGATGATATTTCTACATGACTTTCGCTCTGCATTAGACAGCCTTCTGTTTAAAAATAAATCATTATTTCCTAAACGGTTGGGGCGATCTTTTCTGTATTTGTTATGTAAAGATTGGTTGAAACTGACATGTCTACACTAACGACATCACTGTTAGGAACCATGTGTCTAAATAGAAAGTTGCATACATGACAAGAACAATAATTATCTAATATTTCATAAGTCTGTTTCAATACTGCTCACTTTCTTTCTCTACGATCATTTTGCCCTTTAAGTGAGGAATCAGCTTAATACTGTTAACACATTTCTTAACAGATAAGTAATACTTCATTTCAAAGGCATTTTCAAAATTGACTCAAGGGTGCTATACAAAGAAATGTTACTTCTCTTACGATATCATAAATTAAACATAAGAAAATGATTATTATTATCAAGATTTAACACAAGTCTTACAGTACTCAAGGGTGCTTTATTAAAAGGCGGCATATCTCTTACGACATCATAAATTAGGCATAACCTACAATAACATCCCACTAATTCGAACACTCAAGCAATCATAATCGGTCTGTCAGAAATGGTGGCAACTTATTGCGTGGTGAAGGTCATGCAGAAAGCTCTTAGAGACGATTCTAAAGAGAAGAGTGGTCACAACATAGAGTTTGATGCAGAATGGACAATTTTAGTATTTGAATACGCGCGTTTATCTGTTGCTCTGTTACGAAATCATACATGGCACATACATACATGTATACCGTACCGTAAAATCCTCGTTAATGCTGTATTGTCTAACAATACCAAGATTTAACATAAGTCTTACAGTGCCTAAGAGTGTTTTACAATAGACGACGCCTTCGTTACGCCATTATAACTTAGACATAATCTGCAGTAACACCACGCTGATGCAAACACTCTAACCAGTATCATTTATGATTATCGATATTTAAGATAGGTGGCAGCTTAATGAAGGGTGAATGTCAAGCAGAAAGCTCCTATGGGAGCTTCCTGTGTGACTTCCACTCTGCATGCATAAGCAGCAACCTGCTTTGTAGGTTTTTATATCTTCTGTACTAATAGTTCAGATTTGTGACGTTTTATTGTATATCTTAAACCTCTTTCAACTCCTTGCACTCGTAAGTTGGTGTTGTTTGCTGTAATTTTGAAATTTATTTCTTATTCTTAAAACTCTGTAGTTTGAATCTCGATGAAACGCCGATTTAACCCTTTCAGTGCGGGACACAAATCACTAATGTCCTTTGCAAACAGTGTAGACCCAGATGAGAGGCGTATCACCATAAGCTTGACCTGTTTGAATTTTGGAATAGTCCATTTGACGGTTAAGCATTTTAGGGGTTAATTGTCGTGTCATCTAGATCTTAGATGTTTACATAGATTATGATGAGTGTGCAGCTAGCGTGCAAAGCAGCCATTCTGAAAACGTTTTTTCATCAACAAGTATGTGGATTTTAATTCTTGCACGAAATTCAATGGGGAGTAAAAACTAAAAAGACCTGATATATATCTAATTTACTAGCTTAATTTACTGCTAATAATGATCTGTTTCCCCATGCAAACAGGGTTGTTATTGTTTTCTTTTGTTTTTTAATAAAAAGGGGAAAACATACGCCAGACTCTGCAGGCAACAATGCTCGGACGTGAAAAACTGTATAACAATTCTCTTGCTGATAGCATGCATATCTGCTTTTTACATAACGTTACAGAACCATATGAGGTATGTAATATTTGCTTTTATATGTGAACCAGCGATAGACTTATTCACTTAATTAATAATCATAAAGGGTGGATTCGCATTTTAGTATCGAGCATGACAATAGTTACAGATAAACTTTTGATTTCCATATACATCTCTCCTATAACGCGAATCTTCAAACTAGCATTATTACTGGTCTTACAGACAGACGTCAGCTGTGTAATGCAGGGTGTAAGTGTCATTAAGAAAGTCCCTCTAGGAGATTTCTGCATAATTTCAACCCTGCATTAAGCTGTCACATTCTTAAAACGTTATGGAATCTTCATTACTAAAATTAGAGTTAGCGAGGGTTAACAGTATTTACTTTGAACTGCAGTAAGAAGAGTGTTTCGACATAAAAATAGGTTGAGTGGACGTGTAAATAAACCTTAATTAGCGCATCTGATACTAGATAGTTTGTACAACTTTAATTGGTACTTTAATGTACAGTAGAACTTGTCTTAATGAGGCTTAATTATGGGCTTGTAAGGCAGGTGGCAGCTTCCTATATGAGATTTCTGTATTATTTCTGCCTTACATTAAGCAACCACTTTCTTTTAAAGACTCCTGCGTACAATAAATGAATGGTCGCTTAAGACAGGTTCCGTGTAGAGAACTATACTCGAAACTTAAGAAAAATGCATTTCAAAGGACACACTGTCAGTGAATTTTGTAGATGAGTTTTTATAGACGCCACAAGCAAAGGTAATCTAGAAGATTATTAATTATTTTTGTATTGTTGAACGTGTTCATTATAACAAGTGGTGCCCCTACGTTTCTGTCCTAATATTTTGTTACCTAATGAACAAACACTACATATAACGGACCATTTCGTTGATTGTGTATTGCCTTATTAAACTAATTTGTTACCAAATTACGTTTGTCGCCTGCTTTGCTTATCAGAGCGAACTTTCCTTATTTCTTCTCTCTAAAACTTAAGTGGTGTTCAAACAGTTTGGAACCTGATGAGAGGTCAAGTTACTTGTAGGAGCCGTCTAACCAGGGTCTGCTGTGTCTACCTATGTGCTAATATAACATGAGTCCACATATTCCGTGATATCAAACATTCCTGTGCTCATATGCCATCTTAAAATATATGTATATATTCATTTAATATTAATACTATATTGTTTCTTACATTAATATCCCGGGTTCGATCCCTCGGTGGACCAAGTCCTTCGGGTGAGACTATAAACCTTCGGTCTGATGCATCAGTGCTTTACAGCATCTTAAAGAACCAGTAAACTCCGTCGATAATAATAGGAGTAAGGCACCCTGCCTGGGTTTCTCTGTTTCCTCCCCCCCTCTCTCTCTCTCTCTCTCTCTCTCTCTCTCTCTCTCTCGCGCGCGCGCGCCCAATTAGCCCATAGTTGGCAGAAACGGACGTTAATCAACACAAACGAAACAAAACCCACGTTACTATTTATGGAGTTACGGGGTTACGGTACCACTTGCACTGGGTATCTATAATAAGACTACGCTAACACCCGATAGTTCGAACAGTAAAACAAATATCATTATCGGTCTTTAAGACAGGTGGCAGTTTAATGCAGGGTGAAAGTCATAGAGGGGCTTTCTGTATGACTTTTACCTTGCATTAAGCAGCCACCTTCCTATAAATGCATCAAATCTTCATTAATAAAGTATCGCAGTATCGAGTCTATACTGTATTTTGGTCGTTATAGAGAGGTTTTTATAAGATCTTCTCTGGTTGCAATACAGAGCTACAGATACAGGTGCGTACCCAAATTTCTCCACCAACCCCTATACTGTGACCACTGTTTAGAATCGTCTCTTTGAGACGATTCTAAAGAGTGGTCACAGTATAGAGTTTGGTGGAGAAATAAAGGAGCTATTCTTGAAAATGTTTAATTTACGCCTCTTATCTGGACCTCTGGCAATGGCTTTGAGGTAAGCCCATGATGCATATCAAACGTTCTTGGCAAAGAAGAGACTTAACCCTTCTCGTGCTGAATTTTAAAATACATTTCTCCTTCTTTACCCATGCCCTGTTGTATAATTACATCTATCTTTACTGTCTACAATTATTTATCTGTGCAATCACTGCTGTGGAGTGCACTGGTTGCACAATCAACTTGTAAATAGTGAAGACCCCGATGAGACAGCTCCTGCAGGAGCTGTCTCATCTGGGTCTTCACTATTTACAAGTAGGTATATTGACGTGAATAGCAAGCGAAGAGTTAATAGCTGGATATATTGTATAATCTCATATCAATACCAATGATCAGTATTTCAATATCAGATCTAATTTGTTATTTAGATACGAGTTATGTCATAAGACAAATCCACGTTCTACTGTATACATAATCATCTATATTCTTGTTTATTCATATATTCATGTGATTCTTTTTTCTGCATGCGTGTATGTATATATAGGAAACGTACAATTAGGTACTACGGGTTTCTGTATCAAAATATGCAAATTTTGTGTATACTTGTTTGGCCTGTATTCAAGTAAAGTTTATAAACTATTATACAAGATGAAAAGAAAAATATGTTATGTTATGATATACAATAAAGCCTCTTTAAGATAGCGAGATAGAGATTAGCAGCAAGTGCCATCGAAATCGTACTGGATATTACCCAAAGTATTTTTTTCTAAGTCAAGATGATTAGTTACATTAATTTATTTGATTATTTTTCAAAAACATCGACAATTATATTGAAACCGACACTTGAAACTTATTTGAATGTGCAAGTTTGAATTTTGTAAGCACCGGTTACAAATTCAGTTTTCGAACTAAGGTAATTGCAATTGGCTAATATGTAAATCATTAGCATTTTTTGGAACCGTGTCACAGAGCAATATTTTAGTTTAAGACCATTGCATCCTATTACATTTCTTTTGATGTTAGACGATCGAATCAAGATATCAAAAATCTGTGACACGGATCCCTCACTGAGACAATGAATTTTGATATGCCGAAAACCGCGTCTAATTCGGACACATTAGAGAAGTTATGTTTTGTTGAAAAATCCCATTCCTTTAAAATTGTATCTGTCAAAAAGCTCAAAAAACTACTCATTAGAAAGCTGGTCTAGTTAAAAATTGACCCTGTGTCTCACCTGAATCCCAGCTACCTGCATGTGACAATGTGACTTCTATGGGCACTCTGATCTGGGTCTATACTGTATACAAATGCCTGTTGACATAATCCCTGCATTGAAATGATTAGCAATACCGATCCCTAGATATGGCAAATGCTATTGTTACTTATGTAGCTTTTCAAACTGCAATGAAATTAAATGAAATTAAAGGGTCAATTGGTTCGCTGTACACTATTTCATAATTACTGCAATGAACTTAAAGGGTCAATTGGTTCGCTGTACACTATTTCATAATTACTGCAGTGAAATTAAAGGGTCAATTCGTTCGCTGTACACTATTTCATAATTATTTCTTACTATATTCATGCTAGAGTTAGGCTGCGTCCGTCTGCACAAAACTCTAAATTTCCCTATGAAAATACATCAAACAAATCAATGCAAATGCTATTTTTTGAAGAGCAACATTCTACATACGGAGACGATCACTTGTCTCTATTCATTTCTAAAGAGAAAAATTCTGCGATACACATCAAGGCAATCAATTGTCTCATGTGTACACGATGAAAAACGCATATAACAGCTTTGGAAGAGCGGCTGGCTGCAACACACACAGTGACTGTCAATTGGCGGATCTATATACGATGAAAACGCAACTTACATTTTTAAAGAGCAACATTCTGTAGCATACACGTGGACAGTCAATTGTCTTATTTGTGTACGATGAAGAACGAAAATGACATTTAACCCCTTACTTCATAAATAACGCATTTGCAAACAGACCAGAGCCAGATCAGACGGCTCGCTCCTATAGGAACCGTCTGATCAGGGTCGGCTCTATTTGCTTACGACAAAATGTAGATCAAATTATACACTTTCTGTCTTGGTTAAATATTCATGTGTTCTTGTTTTATTTCAAACAATACATCTAATTAATATGCATGATGTCATTACTTCTTACATGAATATTCATAGAGTAAAGGGTTCAAAAGCAACGTTCTACAAAATGAGTGTTCATTACACGTTGTTTTTTATGAAACGAGTTTACTGTAATAAGATGAAACGAGCTTTAGCGAGTGTAATGATCATTATAGTAAACGAGTTTCATGAAAAAAAATTGTAATGAACACGAATGTAAGATTCTGTTTATCACATAACCCTTAACAGTGCTATAGAAAGTGAAATAAACTATATGACGACTGGTATGGCCATTGTTTACGGCGCAGTTCAGCCAGATTCAAACTGCTCATTTGCATAAAAACGCACTAGTGCATTTTCCGCGATTTACGGCACGGTTTCGACACTCACATAGGCAGATTATGTGATAAACACAGGTTCATTTGCCTGTCTGGTCTGTATACCATGAACGACGCAAATGAAATTTTTGTGTGTTTAAGTCTACCAAAGTCTACGAGATTATGTAAACATGTATTTTTCTTATTCTGCTAAATAACATTTACAGCCAGCCATGCTTAAAACCCTGACTTATGTTATCAGGATCCAAACTGACACCCTGATTTATGTTGTTGAAAAGAAACTAAAGAAAACTCAATAACTGGCACTGGCTCAATTTATTTGGTGGTGAGGGGGTGTAATCCATCAAGCTAAGAGTTTTGACGTTGAAACGTTACTGGGATTCAATATACTGTTTAAATGAGATTTCTGACATTATCAGATATGAAGTCCAAAAAATGTCCTCCAAAACAGGAGAGCATAGCATGCAAACTTGTAATTACCCGAACTCTTTCAAAGCAGAAATGTTCAGAGTGAGCCTATTAGAGTTTAACAATAGAGTCCACTATGAATGACTTATACTTGCTAGATGATTTAGGATTACAAACACTGCAGATCCTGATCAGAGGGCTCCTCTAGGAGCCCTCTGATCTGGATCTACACTGTTTGCAAATGCCAGTGCATTCAGATGGTCAATGCATGTAACACGAAGAATTGCAAACGTTAGAACAAAAACCACGGCATTGAGATTCTAGTTTTGTAGATTTCAACAGGAGCTGTCTGATCTGATCTGGGTCTATATTGTCTGCAAAGGCATGAACATGCATAAAGGAGACGTCTGATCAGCGTCGTTTCTGCTTGTTTAAGGAATGATATATCTGCTACTTCCAGGGTCCGAACCCCACCCCCACCCCCTTGTTCATATGCCAATGGTTAATTAATATTAATTATTTCTTTCGTGAATATTCACGATTGTAAAGGATTAGCCAGTTTCCGAGCATTTAATGTAACCATAAAGGACTCCATCATATTGCACACCAAGGATGTCAATGTACGGTAGAACTTGCCTATAGCAACCAAGTAATTAGTGTCTATGGTTGTCAATAAGAGCATGTTGTTGTTTAACCCTTTCCCTGTTCTGTGTTTATTACAAATTTCAATACCTACTGAATATTCATGGACAGAATTGTTATAATGGAATGGAAGGTTGGATATTGTAGCCATTTTAGAAAGTAAAGAAACAGATCTGTCAAATTCCATTAGCAAACAGAACAGACCCTGATCAGACGGCTCCTCTAGGAGCCGTCTGATCTGGGTCTACTCTGTTTGCAAATGCGCGAAAACACGTTTACATTAGGGAAAGGGTTAATGCATGATGAAAGTAATACAGAAAGCTCTTAGAGAATCTTTCTGCATAACTATCGTCTTGCGCTAAGCTTTCATGTGTCTTAACCCTTTCCTTCATATAAACGCCTTTTCACGTATTTTCAAACAGAGTAGACCCAGATCAGACAGCTCCTATAGGAGTCGTCTGATCAGAGTCTGCTCTCTTTGCTTACGATATGATATAGTTCGGATTCTTCAGTTTCTGCCTGAGTCAAAATGTCCTGTGTTCATGCATTATAAAATATAATCTAATTAATATGCATGATGTCATTATTTCTTATATGAATATTCAAACAGGGAAAGAGCTAAGACTTACCTAATTTCACTGGTCGCTGTGGACAGGCTTTACTGGGTTTCATGATGCAGGCAATGAAGTGGCTAGACCAATTTATTGTTTCGATTTTACATCATTTTATTTTAAGATCAGTTTCTTTGTCTTCGATCCCAGACCAATATCTTTTATAAAAGTAGTTACGGCTTAAAGTGGCAGTTTCTACTTGCAAGCGCTCTTTTAACCCATTCCCTCATATTGACGACTTTTGGCCCATTCCCTTATATTGACGACTTTTGACGACTCTGTAGAAGTCACTTTGTGAAACCATTGTGATAAATAGAACATTTGCTCCTATAGGAGCAAATGCTCTATTTATCACAATGGTTTCAAACTACAAAATTCTACAAAAGTTCCTTTTCTCTAGTTAATGCTCCTTTTCGGTAGGCTTATTCAAAGTAGTTGTATTTAAAAATTACCTATGAGGTAATGGGTTAACATGCCTAGAAATTCCACAAATCGTTTGTTTTTCGGGTTTTCGTAACTGTCGAAAAAGACCGATAAAATACCATTATACATCGGCGAAAACAGTTTATTTTGTATCACAGGGATAATGTATAAAAACTATATTCATATGTCTTCATACGAATAACTGAATATAACCAACATTGTGTTTTATTTTATTGACAATATGGGTTTATTGCAAGGACTATCACTTTTGTAACTTATTGCGGACACAAATGACGACACATTATACACGATTCTCTGCTCCTTTAACTCCATGCATTAACTCCAGTAGAACCCCTCTAATGCGACCACTTAATGAATAAACATGAGTGTCTCTGTAAGCAGGTGGTTGCTTAATGGAGGACAAAAGTAATGCAGAAAGCTCCTAGAGGAGGTTTCTGCATTACTTTTGTCCTGCATTAAGCTACCACCTGCATCCAGCACCCAGAATTATACCTCTTTTAGGTGGTCGCATTAGCGGGGTTTTACTGTATTATAATGTACGAAATAATTCCACCAGGAAATCAGAGCAGATCCTGATTTTGGGCATAGCAAAACCCGTAGAATCCCATCTATATAATCCCGTGTGCAAACATAGCAGATCCTGACCAGACGGCTCCTATAGAAACCGTCTGATCTGGGTCTACTCTGTTTGCAAAGGTGTAAAAAATTTAATGAGGGTTTAAAGGTTCTGAACAGTTTTCAGTTTTTGTAGTCTGTGTCTATAGCCAACTACGATCTTTGATATATAAAATCAATTTATATAGACACGAGTTGCATCCAAATACATTTTATTTTTACAATTACTAAAGACATTACTCTATGTCGTGAGCTGAATTGGAAAGCTCGATTCTATATATGTCATCTTATTTAACCCATTCCCTCATAGGCTACTTTTATACCCAACCGCATTGATTTATTTGATACATAAACCTACCGAAAATGAGCATCAACTAGAGAAAGGGAAACTTTCAGAATTGCATAGTTTTGAAACTATTGTGATAAATAGAACATTTGCTACATAGGATTTGATAGCTATGTTCCTTTGCTTTCTAAAATGTCTATAATGTTCCACCTTCCATATTTTCTTTATAACTACATGTATCTTGTCCATGTATATTCTGTAGGGTTTGAAATTTGCAATAAACATAGAACAAGGAAAGGTTAAAAGCCGTTACAAAGGTTTTTTTCGTCACAATATCACCATGTGCTTTGAGTTGAGATGTTCTTTTAGTTCAGTTTCGTCACTAGTTTTACTTTCGCACCAGTCCCTTTAAAATTCTACAAATCACTTCAATACGAACAAGGATGGCTCCGCAATGCTTATGTTTATGCACTATGATTTGATGTTCGCAAATGATAAAAACACTGGTTTAATTAAGTCTAAAAAATTGGTTTCTGACCTTGTCTATCACTACTGCTAAACTCGCTTAACGATTAGAAAGACGTCGCCAGGGTTTGTCGTTATTTTGTCAGGCGCCACCGGACCTGCATTTGAAAACAGCTTAAATCCAGATCAGACACCGAGAAACTTATTTAAGTGGGTCCAAACTGTTTGCAAGGAGGCAAGATCTAAACTGTTTACTACGGTGCGAGACCGAACGTGTTTCCTTGGACGTGGGATCCACAAATTGCTTACACGGACGCGAGGTCCAAACTTTTTTTATCAGAACGTGGGCCCAAAACTGTTTACAAGTCGCGGGGCCTAAACTGGTTACAATAATGCAGGGACCAAACTTTTTGATAAATGTGATCACATATTGGCCAATCTCAGACAGAATTAAAAACTCTCTCGTAAAACTCTTCTTCATACATGAATATTGAACAGTGAAGGGTTAACCCTTAACTCTTTCATCGCTGACCTGTCAGAGTGGAATCAACTACACGTATAGGAGTCCACTCAGTATAAAAAAAGACTTAAATGTGCATTTCAGTAGATATATCCAAAGAGAAAAAATAACATATGAGGTAATGGGTAAAATCGAATAAGGAGAAGTTATTCCAATTATTCTCTTACATGAATTTTGAACAGGGAAATATTACATGTATTTTGAACAGGGAAAGGGTTAAATCCTTTCAACGTTGACTTGTCAGAGTGGAATAAACTATAGACTCCACTCTGTATGAAATGCATTCAAAGTGATAATAGCATACCGATCAGGCTTCCTAAAGTGCGAAATGAGAAACAATGATTGGAAAATGTATATGATCCGCGCCATGACAAAACTAGCCTTAATCCTTTCCCTCATATAAACACCGTTTCAGTCATTTACAAACAGAGTAGACCCAGATCAGAAGGCTCCTGTAGGAACTATATAGAAGGCTCCTAATGGAACTATATAAATAGTTCTATAGTTTCTACCAAGGCAAAGCATTTCTCTATATCCATTATAAAAAGAATGGCTAATTAATGTTCGTAACAACTATTAACAGGGTTAATTTGGATTCAGCTCCTGCAAACGCAGCATGGGTGTTATTTCACTATGTTATCTCACGTTGGACTATCAATTTCAAGGTCAACAAAATGTTTTGTCCTCAAATGTTTATACTCCTCTACTCCAAAATCAGCATACAGTAGAACCCTTCTATAGCGATATCTTAATGACCAGGGTCCATGCTTATAAAACTTTTAGTTGAGTCTGAGTTCGTTCTCAAGTTTTTGATCGGTCAGATTTGAGCCTTTGGCTCAAATCTGACCAATCAAAAGCTTGAGAACTCAAATCTGACCGATCAAAAGCTTGAGAACGAACTCAGACTCAACTAAAAAAGCTTTATAAGCATGGACCCAGAATCAAGCGTCTCAAAAAGCAGGACAATACAGAGCTCCAGATAAGATGCGTAAATTTAAACATTTTTTAGCATAGCCCCTTTATTTCTCCACCAAACCCTATACTGTGACCACTCTTTAGATTCGTTTCTTCGGGTGGTTGAAATAGTTCTGTTACCATTATGAAAACAGTTACAATGTAACTAACAGTTCATTGTTTGGTTATCAATTTAGATACTTTGCTGAGTATTTTGTCATGAATTTAAATTACATTTGAAGTTGTTTTCTGATATTGGTAGGATAAAAATTGAGAGGTTTATGTTATTTCTCTATTTATTTACTATTTGCTATTGTTCTCATTAGTATTCATGTGTATGCAAATAAGGTAATTACTAAGTATAGCCTTTAAACAAACGCACAAGGCATTAGAAATTCGGTACCAGTTTTATACAGTTAGCACAGAAACTTTCTGTGATATGGAAGTATTTTGCAGGTAGGTTTCGACTAATTAAATATGTGAGAATAGAGTGAAATGAATGGTTACTATGGAAACAATTAAAACGTTACTTAGAGTTAATTTATTGGTCCTCAAATTAAATATTTTGTTTTCTGAGGATTTTTACAGCATTTTAAACTGCATTTGACGTTGTTTTCTGATATGTGTAGGATACAAAAGTAAATAGTTATTACATTATTTACATTATTTCGATTTTAGTTTACTGTTTTTAATGTTCTCATTAATATTCATGAGTATGCAAATAAGACAATTTCAAGACATAGCTAGAAAAAATAGCACAATGTCTTATCTTCCATTTGGTACCAGTTTTATAGGTGTATGACGAAAACGGGCTGTGATATGGACGATTTTGCAGGTATGGCCCATCATTACGAAAACTGGAGGGTTGCAATGGAAACGGTTAAAACGTTACTTAACTTAATGTTTTTGGTCCTCAAATTAGATACTTTGTTTTCTGAGGATTTTGTCATCATGTTAAACTGCATTTAAAGTTGTTATCTGATATTTGTAGGAAAAAAGTTAAATGTTTACGTTATTTCTATATTTTCTTACTATTTTCAATGTTTTCGTTAATATTCATGGGTGTGCAAATAAGGTAATTCAAAATAATAAGCACAATGTCTTATCTTCAATATGGTACCAGTTTTATAGAATTAGGACACAGTCTGGCTGTTATATGGGCGATTTTGCAGGCATGGGTCTTCATTACGAAATTGGGGGGGGGGGGGGGGTTTGTCATGGGAACGGTTAAAACACATAGCCTAAACTAATTTAAACTTGAGTACATTCGCGATTCTGATTCAGTAGACTTTTCTGAACATTCTGGTACCCATGAAAAAAGTTAATGGGTGCACGGTAGACCCCACTGGCTCCCATAGTATTTATGACACTAAATATTGTACATTTACCCCTCTAAAGTCGCCACTAAAATGAGGTCTGTATTTGGGTCTTATAGGCAGGTGGTAGCTTAACACAGGAAGAAAATTATGCAAAAAGCTATTGAAACACATCGCTGCATTATGTTCGTCCTGCTTTGAACAACCATATACGTTTTAACCCATTCCCTCATAGAGCTATTTCTAAATCTACTGAAAAGGAGCATTTTCTAGAGAAAAGAGACCTTTAGAGTTATGTAGTTTTGAAACCATTGGGTAAATGCTTTATTTATCACACTTATTTCAAAACATGACTTTTGCAGAGGCGTAAAAAGGGGCCAATATCAAGGAATGGCTTAAAGACACACATATATTTATTCATAAAGTGGTCACTTTAGAGGGCTTTTAATAAATTTCTTTTTTCGATATTAATAAACTAAACCTCCAAAATAGCTTTATTGGGGTTTTTTCGGCAGACATTATGTTAGAAACTGTTCTGAACATAAAGAACGGAAATAAATAGACTCTAACAAGATTAACCCTATTTATTTCGTTCCGAGTTGTATTGAACATCAACCATTGGTCTCATAGCCTTGTCTATCACAACTGTCATTTGCGATCGGTGATAAGAAATATGCCGCCTTAATGGGTTGTTTCGCTGGAGCGCCAAAATTGGAGTGAAAGTTTGACCAATATTAAAATTATGTCATTTAGAAACATTTAACCCTTTCTCTTAATAACATTTTGGCATGAATTGATATTTATTATCTTATCTTATTTTTATAAGGTATAATATTAACCCTTCGCTTGCTATTCACGTCAATATACATGTACCTACCTGTAAATAGTGAAGACCCAGGGTCTGCACTATTTACAAGTTGATTGTGCAACCAGTGCACTCCACAGCAGTGATTGCACAGCGAAATACTTGTACACGGTGAATATATAAGTAAATATACAACAGGGCATGGGTAAAGAAGGAGAAATTATTTTAAAATTCAGCAAGAGAATGGTTAAACGGAAAAAACGAGAGAAACTATAGAATCAGAACTGTATACTTTCATAAGCAAACAGAATAGACCCTGATTTGACGGCTCCTGAAGGAGCCGTCAGATCTGGGCCAACTCTGTTTGCAAAGGAGTGGCATGGTGTTTATATGAGGGAAAGTGTTGTGTTTTTGGATTTCATCCACGTTGATGTCAAGGGTCAGACTTAGTCAGTCCTTGATGGTTAAATATTTATATTATGTAACCTCAAGGCTAAATTTGCGTTCGGTCTGCTGAATGCTTACTGGAAATGCAAGCTATTTCTTTCAGTTTTCAATTTCTTTCAATTTTGCTAAATGCTTGGTGTCTCATCAGAATCCAAGCTGTTTGACCCTCAGTTTCTCACATATTTGAAAGTATACACTACTCCAAATTGGAATTTAAACAGTCGTCATTTAATTGAAGCATGGGAAGCGTTTAAATGCTATGAGCAGAGCAACAAATGAACATGCATACTCAAATACTGCACTCGTTATTTCTCCACCGAACCCTATGTTGTGACCACTCTTTAGAATCGACTCGAAGAGACAACTCTAAAGAATGGTTAGAACATAGAATTTGGCGGAGTTTTTCTTGAAAATGTTTTAATTTACGCATCTTATCTGAACATTTGGTTATGAGAGTGTCATCTAGATGATCCAAACTGTTTGCCTTCAGTCCTAGAGATGCTATATCAGATTAACCCTTTCCCTGCTCTATGTTTATTTCAAAGTTCAGTACCTACTGAATATTCATGGCCATAAAAATGAAATATGGAATGATGGATATTGTAGCTATTTGAGAAACAAAAGGCACTTATCTATCAAATTCCAATAGCAAACAGAGAAGACCCTGATCTGATGGCTCCTCTAGGAGCCGTCTAATCTGGGTCTTCTCTGTTTGCAAATGCGTGAAAACACGTTTATATGGCGGAAAGGGTTAACTGTTAATTACAAAGTGAATGCATGTGGCAGGCGCGGCTCTGGGGTTATAAAACGTCTTACTCGAGTCCGAGTTAATTTTCAAACTCTGACAATTCAGATTATTGAGAATGATCACAGACTCAAACTCAGGAGTTTTACAACGTCTGACATACATCATCTTATCGGAACGAAATACACTTTTGACTGTAAGGTTGATACAAATTACAAATACGCACATGGAATTAACAGAATTATAATGTGTATGTCTTCTTTTTGTATCTGAAATTTAGAATGCTGTTATCAAATTTAGTAAAGAAGTAAAAAGCATTTAACCTTTAGCCTGTTGCAGACTGATCTGTAATAACCTTTGCAAACAGTGACGGATGATTGATTACCTATGCAAACAGTTTGGATCCAGATGAGACGCCGAGTAACTTGGCGTCTAATCAGGATCCAAACTGTTTGACACACTCATTGCATGTCCTAGAAAGCAATGCATCTGCATTGTGTTATACAAAAAATGGTGTCGGCGAAATCTTGTGCAAACAATAAAATTGACTCGACAGGCTGAAGGTTACGTAATGTAATGAAGTGTTTTTATGGTTATTAAATTGCCAGACACTCGGGCTGATACCAAATGCAATAACCGTCCGACCTGTCCATCTTTTGTCTGATAGTTTCGAAGATAAGACATCTTTCGGTAAATCTGTTTCATCGTTAATTGATACATTTACTTTATATTGTATTTCAATCAAAACACATTTGAATTTTTCAGCGTTGATGTTCATGAAAAGTGATTGAAAAGGTTTTTTTTAAATGTATGTGTCTCTGTAATCACCATACTTAAGAGGGCGGGTCTGTGTTTGAGAGTTTATCACTATAAAGAAGAGAGTCGAACTATGTATCATTATATGTAGTTTACTTCTGTGGTCGAGTGGTTATCAGTATATTTAGAGGGAAGGGTGTGTGATCGAGCGGTTATCAGTATATTTAGAGGGAAGGGTGTGTGGTCGACTTGCAATGACTTAGCCACTCGCCGCTCTTGACTCAAATTTCCTAAGTAGCGGTTCAGATTTTCATTTTAGGAATCCTTCCAGCTGTCGTGAGGTAAATCGGTGGTTCAACCCAATTATCCGTCGCTGTACCTAAAATATGTGTCAAGAGCAATTCTGAGATCTATTCCACTTGAAGGCAAGTGGACGTCTGAAATACTTCCCAAGCAACAATATATCAAAATAAAGCAACCTAATATACAAAATTCAAACTATGACACTTAGCTTGAGTGAAAAACTAACAACAACAGATAAAATAAGCATAAGTATGTACTTTTAATTGTTCTCACTAAAACGGTATGCGTCTGAAACAAACTTTCAGAGAATCCACCCTTTAATACAGTAAAGCTGGTCTTAAATTACCATTAAAAGGCATTCTACATCTGGATCTTTAAGACAGATGATAGCTTAATGCTGGTCGAAAGTGATGCAGAAAGTTCCAAATTTGAGCTTTCGGTATTGCCTTTGCACTTTATTAAACAGCCACCTGGTTTTAAGACTGACATTTTCAATAAGAGAATGGTTGCTTAAGACGTGTCTTAAGGTTAAGTCTTGAAGGGGGTTCTATCTAATAAAAAATGATAACATCTATTCTAAGCTGTCTGGTCTGTCTTGCACTATATAGGTGGTTGTTTTGCGGTATACAAGTGGTTGTTTTGATGTATACAAGTGGTTGTTTTGTCATAAATAAGTGGTTGTTTTGCAGTATACAAGTGGTTGTTTTGCAGTATACAAGTGGTTATTTGCAGTACATGTATACCGGACAAATAGACAGATTGATGTTTTGTAGTCTACATGTGGTTGTTTTGCAGTATATAGATAATATTATATGGTTTGTAGTCTACAGGTGGCTGGTTTGCAGTATATATATGGCTGGTCTACAGTACACATGTGGCTGGTTTGCAGTATACAGGTATATGGTTTGCAGTATACAGGTATATGGTTTGCAGTATACAGGTGACTGGTTTGCAGTATACAGATATATGGTTTGTAGTATACATGTGGCTGGTTTGCACTGTTCAGATATATGGTTTGCAGTATACAGGTGACTGGTTTGCAGTGTAAAGATATATGGTTTGCAGTATACATGTGGCTGGTTTGCACTGTTCAGATATATGGTTTGTAGTATACAGGTGGCTGGTTTGCACTGTACAGATATATGGTTTGCAGTATACATGTGGCTGGTTTGCACTGTTCAGATATATGGTTTGCAGTATACAGGTGACTGGTTTGCAGTATACAGATATATGGTTTGCAGTATACATGTGGCTGGTTTGCAGTGTACATATATATGGTTTGCAGTATACAGGTGGCTGGTTTGCAGTGCACTTGTGTACTGGTATGGGTATTCGCTGTTTCCGACTTACTCCACACCAGAACACCATATAAATGTAATTGCATTTGTCAATGATGCATATAGTTTGATTTCCGTCAAAAGGTGCATGTACATGTTTCTTGGCTATTTTATTCAACTAAGTCCATATTTCATATTCATAGATTATACAAAACGCTTTCAAAACAGATCATAGCATGAGTTGTCAAAGGACAAATAATGCATAACGCATATAGCAATAAGCATTTTGCATTTTCCATTAAGCAATTGGCATGAAACATTTAGTAAAAAGAATACAACATTTTGCATAAAGTATTCAGCCTAAAGCATTGCGCACCGGCTTTCAATAAACCTTTGATGGTTCGATTTCTGAGTTTGCATATATTTGTATTACAGTAAAACCTCTCTATAACGCCATTAAATTACATCAAGTATTTTGTGTTAAAGGCAGGTGGTGGCTTAAAGCAAGGTAAAAGTAAAACAGAACGCTCCTATAGGAGCGTTCTGTTTTACTTTCACCTTGCTTTAAACAGACACCTGTCCTAGATACCAACTAATTAACACAATTTAGTGGTCGTTATAGAGAGGTTTTACTGTATATATCAGTGGCATATGGTTTTACTGTACCTGGAATGTAGCTAGGTTAGTAAATAATTGAAATACAGTAGAACCTATCTAAAGCGGACACTTAATGAATAAACGTTGGCATCTTTAACAACAAGTGGTTGCGGGACCAAAGTAATGCAGAAAGCTCAATACATTCACCATGCATTAACTCATTGCCTCCTAGACTATTTTAGAAACAATGTCTTTGAACAAATCTACCGAAAAGCAGCATTTAATGTAGTTTGTTTTTAGTTGTATGCTTTTGAAACCAATGTGAAAAATGTCTGTTGCAGAGGCGTCAAAATGCGTCAGTAGGAGGGAATGGGTTAAGGTGCCACCTGCATTGAAGAATTAGATACATTTTTACTGATCACCTTAGAGAGGTTTAACGGTACCGATGGACTACAATTTATAAGCATTTGCAGTGTACCCTTAGTTATGTCCACTAAATAAAGTGTGAAATTTAACATGAACATTGCTGGTTATGTGCAGATATGCATTCAAGTTTCGGTTTTTAAGATGTTGCAATGGTGACCGAATAGTTGGCTTTTATTGGCAGACATTTAGATATTGTTCGATTTTGCTGAACATTGGTGTGATAGGACATTTGGGCACCTTGAACTCAATCTAAGGTATTTTGAAAAAAAATAGTTACCATGGTAACGGAGTGGTGACCTCTGATATAGATATTATTACATTTTGCTGAAATTTGTTAAGAAGGGGTATATGGATGCCCCGAATTGTTTCAAAAGTCTTGGTTGCCATGGTAACCGGGTGATGGCCTGTAATTGGTGAAACTTTAGATATTTTTATGATCAATACCTGTAGTCCATTTTCTTTAGGGGACATTCTGTAACGGATTCCGTTACAATTATGTATATTTTGTTTATCCTGATATCGATGCTTGGTTTTTACATTTATTTCCAAAGTTACCTCCATTGTGGTACGCTATTTGGATCCCAATGAGGCCGTCTTGTATCTCGGTACCTCATCTGGATCTAAACTGTTTGCAACAGACACCATAACTTAAAAACCACAGATGTTGTAGTTACAACAGTGTTCCACTTCACCCGCACATTAATATACAGTAGAACCCATGTAAAGTGGCCGCTTAAAGACTAGCAATTAGAGTATTTGAAAGTAGATGGTAACTGCATACAAGTAAGCTCCTGATTCTGCATAAATTTCGTCCTGCATTAAGCTACGACATTGCTTTAACCCTTTACCCTATTAATGCGCCTTTCGACGCCTTTGCAAACAGAGTAGACCCAGACCAGACGACTCCTATAGGAGCTGTCTGATCAGGGTCTGCTCTGTTTGCTTATGATGTGATATAGGTATGGTTCTACAGTTTCTACCATGGCCCATACATTCCTGTATCCATATGTTAGTTTGACTACTAACCTTTTCGGCGCCAAATTTCTAACTGTCGTCTGCAATCCAAGTTTGTTAAAGCATTCAGTAAAATAAGAAAATGAGGTAAATAAATGCAAATTTCAAAGTTTTAAAGCACATGTATAGAAATAGAGATTGAGACAAATAGTGAAGTCCCTGATCAGACGCGGCCTTGAAACGGCGGCGTCTGATCTGGGACTGCACTATTTGTTGTGGTGCATTTATGCGACATTGGCAGTGAAAGGGTTACTCTAAGTAATATTCGTGATGTCATTATTTCTTACATGAATATTCATGGAGTAAAGGGTTAACATCCATATTTATGCCTCTTTTAGGAGGTCGGTTTACAGAGTTTGGTTGTATTTCTTATCTTTTGATATTGTGAAATGGAACCATTCGGCGTTCTATCCATCAATAACATTGATTCCATCTTTAAATAGTTTGTCTAAAAAGTTTCTATAATTGAATGCATAATTGTAGAATAACAATCGTTCGAAAGTTCAAACCTAAATCACGAGTGAATGTGACAGAAATGCACAAGGGACATATGACCTAAGAGGAATGTTGCCATTTCTCACAGTATAAAGTACATTAGAACTTGTCCAAAGCGGTGATGCATTCATTGAACACAGGAGTCTTAAAATGCAGGTTGTTTCTTAATGCAGATCAAAAGTAATGAAGATAGTTCCTATAGGAGCTTTCTGCATTAATATTGACCTGGATTAAGCTACCACCTGCCTTACTGACCCATAACTGTACTTCTTTTTTGATGGTCTCTTAACTCTTTCCTCCATAAATACGAATTTATGCCTCTGTAATAGCCATTGCTTGAAAACATTGTGATAAATAGAGCATTTGCTCCTAAGGGTTTCAGGACTACAAAATTCCAACATTATTCTTTTCTCTAGTAAATGCTCCTGTTTGGTAGATTTATTCAAAGAGGTTTGGTCTAAAAATAGCCTATGGAGGAATGGGTTAAGACAGGTTCAACTGTACAAATCGTTACATGAAGAAATCTACTGTTCGGAGTTATGTCATACATATATTACCAGATGGCCCGGGTCACGCAAGGTATTGTCAAAACGGAGATTTACGCTTGTATGTTTTGTGATTTGTGAGCGTCACCGAGCATTTATCATTAATAATTCAGCTAGTAAAATTCACGTTAGAAATAATGACATCATAAAAATTTACCTCATGTTTTGCAATAGCGTATTGACACGGAGTCTGTTTGGGCAATAACAGATACCGTAAAATGATGTCTATATTTTTCTATGCAAACTGAACATAAACTGATCTGGGTCTACTCTGTTTGCAGAGGCGATTAGATATGTATCTGTGAGGGAAAGGTTAAGTCTTTCGTCGCAACAGTCGCTGGAAAGCGAAGACTCACAGGACTTGTTGCTATGGGTTTATCGGGTATTATATTTGCAAATAGTTTGGACCCAGATGAGGAATCAAGTATATCGGTGTCCTATCAGGTGTAAAACTGTTTGTCGCTACACTTGTGTTTGAGAGAAGAAAAGAAATTGAAGGAAAATCCACTCTGAAACTTAAAGCAGACGACATCGTTTGCAGACGAAAAATTATTTGGCGCCAAAAGAGTTAAATCTAATTTGTAAAAGAAACGTCTGTTATTAAATGAATTGAAGTATTTTAATTGTTCAAAATTTCAAATCTAGATTACGAGTGAATGTGACAGAAATGCACATGGGGCATATAAAGTCAGAGGAATGTTGCCATTTCTCGCAATAGAAAGTACAAATCGTTACATTGCGCGTGTCTACTGTTGGAGTCATGCCATAACTTATACTACCACATAGCCCGCAACACGCAAGATATTGTCAAAACGGAGATTTACGCTTGTACGTTTTGTCTTGGGGGTCATGCATTTATTGAACATAACAGGTGGTTGCTTTATACAGAACCATAGTAATGCAGAAAGCTCCTATAGGAGCTTTCTGTATTACTTTTGACCTGCATTAAGCTACCACCTGCCTTACAGACCCATAATTAGACGTATTATTGATGGTCGCTTAAGACAGATTCTACTGTACATATCGTTACATGAAGAATTTCTACTGTTCGGAGTCATACTACATGTATCACATGGCCCGAACACTCAAGGTATTGTCTAAACGGAGATTTACGCTTGTACGTTTTGTGACTTGTGAGCGTCACCGAACGTTTATTTCATGATTTTCATGTTAGACATGATGGCATCATGAATATTTATTAGCTTATTTTTATAACTGCATATGAATAAATGAAAATGTTTGTCCATGACAGAAAAGAAAACAGAACACAGTCTGGTCAGAGAAGCTCTTCCTGGGGACTGATACGGATATCTTTGTAAACAGTTTATATCCAGATGCGATGTAGCAGCTCATGAGAATCCAAACTGTTATGACACTCTATTTATGGTTTAGGTAGACTTGAAGGAAAATCCACTCTTACACTTAAAGCAGACGCCAATATGGGCCAAAGAGTTAAGTAATCTAGCTTCAATCAGTGATGCGCTCAATTCAGACCTTTTTTCTGGTGATTTCATCAGAAACACATTTCAGCTAGTCAAATACAGTTTAAAGATTCCGCAGATTAGAGTTTGAAAACAATATCTATTTTCATTACACTCGGGGATTTATGTTGAACCAGTATAAAAGGACAACAAAGCAATCAGATATAGTTGGCTTTACGTTTTTTCTCTCTTGTATCTCAATATGCAAAGGTGTGGCAATTGTGATGAAATGCCGATCACTGTTATGACCCCAATTAGTGATAAATTTAATTGTATTGTTATCTTACCTCGAAAACTTGAAAATGATATTGTTGTCGTTGTTCCACAGTGGCTGGTTTTGTTTTATCAATTAAATACTCTATACGTCGTAGATACACACAATCGACTGGTAACAATAGGTAACGACAGGTATATTTTTACATATAGTAAAACCCCTCTAATGCGACCACCTAAAAGAGGTATAATTCCGGTTGGTATATGCAGGTGGTTGTTTAACGCAGGACAAAAGTAATGCAGAAAGCTCCGGGCTTTCTGCATTATTTTGTCCTGCATTAAGCAACCACCTGCTTATAAAGACCACAATGTTTATACTCTACATGTCGTATGAAACAAAATTAACAAACTCCTCTTTCGGCACTAAATTTCTAATTGTGGTCTGCAACCCAATATGTTTTAATCATTCGGTACAATAAGGAACTGAAATAAATAAATTTCAAAGGAATAAAGTACAGATATAGAAATAGAGATTGAGACAAAATGTGAATTCCCTGATCAGACACCACCCTGAAAAGGCAGCGTCTGATCTGAGACTGCTGCACTATTTGTAGTGGTGCATTTATGTGACATTGGCGGTGAAAGGGTTATAAACATTTAAAGATTCAAAATAGTTTGTGTGCTTTAGAAACACATTAACCCTTTCAATACTTAATTTAAAAATGGACTATTCTAAAATTCAAACAGGTCAAGCTTACGGTGAATATTTAGGGGTTTTTTTTAAAGAAAATTGTAACATGATAAACAGTGAAGACCCTGATGAGAGGGTTCCTCTAGGAGCACTCTCATCTGTGTCTACACTGTTTGCAATGGACATTAGTGACTCGTTTCCCACATTGTAAGGTTTAATGTAATTCTACCTAATACCATAGCTATCACTTGAATGTTGTTAAAGCTATTTTAGAGACCCCCATTAACACTTTATAGATTTTCCATAAGTGACAGAGGCAGTCGGTTTAATGTTGTAATATGTTCTTGAACGAAAACTAAGAGGAAAAAGTAAGTAGCTGTTTAACCCTTTCGGCGCCAAATTTCAATTTGTCGTCTGCAATCCAAGTTTGTTAAATAATTCAGTAAAATAAGGAAATGAGATAAATAAATGCAATTTTTAAAGGAATAAAGCACATATATATAAATAGAGATTGGGACAAAAAGTTAAGCTCCTGAACAGACGCTGTCTTGAAAAGGCGGCGTCTGATCTGGGACTGCACTATTTGTCGTGGTGCATTTATGCGACATTGCCGGTGAAAGGGTTAATGCAAGCCGAAAAATGCAGAAAGCTCCTAGAGGAACCTGCATAACGGCATAACTTTCCAGCATTAAGCTACCATCGTAACTAAAAACCAAAATTAGACTTATTTTGTGATACAGACAAATTTTACTGTAGTGCCTGGGGATGTGTGATCTGCGAGATTAAATTTCATATCTTGTTTATTTATTACACTGTGATCGATTAAATTGGTTACAGTAAGGTTTCGATAGATCGACTTCCCAAAACAAGTCTACTTCTGGAATTGTTTATACCGGTGGCAGCGTAATGCAGGCCAAGTTTTGTTGAAAACTCCAATCGGAGCTTACTACATTAATTGTGCTCTGCCTTAAGGTTCCACTGGCTTTTAAAGACACCTATATCGCGAATTATGTGGTCACCCTCGAATGTGTCTACTACTTAACGATAAATTGGACACTGTTATATTTTTAATTGGTCTATGCAATTTGCATAACAATGAATAACACCGCGATCAGGTACATTAAAAACCCCTCTAATGCGACCACCAAAATGCGGTATAATTATGTGTCTTAGAGGCAGGTGGTAGCTTAACGCAGGACGAAAATAATGCTGCTGGAGCTTTCTACATTAATTTCGTCCTGCATTAAGCAACCACCTGCTTTTAAAAACATTAACGCATCATCATTAATTGGTCGCTTTAGAAGGGTTTTACTGTATTTGGCTCTTTACTCCATGCATATTCATATAAGAAATAACGAATGCATGAGCATAAACTAGCTGGATTTTTATAATAATATAATAATCACAGGATTGTTTAGCCATTATAGAAACTATAGCATCAGACATACAGTAGAACCGTCTTAACCCATCGCTTGCTATTCATGTCAATATACCTACCTGTAAATAGTGAAGACTCAGATTAGACAGCTCCTGCAGGAATTGTCTCATCAGGGTCTGCAGTATTTACAAGTTGATTGTGCAAACAGTGCACTCCACAGCAGTGATTGCACAGCGAAATACTTGTACACAGTGAAGATATATGTAATTATACAACAGGGCATGGGTAAAGAAGGAGAAATGTATTTTAAAATTCAGCAAGCGAAGGGTTAAGCGACCATTTATTCACCTAACACGGGAGTCTTAAAAAGCAGATGGTTGCTTAATGCAGGGCAAAGATAATGCGGAAATCTCTTATGGGAGCTTTCTGCATTACTTCTGACCTGCACTGGGCTACCACTTGCCTTACATACCCGTAATTAAAACTTCTTTTGATGACCGCTTAAGACAGGTCCTACTGTAAATCACTTCATAAGCAAACAGAACAGACCCTGAACATACGGCTTCTACAAGGTCATCCAATTTGCCTTCACCCTTTCCTCCATAAATACGCCTTTCTACGCCTCTGTAAGTCACTTCTTGAAATCATTGTGATAAATAGACCATTTGCTACACTGGAGCAAATGCTCTATTTATCACAATGGTTTCAAAAACTACACAATTCTCAAAAGTTACTTTTTGCTACTAAATGTTCCTTTTTGGTAGATTTATTCAAAGAGTTTGGGTCTAAACATAGCCTATGAGGGAATAGGTTAATGTTTGTAAAACTATTGGCCGAGTGTCAAAAGGCTTTGATCTTAACCCTTTCCTCCATAGGCTATTTATAGGCCCAACCTCTTTGAATAAATCTACCGAAAAGGAGCATTTACTAGAGAAAAGGAAAAGTTTAGAATTGTGTAGTTTTGAAACCATTGTGATAAATAGAACATTTGCTCCTATATGAGCAAATGCTCTATTTATCACAATAGTTTCATAAAGTGACTTTTACAGAGGCGTAGAAAGGCTTATTTATTGAGGAAAGGGTTAATGAGGTGCGAAGTTACTCGGTGTCTCATTTGGGTCAAAACTGTTTGCGAACGTTCGTCAACGCTTAAAATGAAATGGGTTAACACAAACTTATGCGACAAACATGAGGTTAACTTGTAATATTCTATGCAGTTAGAGCTCTCTATAATGACCGATCAATAGTACCAGTGTCTGTCTTTAAGAAGGTTGGTAGCTTAATCATTTGTATGATGTAAGAAATATTGACATCATGACTATTTATTATCTGGCATTTTACAATGGCATACGAACACAGGACCTTTTGGTCATGGCTGACACTGTTGAATCAATATTGTAAAATTAGTCCATAAGTACACAGAGCAGACCCTGATCAGACGGCTTCTACATGATATTTGTAAGTGATTTGTTTATTATTGAGACATGTGCATTAAAACATCAAACAAAAATTAATATGTATCATTATAAGTACATCATTATAATGTTTGGAATTTACATCACAGTTCAGCCAAATACAAATACAAATACACTTCTACAGCGCAAAAACTATTAATACTTAATTGCGCTTTACATAGTCCTAGTATTTACACCGTAAATATTACAATCCCAAACAGTATTTTAAAAGTCCAACGGAACACTCATTTGGATACTAGTCATTGTAAAATTGCCCGAATAAGTGAGTTTTATGTTTCTGCTTGAAGTCAGTTTCAATTGGCATTGCAATGTCGTATAATTGCGCATGTTTACAGTTATAACAAACATTTACTGTATCTGAAACATTTGTAATTCAGTCAATATATTGATAACATACATGTACAAATAACTTACTCTTATCACAGAATACGTTGTCATTTGTAATTGGTTATTTATTTCAAATATTTTAGCACGCTGCTGTAAAGCTTTTGATTACTATTGCAAACAGGCCACACCCAGATGACATGCATAATCGCTCAGAGTGTCCTCAGGATCCAAACCTTAGGACTGTATGTTTATAGGATGGCAGTACGGCGTCTGTTACAGCGAACAACATTTATTCAGCATGCTAAGAATTAAAAGAAAGTTGTAACCTCATAGGCTATTTTAGACCTTAGGCTATTACAGCAGCGTCTATTTTGACCTAATCTCTTTGAATAAATCTACTGCAAAAGAGCAATTACTAGAACAAAGGGAAATTATAAAAGTGTGCAGTTTTGAAACCATTTTGATAAATAGAGTATTTGCTCCTATGGAGCAAATGCTCTATTCGTCACAAATGTTTCAAAAAGTGATATTTGCAGATGCGTCAAAAGGCGTCAGTATGAGGGAATGGTTAATTGAAGTTCACAGCACGTCTTCTCAGAAATGCCTTCCCAATACATTCTGCAGTCTTTCTCGGAAACAATTTAACGAGAAATATAAATTGTACTTATTCTGTCATGGAAATAAAATGGATTCTGATAATGTTTCACCAGACACATTATTTCTAATGTCTGCATACTTTGCCATTTTAGTAAAACATATTTCTCATCTTCAACCTTTAGTTGCCCACAAAGTCTAACGCCAATTTCTTAACAAACAAATCGACCAGTCTCTATTTGAGTGGGAAGATCACACATCTAAACAGACCAACCATCATTGGTCTATCATTTCTAATAGAATCCGCGACAAATACGTTTCACATTGTCAAAAATCTTTAAAAAGAATATAATTATAATCGTTGGTGTATTTCTCGCGTCTCTTTTCCACAAATGCGTTTATATGAGGGAAAGGACAGACTATATAAAACCTATTGTAGTATCCTTGTAAGTTCAGTTTGGTTATTATACGAGTAAGATTCTGGTTGGAGCACTACGTCCTTGTATTATGTGTATTGTTATAACACATTCGAAATATTCTGAGCGTCGATCTGCAATAATCATTTCTAGCGATAGCGGAACATTGCTGGCCATCGTTGACTAGCCGATATCAGCAATAAGGGCAAGATTCGGAGTAAAGCGGTAGCCACATTACACGATATCATATTGTCTAGATACTGGGTATCTTTTTGCACCACTCCATACACTAGAACAATAGTCTAAAATTGGTGTCACACGCTCGTTACAGCAGAAAGTGTCTTAAGAGACCATAAAAAAGATATCCAATTATGGGTATGTAAGACAAGTGGTAGCTTAATTTAGATCAAAACTAATGCAGAAAGTTCCTATTAGAAGCTTTCTGCAGTGCTTCTGTCATGCATTAAGCAACCACCTACTTTTTAAGATTCCTATTTTCAGTAAATGAATGACCGGTTAGTACAGGGTCTGCTGTATACAACTTAGTAAATGATCGAACCCCGAAGTCTTTGTAACTGTGTTTCCTTGATATTATTTAAATTTACCCGACGCACATTTCGCTAATGTTTTACATTCAGGTGCAAAACCACCATTGTCAGTATAAAATTACCGCTGTCAGTATAAAATTACCATTGTCAGTGTAAATTACCATCTGTGTTCTACTGACACAAATCCAGTGTTCTCTCAAATATTGTTTTACACTGGCTGTCTTGTGTGGAGAAGCATTGCCATGCAACCCATGTACAAGGTGGATTGTTTAACCATTCTCTTGCTGAATTTTAAAATACAATTCTCCTTCTTTACCCATGCCCTGTTGTATAATTACATATATCTTCACTGTGTACAAGTATTTCGCTGTGCAGTCACTGCTGTGGAGTGCACGGGTTGCACAATCAACTTGTAAATAGTGCAGACCCTGATGAGACAGCTCCTGCAGGAGCTGTCTCATCTGGGTCTTTACTATTTACAGGTTGGTGTATTGACGTGAATAGCAAGCGAAGGGTTAAGCATATTTTCCTTCTTATTTCCTTCACTAAAGCTTTTTACTAGAATCTGTCTGTCACAGATTTGGTATTGGTACAGCTATTTTCAAAGCAGTTCCTTTTTTCGTGAAACGTATAAACGTACAATACTTCCCCTCTTGACTGCGTTTATTTGCAGTTACGGGTCACTTGGAAATTCTAGTAGGCCATGCACGGTCAGCTTGCTTTATCTTTGGCTGCAGCTAGTACACCCAAGTCTCGTCACCTGTTATTAGATGTGAAAATTTCTTTTGAGTGTATTGTCTTTTAGTAACGTGTTGGTCTTCAAAATAGGTTTACATCTTTGTTCCTCATTATGGAAAAAGCGGAATACATCGTGCACAAATCTTATTACAAAGGTCCAGATAAGATGCGCAAATTAAAACATTTTCAAAAATAACTTCTTTATTTCTCCGGAAAACCTTATGACGTGGATGCTCTTTAGAATAGTCTCGACACGACAATTCCTAAGAGTGGTCACACCATAGGGTTTGGTGGGAAAATGACAATTTAATATTTGAGTTCGCTCTTTTATCTGTAGCTCTGTAATATTAACACTAGAAATTTCTTTAAAATGAAATTAAGTTGGTATAAGCACAAGCCAGTAAAACCAACTAAGTGCCGAACAGTCACTCGAGGATCATGAAGAAAGAAAAAGATGCTGAATTCCTAAGTATTCTCTGTTATTGTCACCGTTTTTGTATACCACTGTTCTTGTTGTTTTCCAAACCCTTTTGAACCATTTAGAACGTTTAACCCTTTTCCTGTTCTATATTTAGTCCAACTTTCCATAGCTACTGAATATTCATGGACAAAATAGTTATAATGAAATATGAAAGGTGGAACACTGCAGCCATTGTGGAAACTAAAGAAACACATCTATCCAATTTCATTAGCAAACAGAGTAGACCCTGATCAGACGGCTCCTTTAGGAGCCGTCTGATGTGGGTCTACTCTGTTTGCAAATGCGTGAAAATGCGTTTATATGAAGGAAGTGATTTAAACATTTAACCCACCAAGTAACAGTTCTATGGTGATCCCATAAATGTCACACATTTTGCTATAACTTGATTTTGCACCTATGTCAAGATTACTCCTACAGTTGCCAGATATCAGTTGCATGTACCATACTTTTCCTTAGTCCAATGACTACGTATAGATCAATCGCACAAAACTAAAACGGTTGCTGTTAACCCATTTCCTTATATTGACGCCTTTTGACCCATTCCCTTATATTGACGCCTTTTGACCCATTCCCTCATATTAACGCATTTTGACGCCTCTGTAAAAGTCACTTTATGAAGCCATTGTAATAAATGAGGCAAATGCTCTGTTCTTCACAATGGTTTTAAAACTACGCAATTCTACCATTGTCCTTACTCTGAAGCCATTGTGAAAAATAGAGCATTTGCTCCATAGCGGCAAATGCTATATTCTTCACAGTGGTTTTAAAACGACACAATTTGAATATTGTCCTGACACTGATATATTTGGGATAAATGGAGTATTTGCTCCATAGAAGCAAAACTATTCTTCACAATGGTTTTAAAAATACACAATTCTAAAACTGTCCTTTTTCTAGTAAATGTACAGTTTTCCTTTTCGGTAGATATCTTTCAAGAGGTTGCGTCAAAAAATAGTCTATGAGGGAATGGGTTAATTAAATTCAGGGCTGAAGTAACGTGGTTATCCATGATCGTTTCAGCTACCTCTTCGCGAGAGTAAATCATCAAAATAACATTGACATGCTATTTTATTCTTCAGTGCGGTCTACGTTCAATGTGATCATTATTATAATGCCTTCACAAAACAGACATCTGTGTCTCGCTGCATATGATTTGAATAGAACCCAACTGAATAATTACTGATATAAATCGTAAACACATATATCTGTTGAACAGAATCGTATATACTACAAAGTTGAACTCCGATATCTCGAACTTCGAACTTCAAGGCACCTTAAAAGTTACTACGAGATAACAGAAGTTCCAGTAACCCTATTTCTAATCTGAACAATGTCTCAAGTTCACAGCTTAATGCAGGTCAAAAGTGTTGTTAAAAGCTCTTGTTGGACCTGCATTAAAATGCCACAAGTGTTTCTTGTAGTGCGCAGTGATACATTTTAGAAGAACAATTTTGGAAGGACCGAAATTTTACTTCGGGTTACCACGAGCTCAAGTAATCTGAGTTCGAGGTATCGAAGTCAACTGTATTGATAAACGTGGCAGTTTTAACCCTTTCCCTCATATAAACGTGTTTTAACCCTTTCCCTCATATAAACGTGTTTTAACCCTTTCCCTCATATAAACGTGTTTTAACCCTTTCCCTCATATAAACGTGTTTTAACCCTTTCCCTCATATAAACGTGTTTTAACCCTTTCCCTCATATAAACGTGTTTTAACGCATTTACAAACAGAGTAGACCCAGATCAGACGACTCCTAGAGGACCCGTCTGATCAGGGTCTGCTCTGTTTGCTAGTGGAATTTGAAATATATTTTTCTACATTTTCTAAACTGTTTAAAATGTTCCACCTTCAATATTCCACTATAACTATTTTGCCCATGAATATTCAGAAGGTATTGCAGTTTGTAATAAACATAGAACAGGGAAAGGGTTAAGGAGTTCACAGGCCACCATTATCTGCCTAAAATTCGTAGTCGGTAATCTGCATTGAATGACATATTTTGACTTGTTTTGTTAATATTTTACGCACTCGTTTTGTCAATACGAATAGCTTTGAGTATATAGGAAATATCTGACAAATACGTCCTTGAATCGATTCCTTAGTCAGTGGGTTAGGTCACTGACATTTCACCCAAGAGACTGAGTTCGATTCGCCTTAACGCACTCTTTATAGGTATTTGTTTTGCTGCGAACAAGTGTATTAAAATACGTTTTTCTACGTTTTTGCAAACAGAGTAGACAAAGATCAGTAGGTTAATGTAGAAGCCGTCTGATCAGGGTCTGTTAGGTTTGTTTATGACATAACATATACATAATTCTACAGTTTCGGCCATCGCCAAAATGTCCCGTGTTCAAGTGTCATTATAAAAATAATCTAAATTAGTATCGTAATGTCATTATTTCATACATGAAACATGATGGAGTAACGGGTTAAGACTCTTCGATCAAATTCTTCTGCATGAAACAATTACCCATACCAGTACAACATCAATGCAAGATCATGAACTTTTTCCACGCTGTAAAATATAATTTCTGCCCAAATTTGGATTAATTGTAATTTGACTATTTGTACAGAAAACCTCTCTATAACGGCCACTAAATTGTGTTAATTAGTTGGTATTTATGACAGGTGGCTGCTTAAAGCAAGGTGAAAGTAAAACAGAACGCTCCTGCGGGAGCGTTCTGTTTTACTTTCACCTTACTTTAAGCAGCCACCTGCTATTAACACAAGATATTTGATGTAATTTGGTGGCCGTTATAGAGAGGTTTTAATTCGTTCAAGCGAACTGTCAAAGACAATCAATCTTGATTGGACTCTAATTTGTTCGGCGTCTCATCTGGACTCGAGCGCTGTTTGCAGTGGGTGAGGTCGCGAATAGCCGGAGAAGAGTTAATATAAAATAGAAGGCATGCAGGAAATTTGAAATTGACACACGGCAGTCCACAGCGACACCAGAAGAACAAATGAAATGCACGCTTATCGCACGGCCTCCATAGACTGCTACTTGCCTGTTTCTTACTAACATCATTTTGGGCTCTGCGACACTAAAAAGGCCACGTATTGCAGATGATGTACAGCATTGTTAGACGACATTCGTAACGGATCACATTTGTAACAGATATTTTACGAATATGATCACATTCGTAACAGGTAAAATGTGTTACCAATGTGAGTGTCTGACATGGGGGTTGACATTAGAACCATATATGTTACAGGCTGAGTTCCTGAATGACAATGTTTAATTAGTAATAAGGTTATCATTGTATATATTACTATATTTCTTTGCGGGTCATGTCTCAACTTTTCACAACCTGAACAACACATTTTAAAGATATAAAATATGTTTTAGGATACCTGCCTGAAAGAGTTTCCGTTTTTCATACAACTTGTCATATACGTGTACATGCACCTAGGCAGTGATGTCAATGTGTGCCTATGATTAAATAGATATTACTTCTTAGTTCTTTTATTTGCCTTTATTTGAGTAATTAATACACTATGCCAAATATTTAGCAACTATAAATCTTATTATAGACCTTTAGGAAAGAAAACCTTAGTCGTTTCGTTTGTTAATATTTAGTTTGTTGTTAAAATTTGAACACCGTATCACTTTTGCGATGAGAGATGATGCACATGTACTTTTTATCTTCCTTTTCTGTATGAAATATGACGTGTTACAAAGGTGATTGTATGTCACATCAAAACTCGGCATCGATCACATTCGTCACAAAATGTGTTACATATCTGCTCGATTTCCGGATCACATTTGTAACACGAGTTACGAATGTGATCTAACAGAGCATAAAGGGAACTCTACAAATACCGATTCACAGCAAACGAAGAGTTCTCATACATACATCATGCACATGTACCATACACTTACAAATAGAATTGTTCCTTGAATGCCCAACACTGATAACATAAGCTGCGCTGTTATACAAACTTCCAAAGTATGGGTGAATATATGATAATGTAAATTTGGAGAAGTCAATTTACATTGACACTGTTTATGAAAACAAGTTATAAAACTGAATCTGAGCCATGCGACAATATTTGCAATATAAATGGTGGAATAATGACAAATCAAGTAACACTTATTCAAAGTCGGAGATGTACAATAATAGTAATACATGTAACACAAGTTCTACAGAGCTTTTAAACCGACTGACAAACAACTACATGACAAAAGAAATTACCAATACACAAGTAAAAGAAACATCATAGCAGTTATAACATGTAAACAAATTACAAGTAATGTTTAAGCAAATTATTAAATGAAAGCAATGGTTCTAGTATAAATCCGTATCTAGGCAAATAGAAAGAAACAAGAGAGTCGTCACGGGTGACAAATGCCCCCAAAGTGTTTGACACCGAAATGCATTTTGGCGGAAAAACAATACAATGTAATGCAGGTGTAACATGAAATTTTGATGCTGTTAAAAATGACACAGGAGTCAGTTCTTAACATTAGAAACAGAACCTTTGACGATTATGATAGCTAAGAAAAGAGCCAAGCGTCAAAACTTAATTAAAAAGGACCCTAAGTCATTCTCAACGTTAAAAAGGACCCTGGGTTGATTGTCAACGTTTAAGGTATAGGAGATATGCTCTGGACAAGCTTTTTGTATCTGGTAAGATATAGGAGATATGCTCCGGACTGTAAAATTGAGGTCAAAGGTCAAGGTCAAGGTCAGTACCTGGGTTGATTGTCAACGTTTAAGGTATAGGAGATATTCTCTGGACAAGCTTTTTGTATCTGGTAAGATATAGGAGATATGCTCCGGACTGTAAAATTGAGGTCAAAGGTCAAGGTCAAGGTCAGTGATCTGAAAATGGTACACGACTCTCCGCCATCCCAAGATGAACTCACAAACCAAATTTGGAATCTGTAGCTGGTAAGGTATAGGAAAAATGCTCCGGACAAGCTTTGTGTAAAATCTAGGTCAAAGGTCAAGGCCACAGTGACCTGAAAATGGTACGCGACACACCGCCATCCCAAGATAAACTCACACATTAAATTTGGAATCCGTAGCTGGTAAGGTATAGGAGATATTCTCTGGACAACCTTTTTTGTAAAATCGAGGTCAAAGGTCAAGGTCAAGGTCAGTGATCTGAAAATGGTACACGACTCTCCGCCATCCCAAGATGAACTCACAAACCAAATTTGGAATCTGTAGCTGGTAAGGTATAGGAAAAATGCTCCGGACAAGCTTTGTGTAAAATCTAGGTCAAAGGTCAAGGCCACAGTGACCTGAAAATGGTACGCGACACACCGCCATCCCAAGATAAACTCACACATTAAATTTGGAATCCGTAGCTGGTAAGGTATAGGAGATATTCTCTGGACAACCTTTTTTGTAAAATCGAGGTCGAAGGTCAAGGTCAAGTCACAGTGACCTGAAAATGGTACGCGACACTCCGCCATCTGAAGGTGATCTCACACACCAAATTTGGAATCCGTATCTGGTAAGTTATAGGAGATATGCTCTGGACAAGCTTTTTGTAAAATCAGTCAAGGTCAAGGTCAAGGTTAAGGTCATAGCGACCTGGAAATGGTACATGACACTCCGCCATCCCAAGATGAACTCACACACCAAATTTGGAATCTGTAGCTGGTAAGGTAAAGGAGATATGCTCCGGACAAGCTTTTTGTAAAATCGGTCAAAGGTCATGGTCAAGGTCACAGTGATCTGAAAATGGTACGCGACACTCCTCCATCCCAAGATGAACTCACACACCAAATTTGGAATCCTTAGCTGGTAAGGAATAGGAGATATACTCCGGACAAGCTTTTTGTAGCTGGTAAGGTATAAGCGGTTTTTAAAATCGAGGTCAAAGGTCAAGGTCAAGGTCACAGTGACCTGGAAATGGTACGCGACACTCCGCCATCCCAAGATGAACTCACACAGCAAATTTGGAATCTGTAGCTGGTAAGGTAAAGGAGATATGCTCCGGACAAGCTTTTTGTAAAATCGGTCAAAGGTCATGGTCAAGGTCACAGTGATCTGAAAATGGTACGCGACACTCCTCCATCCCAAGATGAACTCACACACCAAATTTGGAATCCTTAGCTGGTAAGGTATAGGAGATATACTCCGGACAAGCTTTTTGTAGCTGGTAAGGCATAAGCTTTTTTTAAAATCGAGGTCAAAGGTCAAGGTCAAGGTCACAGTGACCTGGAAATGGTACGCGACACTCCGCCATCCCAAGATGAACTCACACACCAAATTTGGAATCTGTAGCTGGTAAGGTAAAGGAGATATGCTCCGGACAAGCTTTTTGTAAAATCAAGGTCAAAGGTCAAGGTCAAGGTCACAGTGACATGAAAATGGTACGCGACACTCCCCCATCCCAAGATGAACTCACACACCAAAATTGGTATCCATAGCTGATGTGACAAAGGAAATATACTCCGGACAAAATGTACACACACCCACACACCCACCCACCCACCCACCCACCCACACACCCACCCACCCACACACCCACACACACACACACCCACACACGCACGGTGCGATCACTATATGCCGCCAAAGCCTAGCTTTGGGGGCATAAAAATAAAACAATAAATAAATATATTAAACCCTATACAGTAAAACCCTCTAAACAGGACTTTAAATAAAGAACAAGTAAGGTCATTTTAGACACGTGGCTGCTCAATGCAGATTGAAAGTCATGCAGAAAGCTCTGCATGACATTCATCCTGCATTAAGCTGCCACCTGTCTGACGGGCCAGTGCTGGTGCTAATTTGAACGTCCGTTTAAAAGGGGTTTTACTGTATTCCGTTCTAGATTTACGGCTTTATCAATAATCTGTAGCCATTGTACCACGTGCCGTCTCCCTTTTGTGTGGTAGACCGTAGAAGCCAACTAAGTACCAAATATCGCGAGACAATTAACAATGTTGAGTGGACGTTGTCAGTGTCTGTAAAGCTTCATACATTACTTGCAGCCAGACGAATACATAGCTTTTCTTGTTTCCAGAGACATTAGTTACTTCTTCCTTAGAATGTGCTACACTCATGCGCTGGTATTTGCCAAACGGTTTAGATCCTGATCAGAGCACTAAAGGAGGAGTCCCCTGGCCAGGTGCTGTACTGTTTTTCATTCAAAACTATTAACTCATTGTCTCCTAGGCTATTTTTAGACCCAACCTCTTTGAATATATCTACCGAAAAGGAGCATTAACTAGAGGAAAGGAAAACTTTAGAATTTTGTAGTTTGAAACCATTGTGATAAATAGAGCATTTGCTCCTACCTCTATTTATCACAATGATTTCATAAAGTGACTTCTATAGATGCGCAAAAATGCGTCACTAGGGGATAATGTGTTAAGAAAGTTTACGCCTTTCATACTGATTTATATGATTAAACACTGATGGGATTCTCCATTCTGATAGTTCTGTGTTGGAAGGATTACTACCCATATAATAACAACAATATATGATATTTGCGTTTGATTTTCGCTGTGATCTACATTTCCAATCAACTGACAAACGGTAGACATTGAATATTTCTATCAATGGAAAGACAGACATACTACTTTGATCTTTTAACAAAGCTGTGACCCATTATGTAGAAATAATATTTGCTAAAATGTGGATCTTGTGCAACTGTGACTACTTCCGAATCGATCAAACTACTATTGGTCGTCTCATCTGGGTCTCAAGCTCATGCAAGTCATGTAGCGGGATAAGGGGGGGGGGGGGGGGTAAATTATGTTGAGCAATGTTGTTCTTACTGCACCCTTACATGTGCAAACTAATTGATCATTATACTAAATATATCCTAAACCCAAGTATGCGTTATTTGTGCAAATTAAAATAAAAAAAATCGTATTTTGACACGAATGTCAACCGGTCACGAGATCATAGTTTGACACATGAATAGGTGACATTCGCATGTCAACTGGTCACGAGTTCAGGGTTTGACACACGACTAAGTGATATTAAAATGCCAAATGATTACGGGGTCATGTTTGTGTTTTGGTTCGTAGAGTGTCTCTCTTACAAACAAATAAAACCGGCTATTGAAAATTATTATTCGAAATAGAAGTACAGTAAAACCCTTCTAAACTGGAATTCTAGTAGATAAGAATTTAGAGACTGTTAGACAGGTGGCTGCTTAATGCAGGGTGAAAGTCACGTAGAAAGCTCCTTAGAGGAGCTTTATGTATGTCTTTCACCCCCTCTCACTTGCATTAAGCTGTCGCCTGTCTCCTAGACCGATATTTATACTTAACTGACCGGTCTAGAGATGTTTCACTGTACACCATGACGTCACATAACCCTAATGAAGGTATGTGGAGACGTTTCCTTGTCCTACTGGGACGGTGTCTGTGACGAGCCACGATTTATGTACTGTTTCGCTCATTAATCTTATTTACGTTTATCAGGTTATAAACAATAAAGAACTTAAGTTTCGTCTTCATCATTCAATAACACCAAGTGCAAAACAGGGCATGCCCCTCAATGCATTAGATCTATACATTCAATAGTGTGATGTGACTTAGGGTGCGATCTACTGTCGACCCCTTGTCTTTTGGTTGAATAAACTGAATGACACAGAAAGAGTATTTGGAAATAAATGTTTAATTTCGTGACTTTCTCGCAAAGAATCTATATCGATGTAATGTCCACCAATTTCCTGAAATTACAGTTCAGTGTGAATATTCACCCATTTGCTCCCACAATCCCATATGTGGGACGTAGGCAAACAGTGTAGACTCTGATCAGACTACACTGTTTGCTGATAGGAATTTCAATATAAAACAAAACGAAATTAAAATTTAGGCCAGACATCCCTTAGATAGAAATGGACTAATACAATATATAAGCACGGAAGACTCCACTGGGAGCAAATGGGTTAATATTGTATGGCAGTGTGAGAGACATTCATATTGCCAACCCCTTCGCCTCATGTGACATTCTGCATCATTGGGTTACAAACTGGATTAAGAGATATTCATATACAGTCGAACCTCTCAAACCGGGCGTTAATTTCAGTATAGATATCGGTCTTGGACACAGGTGGCAGCTTAATGCAGGGTGAAAGTAATGCAAAAAGCTCATCTAGGAGCTTTCTGTGTGACTTTCACCCTGCATTAAACAGCCACCTGCCTAAAAGTACCTAATTGTTGTCTACTATAGTTTAAAAAAAGTACCTAGTTATAGTTTACTTTCAGTCCGAATGACCGCTCAGCCGACTGTACATCTACTCCCCTGGTCATTGAGTCATTCACCTACAATATTGAGCACTGCTAACACATGGCGCAATCATGCAGCCGCAGTACCGGCTAGTGAACCTTACAGGTACCCATTTTAACCCCTGGGTGGAGAGGAGGTACGGTTGGGAGACACTAAACAGCGTCTCTGAAATTTCCGAGAGGGACCGGAATTTGAACCCCGGGCCTCCGGATTGGTAATCAAGCGCGTTACCACTAGACCACCGCACACCACTAATTCCGGTTAAGAGGAGATTTACTTATTATAAAAGCAGAACCAATTAAAATTTCCGATTATCATTAATAAGAAAACCCAAAGACTGCTTTATACGTTTTCAATACATCGTTTCGCACCGCTCTGTTTGTTTTAAGTGGGAAACCCATCAGTATGTAACTATCGTGTCAACTTAGTATAACATGTCTAACTTGCTAGAGGATCTTGAATAGCAAACAGTGCAGATTCTCCTTTAAGAGCTTTCTGATCTGGATCTACACTGTTCGCAAATGAAAGTGCACGTGTGTCACGCATTCAAATGGTTTACGTATCGGTTGCATTAATAAAAGTTTCACTTTACGTATAAAATTGGTGCATATCTATCTTATGTTACTTTTACCCATAAGAAGGTTTTCGTGACCTGACAAGTTGTTCGATCCAGATGCGATGCACAGGTCTAACCAGGGTCCAAGCTGTTTGGCATTCCGTGAATAGTTTCCCAAGTGCTTTATCCCTCCTGAAATACAGTGAAACCTCTCTATACCGGCTACTAAATAATGTAAATTAATTTGCATTTAGGGCAGGTTCTGGAGCGTTCTGTTCTACTTTTACCTTGCTTTAAGCAACCACCTGCCTTTAAAACAAAATATTTTATGTAATTTAGTGGCCGTTATAGAGAGGTTTTACTATAGTCACAACTGCAACTTATTCGAATTTGAGCGGACGCTATGTCTTCACAGTGGGATAGGTTCCACTTATCACTGGAGACGAGTATTCCAATCCGGTCCATCATCCACGTAAGAATGGGATTCTAGTATTTAACGGTTCATTAAACATTTTAGGGATTGCAGTGAGTTAAATCCCGTCTTTCCCACGTATAACGTGATTATGAGACCTGGTACATTAACTTTACGTATTAAATATATTGAACGTGTAATTTAACTTGACAATAATTAACTTCTTACGGGGATATTAATTATAATATAACAATAACAATACTAATTATAAAAGTATAGATTCAGTCACTTACAGTAGAACCTGTCCTAATCGACCGTTCAATTATTGGCCATAGGAGTCTTATAAAGCAGGTAGTTGCTTAATGTAGGGCAAATGCCTTACAGAACCATAACTAGATCTATTTCGCCTCAGCCACCCTTTGACAGAAATTCAAAATGACCATAATTTACTGCGAGACTAGTTTTAGAGTTACACTCCGGAACAATTACAGCTGCATTATTTTTCACCGTGCTCACTTATCCTCACTAAGTCCCAAGAACTATTTTGTGAACATTATGCTGGTCATTTGCAGGTCATTTGCTGTTCAGCATAATGTACTCCAAATACCTTCTGCACTCTGATCAATTAATGTCTGCAAACATTGTCGTCTGCTGCAAGTCTAAAAATATGTTTTTCTTCCATATCTTTTCAAAACAAAATGCCAGAGTGGCACAGTTCGGACCCTGATGATGTGCAATCTGGACTGATAGCGTCTCATCTGGATCCCGACTGTTTGCAAAGATTATTATAAATGCTAACAACCAAAGCATAACTGTTTAAAGGAAAAGTTGCTTCTTTCAGAAGTCATTTGATCGTCTTTGGTCAGAACTTGGTGTGTCCTTGCATAACATTTCTAATAAAAATGCATATCAACAGAAATGTTTTGTATCAGAAATAAGAAAAGATCATGTAACCGAAGCTATTCACGTTAAAAGACTTTTCAACGCATGCTTTTAACTTATGCCTTTCAAATTGACTGTCAAAAGGTCTTATCAGTGCCTGAAACATCACATAAGAACTATGTATTTCTTGGTTCCCAAATGTTCACATTCCCTTGTTTCAAATATCGTTTACAGCAAAGTAATATCTTATTAGAGCATTTTACTCATCATGCAATCATTTTAAAATTGTCCACATATCTCTAAATCAAAATTACTAAATAATGTTGCTCTCAGTTTTATCTTCTAATCATATCTAAAGTATATCATTAGCAAACAGAGCAGATCCTTATCTGACGGCTCCTACAGGAGCCGTCTGTATAGGAGCCGTCTGATCTGAGTCTACTCTGTTTGCATGGCGTAGAATGAAGTAAAGGGTCAAAGGAAAGCCCACTGAGAAAACTTATAGCCGACGAAATAGTAGACGACAGTCATTTGACACCAAAAGATTTAACGAACATACTTTATACATGTATCTGTGTATCTAAACCAACTTGATAAAGAACGGAGTGTTCGGCACTGCTAATATGAGGAACAGTTTTGTGAAGGTGGTGTGTGTACGTATGAGTGCGCTGTAGAAACTTGTTTTGAAATAACGTTGCACTTTGAAATAATTATTTCAAAACGGGTTGCAGTTCGTTTCAATGTGCAATTTTCGATGTCAACCCGTTTGGAAATAAAGTTGCAAATTGAAGTAAAATGACTAAAGTACCTATCACTGAACTGAAAGGAAATGGTAAAAATAGAATATATTTAAACTCATGTGCACTGGCGGTGTGTTTCCAGTGTCTGTAGACGCATGGCATCAAGTCGACGTCATATGACGGTATTGACTGGACATGCATATATTACTACAAAAAGCTTTCAAATTTAACACGTGAAAGTTCAAAATTAGCCATGACATGGGAAATCGCACATTGAAATAAACTTACCCGTTTTGAAACAATTAATTCAAAGTGCAACATAATTTCAAAATGGGTTGGCATCGAAAATCGCACATTGAAATAAACTTCAACCCGTTAAGAAATAATTATTTCAAAGTGCAACGTTATTTCAAAACGTGTTGCTACAGTGCGCATTTCATTGTGCTTCTAGTGTTGCTATACACTTTCTTGTGTCATGTTCATATTTCTTGCCTGACGTCTATACTCTATTTTATTGAAATTCTTAACGAGTCCATATAAATACTTTCAAACGTATTGCATTTTCATCGTGTAAAACCAACGACTGAGTTGTGTTTGGTTTGTCGGCACTGGCTGTAAAGTATATTACGTTGACATAATCATTCAACAGAACTCAGGGCCTGTCTAACAAACGAGCATACGACCAAAAAATCGGAAATTCTAAATTTAATTCACCTTATTACCTATACCCAATGAATATTCATGTAAGAACTATTGCCGCCATGGATGTAAATCAGCTGAACTTTTATAATTGCATATTAACACGGGAACTGTTTGCAATGTCACAGATTGTAGAATCTGATCTATTTTATTCAATAAGCAAACAGAGCAGATCATGATCAGACGGCTCCTATAGATCCCATCTGATCTGGGTCAACACTGTTTGCAAAGGCATCAAATGGCGTATTTATGGAGTCTACTCTTAGAAGTTTCGATCATCATATGTTAGAACGATACTTTGAGTCAAGCGATCTTTCACTAGGTGTGCCTTGGGGAAACTTATAAATTGGTTTTAGATATCCTTATTGCTATACTGGTTGCTGCTGAATAATATAAATGTATTTGTCATATTTAAAAGTTAAATTGTTGCTGTCCTTGAAAACAAGTCTAATTAATGATTTGCATTATCTCTTAATTACATAAATTATGATTAAACGTGAAATCATTTTTCTGGTTCACGAAATAAATAGGTTCAGTTGAATCTCTCTAAGGCCACCACATAATAAATAAACATGGGAGTACATGTATTTAAAATGTTACTTAACCCTTTCCTTGTTCTATGTGTATTGCAAATTGCATACCTACTGAATATTCATGGACAAAATAGTTATAATGGAATATATAGCATTGTAGCCATTCGAGAAAGTAAAGAAATAGTTCTATTAAATTCCTTTAGCAAACAGAACTGACCCTTATCAGACGGATCCTATATTAGCCGTCTGATCTGGATCTACTCTGTTTGTAAATGCGTAAACAGGCGTCTGCATGAAGGAAAGGGTTAATGCAAGACGACAGTTGTACAGAAAGCTACCATAGGAGTTTTCTAAATAAATTCCGTCCGATATTAAACTATCACTTGGTTTAAAGACCCAGAATAGAATGATTCGTTTTACTTTAGTAATTGCATATCAATGTAAACATTATTCTTTTACATTGATTTAAATTATTGTTATTAGCAAATGCTCACAAAAATACGCAATTTTAAAACTTTCTTGTTTCCTAGTAAATGCTCCATTTCGGTAGATTTATTCAAAGATATTGTGTCTAAAATAGCTTATGTGGGAAGGGGTTAACAGAAATTCTCCTTTTCCTATCTCGATGTCTGATTGCGATGCATTTTCAGTAATGGTCTATGGTTTTTTTTAACGAATTAAAGACGAAATTCTTCATTACAATGTTGAATAATAAGCACATTTCTTGGAATTCACTCGGAGTTCTGTAGGAATTTTGGCTATACGCATGCGTCATGCCTAGTGTGGACCTGTTGGTGTCAATGTGTATCAAAGTAATGTAGAAATTCATCACATCATATATTTATCTTCACCAACAGCAGTAGACTAATATCACAGAATTTAAAAAAATATATTCAGGGAAAAGCAATTGCACAATATAAATGGTATTATACTCAGGAAATACAATGTACAGTAAAACCTATCTATAACGGCTACTACATTACATCAAGTATTTTGTGTTAAAGACAGGTAGCTGCTTAAAAAAGGTGAAATAAAAACAGAACGCTCCTACAGAAGCGTTCTGTTTTACTTTCACCTTGCTTTAAGCAGCCACCTGCCCTAAATACCAACTAATTAACACAATTCATTGGCCGGTAGAGAGAAGTTTTACTGTATTTTCAACTGCTGTGGGTGAGTTTTTGCGAGAGGAATTGCAATCTTCTTTCTATTGCGTAACAGAAGTTATGGATATTTATAAATCACTTTTAATTGAAAGTGTTCGCCTTATCTCTTTCGGAAAATGAATCAGTGATTAGTTTGCAAACAGTTTGGATCCAGATGAAACGCCGAGTAACTCGGCGTCTCATCAGGATCTAAACTGTTTGACACTATACAGACGTTTTAGAGAAGAAATTGAAAAACATTCCACTGAGAAACAGTTGAGATTGTTTGCAGAAGAGATTTATTTGGCGCCAAAATAGTTCAATGAAGCCTCTGGGCTAGAAGACACACAGTCGTCCATGCCCAAAGTGATTAACGAATTTTCTGTCGCCAAGATTTAATGCTGCAGAAAAGTCTCCCGGGAGTTTTGAGCATGTCTATCCTCGAAAGTGGGTTATATACCGAGCATGGACAATACGTAAATGTCATTTTGTTCCATGCAAATAGGTCATTAGATATATAATAGTTTTGTTAATTCCAATAGAAAAACTTAATGCCCAGTTTTGCTGCTGGCTGCTATATATACCAAATATATTACAAGATCAAACAAAATCCACATGCACTGACTCATCAATATATTTTAATCTATCAATCCTTAGTTTTTGAGAATGGCGCAACATCGATTCAACAAGTCCATGTCTTATTCATATATTCATTGATGTGTCATAAACCCCGCTTGTCTCCTCAAATTTGGTGTAATTATGACTACTTCCGATTCGATCACGTGTTCTTGAAAACTATTGACCGAGTGTCAAACAGCTTGGATGCTGATGAGACGCCGATTTACTCTGTGTCTCATCTTGATCCACGCTGTTTGCAAATGCGGCTCAGGTAGCAAATAGCGGATTAAATATTAATAGCAGTTGTAAACCCCTGATGCTCAATTTAGTATACAAATCGGTCTTGGAGACAGGTGGCAGCGTAATGCAGGGTGAAAGTCGTGCAAAAAGATCCTAGAGGAGCTTTCTGCATGATGTACACTCTGCATTAAGCTGTCACCATCCTAAAAGTGTCTAAATTCTTCTCTACTAGAATTCCGGTTAAGAGAGGTTTTACTATGCATCGTATTTATAATGTTCTTCACACATGACAAAGTCAATGTATTTTCAGAGCTGACGTTCCTAGACAAGCGCGTATTCATGTTAAATGTTTTTTTTCCAATTACAGACGGCTGCAATCTATGGTCAGATTAATAACCATTTCCTCCTATAAATGCCTTTCCACGCATTTGCATATAGAGCAGCCGTCTCCTCAGGGTCTGCTGTGTTTGCTTGTGAAATTATGATAGATCTAACTGTACAGCTTCTAGAAATACCAAAGATCCTCGGTACATACGTCATTATAAATATTCAGCTAATAAATAATCATGAATATACAATAGTGAAAGGGTTAAATCCAGGTCTTAAAAATAGAAGAAACCATAGAGACAGCGCGATTATCTGTGACACTATGGTCATTGCATAACGAAATCCATGACATGAGAATCTTATATGTATTTGCTCCTTGTACACATAGTTGATTTCACATATATTTACCTTGCATATATAGATTTCTAACCAACATGTCTATATTTCGATTGCTTAAAATAGTATTAACCCCTTTGCAAACAAAGTAGACAAAACTATTCCATCGCAGAAGCCGTGCTCTGTTAGCTTACAGCTTAAATGATATACAGTAAAACTCCCTCCAATGCCATCATCAAAAAGGGGCATAATTCACAGTGGCAAAGGCATGTGGTAGCTTAATGCAAGACGAAAGTTATGCAGAAAGCTCTTATAGGATCTTTCTGCATAACTTTCGTCCTGCATTAAGCAACCGCCTGCTTATAACGACAGCTGTGTGTATTCATTAAGTGGTCGCATTAAAGGAGTTTTACGGTAGATATGTCACTGTATAATATTGATACTCATTATGTCATTTTTTGCTTACATGAATATTTATGGAGCAAATACAGTTGAACTTCGATATTCCGAACTTCAAGGGACCACACACATTAGGTCGAGATAACAGAAGTTCGAGCTATCCGATATTTTAAATCTAGATAATTTCTTTAAATATCAGCTTAATGCGGATCTAAAGTAATGCTTAAAACTCCTGTAGGAACTTTCAGCATTACTTTAGACCTGCATTAAGCTGACACACGTGTTTCTAAATGTGCGTAGTAATACATTTTAGAGCAATTCTGTATTGTAAGTTTTAGAAGGATTGAACTTTTAGTTAGAGTTATCCTGAAGTTCGAGTTATCCGAGTTCGAAATACCGAAGTTCAACTGTTGATGAAACTTGTTTAGGTATAATGTTGACTTAGTTAAACCCTTTCCTTCATGCATATTAATGTAAGAGATTATTACGTCATGCATATTAATTAAATAAATTTGTTATAATAGCATATGGACACGTGGACTTTTAGTCATGACAGAAACTGTTAAGTCATATCTATATTATTTCATAAGCAAACGAAGCAGATCCTGATCAGACGGCTCCTATGGGAGCCGTCTGATCTGGTTCTACTCCGTTTGCAAAGATGTCGAAAGGCGTATTATATGGAGTAAAGGGTTCAAACCTTGCAAAACACAAGTCTGGTGCTTTCTGGGAAACAGTATATCAGAAGCAGAAACCAATGAAACTCGCTGTTAAAATTTGAATTATTGATGATTGAACTGTCAGAGGGACTTAAACACACCATGGCTAAGGACTCGTTTACATATGGGATTAGTTACGTTCACTTATCTGTTTTCAGTCTCAATAGAGGGTGTGTTAGTGCATTTGTGCTAAACAACAAGAAACAATCCTGATATCATTTCTAATTTCAACTAACTCCTTTGGCACTAAATTATTTTCGCCTGCAAATAATGTCGCCCGCTTTAACCCTTTACTCCATGAATACGCTTTTGCAAACAGAGTAGACCCAGATCATACGGCTCCTTTAAGAGCCGTCTGATCAGGGTATGCTCTGTTTGCGTATGACATAATATAGATATTCTTCTGCCATGGCCAAAAATTCTTATTCTCATGTGCTATTATAAAACATAATCTAATTAATATTCATGATGTCATTATTTCTTACATGAGTATTCATGGAGTAAAGGCTTAATGTTCGAAGCGGACTTTCCTTTAATTTATTCTCTTAAAGGCATTTCGAAAGGAATGTTGACCCATTAATTTGGGGAGTTGACTGTCAAGCATCTGATACACAAACTGATAAGGCGAGCTACCATCACAGAGGATCAATGTATAATTGCATAACTTTATCTTTTATGACTATGGACCCTGACTGGACACTGCAGGAGCACAGCTGGATACTGTGTATATAGGGGGGGGTCACTTATATAAGTAGCTTTGAAATGCCTTTAATTGTAAAAGTTAGTTTAAGTTAGTCGGTGTCCCATCTGGGTCCAAACTATTGACAAAGTAAATTCCTGATTCGCCCTTTCAGCAAAGTAATATTTGTGTCACCCTCAGGCGATTTCGGTGGAAAAAGACATATAAGCATAATTGTTATCACCGCATGTAATTGTTCTGAAACAGGAGCGTATCGACACTCTGATAAAACTATTTCATCGCAGAAGTCACTGTAAAGCGACTCATACATTGTATGATTTGCTGCAATGGGCAATATCTTTGATTATCTTCGCAAACGTAAGATCCAGATGAGACACCAAGTAATTTGGCATCGCATTAGTATCCCAAACTGTCTGACACACCACTTAAATTTGTAGAACAAATTAAAGGAAAATCGAAAAATTAAAGCTGACGTCAAAATAGTATACATGACTTATTCTTCAATTACCCCATACACTCTCATGCCAGGCGCGGATTTAGAGGGACGGAGCCGGCGTACGCCCCCCCCCCCCCCCTATAAAATTGCCAAACCATTTTTTAGTAATATTTTAGATCTGTATACAGTAAAACCTCTCTATAACGACCACTAAATTGTGTTAATTAGATTGTATTAGGACAGGTGGCTACTTAAAGCAATGTGAAAGTTTTACTTTCACCTTGCTTTAAGCAAATGTGATTTTATTCTGTTTTTTTATTAATATGGTCGATAGTCTTATTTCATCATAATCTGTGTTTATTTATAGAGGAAAGTTTGAACATTGCAAAACAGCACGTAACACATTCTCGTTCGTTAATGTAGTTGAAACAAAATCAGTACAATGTGTAGTACATGTATATAGCTGAGCGGAAATGTAACATGTCCAAAGGGGACATTCATTTATTGAACATAGGCGTCTTAAAAACAGGTTGCTGCTTAATGTAGGGCAAACGTAATATAGAATGCTCCTATAGGAGCTTTCTGCATTACTTTTGACCTGCATTAAGCTACCACCTGCCTTACAGACCGATAATTAGACTTCTTTATGATGGCCGTTTAAGACATGTTCTTCTGTATTCTATACTACAGTAACCCTTCATCTCGCTGTATGCAAATAGAAAAAACATATACAATAGAACCCCTCTAATACGACCACTTAATTAATAAACATTTCTCCCTTTATAAGCAGGTGGTAGCTTAATGCTTTCGTCATGCATTAAGCTACCACCTGCCTCTGCCACCCAGAATTATGCCGCTTTTCGGTGGTCACTTTTACTGTATCATTTTAATGTTTGAAAGCTATTTTGTTAAAACTTATTTTGATAAACATTAACCCTTTAAATGCTGAATATTCAAAGTGAAAAGCTCAATTACTGTTTAAATGCAGTAGAACGTGTCTTAAGCGGTCATCAAAATATTTAACCTTTTCCTTCATATGAACGTGTTTTTTCGGCATTTGCAAACAGAGTATACCCAGATCATACGGCTCCTATGGGAACCCTGTTTGCTAATGGAACTTGAAAGATCTGTTTCTTTACTTTTTTAAAATTGCTATAATGCTCCACCTTCCTTATTTCATTATTACCATTTTGTCCATGGATATTCGGTAGGTATTGAACTTTGGAATAAACATAGAACAGGGAAAGGGTTAAGTGCAGGTGGTAGCTTAATGCAGGTCGAGAGTAATGCAGAAAGCTCCTACATGAGCTTTCTGTATTACTTTTGCCCTGCATTAAGCAACGACCTGTTTTTTAGACTCCTATGTTCAATAAATTAATGGCCGCTTAAGACAGGTACTACTATGCTGTCCATTCATTATTAAATGCTTAAATGTTCTTGATGATTTTAATGACAAACAGTGCATATTCTCATCATGATCTGCATATACACTGTTTGACAAATACGAAATTTCCTCATTCAAAGGTTTACAATTCGTACGGAAATTGGTGTGGCGTTAAACTATTTCGCATCTTCTCCCTTTCGGCTAAAGCAGATGTTGGAAGGAATTACCACTGTTTGTTGTATCGCTGTGATCTTCGGCTGTCTAAAGCCATCGGCTGAAGAAATATTTTGTTACTTTGATATGCTGGAAACAGTCAACGGCAATTTACAACTGCAAGACTTATTCTGAGTGGCAGTTTATTATATTGAACATTTGGTTCTGATAGTTTATGTTTCAACTTTAAAAAATGAATGGTTGAGTAATGTGTTAAACTTCTCAAAGGGCAGATACAAACATTCTGTTTTTGATCATCCCGGTATTGAACATTTGGAGCCTCGTTAATACATGAAACAAAATATTACTCTTTGACAAAACAAAATAACTTATCAACTTAGAAAAGAAAGAAAACGCGTATTTTCACTTACTTAACCCATTTCCCTCATAGAGAAATGTTCATTTTCTCTAGTTAATGCTCCTATTCGGTAGATTTATTCAAAGAGGTTGAATCTAAAAATAGCCTATGGGGGTTATGGGTTCAAGCATTCCGTACTACTTATTTGTTCGTTGACTGACATTGTGTGTACTGTGGGTGTTGCTAATGAAATGTGTATACTAATACACAACTTAAAATCTGAAATCAACACAGATTGTGATACATTGAATTATGTATGATGATACTTATCCATATCAAGGGACCGTGTAAAATAGTTCGGGATAACAGGAGTTCGAGTTATCCGATTTCTAATCTGAACGATTTCTCAAGGCCACAGCCTAATACAGGTCTAAAGTAATGCTGAAAGCTCCTGTAGGAGCTTTCATCATTACTTTAGACATGTATTAAGCTTTTACATGTGTTTCTAGATGTCTGTAGCGATACATTTTAGAGTAACTCTCTATTGCAAGTTTTGGAAGGACTGAACATTTTGTTCGAGTTATCCCGAAGTTCGAGTTATCCGAGTTTGAGATATCGAAGTTCAACTGTATAGAGAAAACAACAATTGTCCATAGCAGAACTAATCATACCTTGTACATTATATTGTATTTCTTTACTGGACTAAAACAACACTTTTCTTTTCAGAGTAATTGATAAATAAATCATTTAATGCTGTATTTATCACAATGGTTTCAAAATGTAACTTTTACAGTGGAGTCAAAAGGCGTCGATATGAGGGAATTGGGTTAATGAAACAATTTGTTCTTGTATAAATATTCAGGGGATATAGCGTTAAACGTTTTCCATGATTGAATCATGGAATGGACAGTGTACACAAATTAAACGGAGGCGAGGAGTGAAATTAGAAAAAATCAAATCCAATGAAATGACACGCTGTAAATCCTTATTATTCAGTTTCTTCTGGCCCAATCAAGAATCACCTGGCATAGCCGTAGGAAACTTGGATTCCTACAAAGTTGTGCTAACTCTGACGAACGGCTAGGATGACGAATGGCTAGTTGTATTAAAGAAGGTAATTTAACGGTAGAATGTGAATGTTCGATGAGTCAGGATTAAATTGGTAGTGACAATAATTCTTTACTTCTTTCAATATTTTTGTAAGAAATAATGACATCATGAACATAAATCGGACTTATTGTTAGAGTTTCAAATGAATTCAGGACGATTTGGCCAAATCAGACACTGTAGAATGAGATGTATACAAATTAAGAAGAAACATAGTAGACATTGATCCGACAGATCCTACAAGAGGCATCTGATCTTCGTCTACTCCATTTGAACAGATGCAAAAAGGCGTATCTGTGGAATACAGTTGAACCCCTCTCAACAGGAATTTTAATAAAGACCACTTTAGGTCTTTTAAGGCAGGTGGCTGCTTAAAGCAAGGTGAAAGTCATGCATTTCAACCTGCATAAAGCTTCCACCTGTCTGAAAGGCTGGCATTGATACTAGTTTCAACGCCCGATATAGAGGGAGTTTTACTATAAATGATTGCTATTACACGCTATAAGACAGCAAATGAGGTCTAAACCGCGGTATTCCATTTATAGTTTGACAGAGTTGATAGTTTTTGCTAAACCAACACTAGCATCAACATGCTAGCGGCAACATGGGGAGCACCATAGAGACATTTGCCTGAAAACCATATTATTCAAAGTTGTGTAACAGCGAAAAACGTTAGCAACTATTCATTGAATAAAAAAAATCCATGAAGATAATTTGATAAATGCTAACACTAGTAGTTCGACCCAACTAGGCCTTTTCAAAGAACTATAATAGACACAGAGATCCAAAAATAAGATATAAAGAGCGATTTTACAGTAATACCTCTCTATAACGGCCACTAAATTGTGTTAATTTGTTGGTATCTAGCGCAGGTGGCTGCTTAAACAAGGTAAAAGTAAAGCAGAACGCTCCTATAGGAGAGTTCTCTTTTACTTTCACATTACTTTAAGCAGCCACCTGCCTTTAACACGAACATTTTGATGTAATTTAGTGGCCGTTATAGAGAGGTTTTAATGTAGTACATGAGTATGCGCCTTTATTTGCAGTTCTGCAAGAATAAACAAAGTAGACCCAGATCAGACGGCTCCTATAGGAGCCATCTGATCGGGGTCTGCTCTGTTTGCTTATGGAACAAAAATCTGATTCTGTATTGTCTGCTTTGACAAAATGCCTCTCACAGGGATGCATTCAGTTAACCCATTCCCTCATAGGTTATTTTTAGATCAAACCTCTTTGAATAAATCTACCGAAAAGGAGCATTAACTAGAGAAAAGGAAAATTTTAGAAGTTTGTTGTTTGAAACCATTGTGATAAATAGAGCATTTGCTCTTATAGGAGCAAATGCTCTATTTATCACAATGGTTTCACAAAGTGACTTTTACAGAGTCGTCAAAAGTCGTCAATATCAGGGAATGTAAGACAAATTGCTGCGATTAACTCTTTCGGTGCCAAATTTCTAATTGTCGTCTGCAATCCAAGTTTGTTAAATCATTCAGTAAAATATGGAAATGGGATAAATAAATGCAAATGTCAAAAGAATAAAGTACATATATAAAAATAGAGATTGAGTAAAAAAGTGAAGTCCCTGTTCAGACGCCGCCTTTTCAAGGGACTGCACTATTTGTCGTGGTGCAGTTATGTGAGATTGGCGGTGAAAGGGTTAAGGAACTTTCGAATTCATTTCGTTGCCAGATAAACGTGTGTTCAACACGGCACTATGTTTTTAACCCGACAATGTACTCGTAAATCCAGTGATAACAGTTTTGTCTATCGTTTATCTTCATATACATTTATTTGATGCTTTCTTGTACTTACCTCGGATCAAAACATCGTGTCCTTATCCCGCTAACAGTGACCTGACACGCACTAGTAACAAACCTGATACAGTAAAACCTCTCTTAACCGGAATTCTAGTAGCTAAGAATATAGATACTTTTAGGCAGGTGGCTGCTTAATGCAGGTTGAAAGTCATGCAGAAAGCTCCTCAAGGAGCTTTCTGCATGACTTTCACCCTGCATTAAACTGCCACCTGTCTCCAAGACCGATATTCATACTAAATTTAAGGCCGGTTAAGAGAGGTTTTACTGTAGTTTTCTACTGTCTTCATTGTCATTTTGGCACAACCGTTTGCAATAACAAAACATTTTAGGCATGGACTCGTATATCAGTAACATATACAGATATTGACACAAATCGGTTATTGTTGTACACGAGGTGGGGGTAGATGTGGAGACAAACCAAACCAAACATTTAAAGTGCATGTTTAGAGTGTAATCTACGCTGTTTGCAAATAAGTGAAAAGTATAGTACATAGTTATAGTCTACTTTCAACCCGAAGGACCGCTCAGCCGACTGTACATTCATATGTTTATATGAAGGAAAGTCATATCTGTTACAGCTTTGACTTACCTCCGATGTGTTCAAGCTTTCGGACACTATAGACTGAGTGTCAGACAGTTTCACTCCTGATGAGACGCCGAGTGACTCGGTATCTCATCTGGATCCAAACGTTTTCCAATGGTAATTAGATCTAGGTCGCGCGTTGCAGACAAATAGTTAATGCTCATATATATGTATTACAGGAACATAGATACGTCATCGTGGTGACAGTCCCATTACTCGGTTGATTTTAAATACTTTGTTGCGTGTACGACTATCCTGTGTAGCGCGGTATCTATGTCACGAGTCATTGTATATGATTTCTTGTATAATTAGTGATGAATCATTTATATATTCCGAGGTCCATATAAGACGCGTAAATAAAACATTTCCATGAATAACTTCTTTATTTCTCCACCAAACCCTATGTTGTTACCCCTCTTTAGAATCGTCTCGAAGAGACGATTCTAAAGAGGTGTCACAACATAGGGTTTGGTGGAGAAATAACATTTTTTAGTACTTGAGTACGCTCGTATATCTGTTGCTCTGTAATTACTAATGAATCATTTATATGTACTTATTAAATGTCTATATTTAGTCGAGAAGTAGTGGTGTTAATATCGAACTAATCAACTGAAAAAAACTCTTAATTCATTCAATAGTTTAAACATATTTATTGCATATAATGCCATGCATGATATTCGGCAACAAGTTTTTACATAATATAATGCCCTCTCTCCAGGTAATACAAATATAGTGTCATGGCAATAAACAAATGGTTATGGACAATGTGTATGTCCATTAAAACATGAGCAGAGACTAACATTTAAGTGCATTTATTTGTCATTACATGTATACTAACAATAACGACAATGTATCAAAACACATTACAAATAGTACCTGTAATTGTAATATAATCTATGCAAGAAAAGTTTGGTAGGGACTGACGTAAAAAGGAAGTGGTTTAAAACAATTACTTAAATCTAAAATGTATCGGAGATTCGGATGAACCGGTGTCCTGTCTGAAAAGTTGTATTATGTCAAGAGGAAATAGTTCGTGCCTAATTGTATAAGGGACATTCGAAATTATGATGATATGTATTTTCACAAGCATTTATAAAATTGCATCTCGGACCCTCTGACAAGCTACACCTGTATAAATAATAATTTAAAACACTGCAATTATGACATACAGTAAAACCTCTCTATAATGGCCACTAAATTACATAAAGTATTTTGTGTTAAAGGCAGGTGACACCTATAGGAACGCTCTGTTTTACTTTCACCTCGCTTTAAGCAGCCACCTGCCCTAAACCAACTAAGTAACACAATTTAGTGGCCGTTATAGAGAGTTTCTACGGTACAATGAAGTAGTGGCATGGTGATCGGTCGCTTAGGTGTAATAGCACTTTTGAATCGAGTCAGAGGGTTACTATTTCGAAGTTCTTATCAAGAATCTTTTTAGACCATTCCATAATCTAACCGAAGAAGATCATGCAAGAGACTGTGTTATAAGGATAAAGGATAGGGTCTGAAAGAGAGTCCCAAAAGTTATATCGGTTGTCTATATAATGTCTCTAGCATAATTATTGTGTTGTGCATTTTTAGTTCTAGCCATATCACCTCATGGTTTTCTGATTCTAAATATAATCTTCTTTTGCAGAAAAGAATACCACCACCCGCAAACTTTCTATATTTTCTATTTGGTTCTAGAGAAAATCCAGTTAAAATCAGAACATGGAATAATTTCGTCAAGATGCGTCTCAGTTATACATAATAAGCTGCATCCGTCCGTGAGCTATATCTTCCAGAAAAGAAAGCTAATTTCTTCTGCTGCGCACATTCCAGTTGATAATTGATAGTTCCGACGTTGATCCAGGTTTAGTTTCAATATCCATGCAAACCAATAAACGAATTAAAATGATCATTTGAAATCGTTATTATTTAAGTAACCTTTGCATGAATATATCAAGAAACAGAAGTATAAACTAAAAACAATATGGTTTGACACTGCGAACAACATCATTAAATGAACTTTTCATACTTTTCATTTTCTCTAGTTAATGCTCCTTTTCGGTAGATTTATTCAAAGGGCTGTATCTAAAAATAGCCTATGAGGTAATGGGTTAAGAGAAACATACATCTCCTGACTTTTCGAAGGTACTTAGAAGTATAATAGACACCTATTGCAACTCGATAAGCCATACTATCAGTCATTACTCAGTTTCAAAAATAAATGCGTTGGGGTTGCAATAAGTATACTCCAACTGACAGTAAGCAGTACATCAAATTACGGTAACGCAAATATATCCGATGAGTGTGAAAGAGTGAGAGAAATGTAGATGAGAGGAAAAAGGATTATTGTATGTATAATAATAATAATTAGGTGGTCAGTATCCTTCGATCCAATGGAGGTCATCGCGTGTATCAGTAATTCATTCAATAGCAAAGGACAAACTGTTACAATAAAAAATAAGAGAAATTACCTCAACCCTTTCTCCATAAATGCGATTTTCTCCACCTTTGCAAACATATAGAAGTCGTCTGATCAGGGCCTGCTGTGTTAAATTATGGAATACATGTAATATAGATCTGATTATACAGTTTCTGCTTTGGCAACATTTTCATGCGTTAACATGCCATTTTAAAAATCAATCTAATTAATATTCATGAAGTTATAATTTCTTACATGAATATTCATGAAGTGAAGTGTTAACCCTTGCCGTATAGAGTCGCCTTCTGACACCGTTGCAAAGAGAGTAGGCACCGTCTGATCAGGGTCTGCTTTGTTTGCCTATGAGATAATATAGATACCATTGTACAATTTCTGCCATTGAAAAATAAAGTGAACCCTCATTATACTGGCATTCGTTACAATGGCACCCTCGTTATACCAGCAGTATGCATTGAAACAAAATTACCGTAAAGTCTTTGAAACAACCACTGAATAAATAGGTGCAATGCCAATAAGACAGGTGATCGCTTAATGCAGAACACAAGAAGTGCAAAAAGCTCCCTGTGGGAGCTTTTTGCACTTCTTGTGTTCTGCATTAAGCGTTCACCTGTTAGTACTAGTTTACACCTGGCCATATGATTCCTTTCATATTTAAACTCGTTATAACGGCAACCTCGTTATACAACAAACACCTCCGTTGTAACGAGAGTTCACTGTAGTTCGTGTTCATATATCTCTGTACCTCTTCAGTTAATACTTATTCATGATGTTAGCCGTTAAGAGTTAGTAAACTTAGGTGTTTTATTTGCCCAATTCGGTGCTAAGCAAGATGTTTACCCTTCTCCCATAGGCTATTTTTAGATTCAATGAGCATTTACTAGAGACAAGTAAAATTTTAGAATTTTTAGTTTGAAACCATTGTGATAAATATAGCATTTTCTCATATAGCAAATGCAAATGCTCTATTTATCACAATGGTTTCAAGAGGTGGTTATTACAGAGGCGTAGAAAGGCGTATTTATGGAGGAAAGGGTTAACCTTCCCCCAGAGGGCGTTCTATGATGGCTTAGCAAATATAGTAGACCAAGATCAATGGGCTCCTGTACGAGATGCCTGACCAGGGCCTGTCCTGTTTCCTAAATATGAAATAATACAGTAATTTCCTCTAAAACTGGAATTTCTAGATGACTCTCCAGCTTCTGTCATGGTAACAATTCCCTTGTTTAGCTAATTAACATTCAATATTCATGCATTCATCATTTCTCCCATTAATATGCATAAATATTCATGAAGGACTGAGATCATAAAGAATAAGTAGCAAATCTCCCTCCAATTGCGTTCTTTAAATTGTTTATTTCTGTTCTTTTTTATTCGTTTATGCCGTTCGGTAAAAATGCTGATTATTGCTTTGTTCAATATCTGCTCGTGTGAATTGTCAAAATAGAAGCAATAACTAGCAATGTCTTCAGGGCGACTTCTTTTGAGAATTGTGTATGTCTCTGCAGAATTGCCCAAGTCCATTTCCAATATGTATGGTATGACAATCCTCAAGCGAAGACCAAGTATCGTTGACTGTATGTTCCACTGAAATGAAATATTGCATTTCGCCTCAGGCGTTCTGGTATTAGTATTTGATTCGATTGAATATATAAGAAATATATGTTCATGTACAGTGAAACCCCTCCAGGGTAAGGGTAAACTAGACGTGTAAATTAAAAAGTAGTAAAGGCAAGCAGGAAAAGCCACACACAAAACCCTTCCTTGTCCTCAGAGGCAGGTAGTAGCTTAGTGCGGAATAAAGGTAGTGCAGAAAGTTCCATATCCATTTCTCTGTTCTACATGTATGTTTATTCCAAGTTTCAATACCTACTGCATATTCATGGACACAATAATTATAATGAAATATGGAAGGTGTGATACTGTAGCCATTTTAGGAAGTAAAGAAGCAGATGTATCAAATTCCATTAGCAAACAGAGCAGAACCTGCATAACTGCATTATAAGACGCCTATGTTAAATAAATGAACGGTCGCAAATGAAAGGTTCTACTATATATATAAGCACGGATATAATAATATCTAACAGAATTCATTTGAATGGAAGACTGGAGAAATAATCTTGCTGTAATATTTGCAACATTCAAGACACGTTTTGAAGTGCTTCATGTTAGCTAAACCTGGGCCATACGGTTTTGTAATATACGTGACTGTAAAACATTGATTCATACAAGAATATAGTAAAAAGGACAATGTTTATTTGATAAACATGGTGATTAAATTATCAGAGGTCCAGATAAGATGCGTAAATTTAAACATTTTGAAGAATGGCTCCATTATTTCTCCACGAAACCCTATACTGTGACCACTCTTTAGAATTGTCACTTCGAGACGATTATAAACCTAATACCGTAACGTTTCACTATATAAGGTTTGGTGGAGAAATGACGATTTTAGTATTGGAGTACGCACCTTTATCTGTAGCTCTGTGGTTAATCGAGTGCATATATGTTGGTACCTTTGTTTATATGAAGGACACTAAAGTAAGATCCTTCTAAATCACATTTTTTGTAAAGAAGACTTTAGATTTTTAAGGCAGGTTAGTTGTATGAATTTCATCCTGCATTAACCCATTTGCTCCCACGATCTCATATATGGGACATAGGCAAACAGTGTAGACTCTGATCAGACACCGCACAATGCGGCGTCTGATCAGAGTCTACACTGTTTGCTGATAGGAATTTCAATATAAAACAAAACGAAATTGAAAATTAAGGCCAGGCACCCCTTAGATAAAAAAATCGACTAATCCAGTATATAAACATGGAATAATCCACTGGGAGAAAATGGGTTTTTACAGACCTGTATTGATACTAGTTTGAACGTCTGAAACCTTACCGTGCTGCATGTTTTACTTCTGGTTCGTACAAACGTTTGTGAAACTAGACCGAGCGTCAATCAGCTTGGATCCTGATGAGTTACTCGGCGTCTCATCTGAATTTAACCCTTCGCTTGCTATTCACGTCAATATACGTACCTGTAAATAGTGAAGACCCAGATGAGACAGCTCCTGCAGGAGCTGTCTCATCAGGGTCTGCACTATTTACAAGTTGATTGTGCAACCAGTGCACTGCAAAGCAGTGATTTCACAGCGAAATACTTGTACACAGTAGATATACATGTAATTATACAACAGGGCATGGATAAAGAAAGAGAAATGTATTTTAAAATTCAACAAGCGAAGGGTTAAACTATTTGCAAATGCAAGCCAGTTCGCGCTTTAAAGATAGCCTAGCATGATATGGGTTAAAGCAATGTATAAATTCAACCGACCCGAAACCATTTCTTCTATATAATATAGTGTACGCTTCATGGCTCTATATTATCTTAATGCCAATCAGCATTAATGATTGATTCACTTCACACTGTCTATCATTCCATTTAGCCATTCGTCAATACAATGTTTAGCCCTTTCCATGTTCTGTATTTATTACAAATTTCAATACCTACGGAATATTTATCTAAAAAATAATTATACTGAAATATGAAAGGTGGAGCACTGTAGCCCGTGTAGAAACTAAATAAACATATCTATCAAATTCCATCAGCAAACGGTGCATACACAGATCAGACGTCCGGCTGATCTGGGTCTGCTCTGTTTGCAAAATGCGTTTTTTTGTATGAAGGAAAGGGTAAATGGAAATTCTCTCCTGTTTTGTTAATTTATTATGTGATATATATGACCAATAACAATAAAAAGGCGCCACACTACATATGGTAAGGAATGGGCATTATCTCTATATGGCACTTAAATTGATAGTCTCTGTTCAACCAGTTATTCTTATGAATATTACCAATTTCAACTTATATCGAAAAGTAAACCGTTTTCGTCGATACTTAACATTTTCTGAATAAAGACGTTATTCTTGAAAATGTTTTAATTGACGTCTCTTATCAGGACATCTGAGGTGATATATAGTGCATGAGATTGTCTAGGTACGTCAAGTCCTCGAATGATATGCAGCAGAAATAAAACATCCCAGACAATAAGACGAGGCATACTAGTGCATTACTAAATTAACCCTTCTCTTGCTGAATTTTAAAACACATTTCTCCTTCTTTACACAAGCCCTGTTGTATAATTATATATATCTTCAATGTGTACAAGTATATCGCTGTGCAATCACTGCTCTGGAGTGTATTGGTTGCACAATCAATTTGTAAATAGTGCAGACCCTGATGAGACAGCTCCTGCAGGAGCTGTCTCATCTGGGTCTTCACTATTTACAGGTAGGTATATTGACGTGAATAGCAAGCGAATGGTTAAAATATTTGAGCCAAGGTAAAGGTGGTTTTTGAAATTACTTTATATACCCCAACACACTGGTAGGTTTACAACACTTTTGAAACACGGAGTAAAACTGTGTTCAGAAAAGCTTGATCAAATCGGGTGTAACAGGTCGAGTTTAAGCATACGTTATACTCTCAATACTTCAGCAACTGTGTGATATGGTCTAAACGATCTATTTATTTAACAAGCTGTTTCGTCTTCAAATGCAATATAAATATGACGTTTCAATGTTCTTGAAAAAATAACTGCGGGAACTAAAAGTTTGATAACAAAAAAGTACTTAATAACTTTAATGTTGCTTCCTTAAAGAAAACAGAAGCATACGAAAGGGTTTTTTAAACTGAGTACTAATATGAGTAGTATAACCTTCATAACAGAGATTTACCTGTTGCATGTATCAGATCCTTAAACAAATTATATAATCATATTAACCAATGTACACCCATGATCCAACAAATGGAACACATTAAACAGTATAAACCCAGATCAGGGGCTCCTGGAGGGACAGTCTGATCAGGGCATGCACTGGTTGTGATTCCAATTAATGTCAAAAGATTTCACTAACTTACATGCATGCTGCAGGAAGCCTATACATGTATATGTAAAATGGATAGGTTCAAAAATTCAATTTGGGCGAGTATACTGTAAATAAAATGGGCGTAAATGCAGGGGTGCAGTTAGCGATACGCACGTACGCACGTGTGTAACATCAATCTAAAAGATGAAAACAATAATATGGCCAAAATGGGACAAAAATTGAAGGCTAAGTGGGGGTAGACTTTGATAAAATGCTCTGGCTTGTCGTGTAAGCGTTAATCCACCCCCCCCCCCCATATTGACACCCTTTGACGCGTCTGTAAAAGTCACTTTTTGAAATGCTGTATTTACCACAATGGTTTTGAAACTACTAAAACATTCTATTTTTTCCCGAGGGAGCGTGCACCCGGACCCCTATAGCCAATGTGCCTATATTACGTTTGGATTCAGCTACGGTCCTGAAATGGGTTAAACCATTCCCTCATATTGACGACTCTGTAAAAGTCACTTTGTGAAACCTATAGGAGCAAATGCTCTATTTATCACAATGGTTTCAAGCTACAAAATTCTAATTGTTTCCTTTTCTCTAGTTAATGCTCCTTTTCGGTAGATTTATTCAAAGAGGTTGCATTTAAAATAGCCTTTGATGTAATGGGTTAAATGATATACGTACAAGGAATAAACAATGCATTCTATAGATACATGTATGTACTTGCATGCGTAACGCAGGAGTCCCTATGAAAACTGTGTGTTTACTGCATGTACACGGAAATAAACCAGTATCATTAATAATTAGATACAAACTGTGTTGGAATGTCATGCAAAGTGGCTTACCATATACATAAAGTCAATACATGTATAAAAAGCATCACCAACAAGTAATATAAAGTGATCACCATATTCCAGACATATTTATCTTTGCGAAACGAAACTAAAGTAATAGTTTACCCTTTACTCCATACGTATGAATGTAAAACATAGTGACGTCATGAATATTAACTAGATTATCTTTCTATAACGGTACATAAACACATGGAATGTTGGTCAGTATCAATTATTATGAATGTATTTAAACTGGTAGACGTCAATATCTTGGAAAATAAACTTTCCAATATAACAATATGTCCTTGAAACTGCCCAGTACATGATTGTTTTTGACAATATGTTGTGCCCGTGATACATGTATATATGTATTGCAATTCTTGTTTTACATGATTTCTCCGACGAAATGCATCTCTTAATATTGCTGTATACATGAAGCATGGGTAAAGAAATGTTCGTAATAAACTCTTTAGTCCAATCAGCAAGGTGGTATTCCTTACACACATATCAGTTCATTGTGTCAAACCAATTCATCATATTTAACCCTGTCCCTGTTCCACGTTTATTCCAAATTTTTGAATACCTACTAAATATTCATGGAAAAAATATTTACAACTAAGTGTGCAAAGTATAACATTGTAGCCATTTTAGAATGTAAAAAAACACATCTTTCAAATTTCATTAGCAAATAGAGCAGACCCTGATCAGACGGCTCCTATAGAAATATTTTAATGGCATATAAGTGTTTATAATAATAATCCGATGTACGAACCCGTTTACTGGTGTCTTGAGTACATTCTTATATACCAGATTATGAGTAAAGGTCACGTTCTAACTAATCAGATATTTTTTATAACCACGTGGCCAGACTGAAAATACCTTTAACTGATTATTATGATCGATAATACAAATTAAATTTGAAATCCCAAATGGATATTTGACATTAACCTAATCTAGACCGATATGCTTCAATTTACATCAAAGTTAATAATCTTCTCCACAACCTCATAAGTACAGTAGAACCTGTCTTAAGCGACCATTAAATCTAAATTTGGATTATTAAAACAGGTTGTAGCTTAATGCAGGGCAAAGGTAATACAGAAAGCTCCTATAGGAGCTTTCTGTATCACTTTTGCCCTGCATTAAGCCACCGTCTGTTTTTTAAGACTCCTATGTTCCATAAATGAGTAGTGGTCGCTTAAGACAAGTTCTACTGCATGTCAAGATATAAACCAATATGCAACTAATACAATCACTCTAAAATACTGTTACCAATGGCAACAGGTATAGATTCACGACTCAAATGAATAATTATTCCAGTGAATAATGGCAATTTAAAAAAATAAACTGGTATTCTTTCAAGTTTATTAAATTTAGAATCAACGTCTTCGGGAGATACAAGTTTACGATGATTGGCAATCATCACTGGATTATGCACGAACAACAATGAATCATGGTTAATTGCTTTCAATTGCGATAGTGCCACTGTCAATATAACCTTATGCTTTGACAACAGGCTAGCAAAAGTATAATAATATAAGGTTTTCATGGTTATAAGGGGAAAGAGACGTTCTCATGGAAAACAGAATTCAGATTGAATGCCCCTGCCAATGCCACGGATAAATTAGTTTAACGCACTATTAACTCATTATAGGATGCAAGGTCAAGATGAGTCGAATATTGTGTTCTAAAACATAAATGGTTCGTGTATGTGCGTGTGTGCGTGTGCGCGTGTGTGTTTGTGTGTGTACTTATGTGTATGTGTGTGTGTGTGTGTGTGTGTGTGTGTGTGTGTTTGACTAATATTCTGAATCCTGATAAGAGAAAAAGAGGATTTACTACAAAAAGGAACGTTTTAGAAATGTATAGTGATAAAGAGAGCATTTGCTTATTTATCATGTGACTTTTACAGGGGCGTCAAAAGAGGGAATGGGTTAATGCAGAGGACCATGCATTAGGAAACTACTTGCCTAAAAAGGTCTCATTTCTTCTTGAGTTATAGTGCAGATGGATGAGGCTTAGCCTAACCCATTCCCTCCTAGACTATTTTAGACTCAACCTCTATGAATGATACTACCGAAAATGAGCATTTACTAGAGGAAATGTTTTTTCTCAGAATTGCGTAGTTATAAAAACATAGTGATAAATAGAGCATTTGCTCAGTAGGAGCAAATGCTCTATTTATTACAATGGTTTCAAAAAGTCGTCAGTAGGATAAAATGAGTTAACTGTACAATGACTCTAGTCATTCGAGTAACAAAGTGATCTAAGTATTGTGTTCGAAGTCGGAATAAAAAGTGTAAATAAATTGCCTTTCACAAAAATAAACGAAATGTTTAATGTAAGTTTTGCTACGTAAAATGCACCAGGGACATATTCTGAATGTTGGAGAAGCAAATAAACACATCTTAAAATGCCTTGATTAACTCGACCTTTGTCTCTCCATATACTTTGTTTTCATTAACTCTTTACTCCATGAATATGTATACAATAAATAACAAATCATGAATATTAATCACATTCAGTTTAGTAGTGACAGATGAACACATGATATTTTGGCCATGGTAGAAACTGTAGAATCAGATCTATATCATATTATAAGAAAACAGCAGACCCTGATCAGAAGGCTCCTCTTAGGGCCGTCTGATCAGAGTGTACTCTGTTTGCAAAGGCATATACATGCGTGTTTATAGAGTAGAGGGTTAAAGGGATTTCAATTTTCAATTGAAAATTTACATGTTCACTTTTTCGATGTTTTCAATCTACGAAGTCGCATTAGATTAATGAATTTACACATTGTTCTTAGTTCGTTAGTTGAATTTATTGACAACTCATCAAATTGGAAACGGATACTATGTTTTTTCTATAATTAGCTGGTCGTCAAGTGATTATGGATATTGCACTCTGAAACCGTACGGAAAAAATTAGGTGAGCAGTGTATTGTCCATGGATCGATAAAATGTATACAAACATCTGGAAGACTTCCAGTGTACAACCAGTTTCCCTTTACTCCTTAGAAACGTTACCAATAGAGAAGGCCAAGATCAGGTCTGCTCTGTTTGGTTGTGTATTATTATAAATCTGATTATGCAGTTTTTGTCATGACCAAACATTCCGATGTGCATGTGCCTATGTGTCACCATTCATTTATTAAAAAGCAGGTGGTTGCTTAATGGAGGGCAAATGTAATGCCAATAGTTCTTTTAGAGGATTTCTGCATTACCTTCGACCTGCAGTAAGATACCACCTGCCTTAAAGTTGCACAATCGGACAAATGTTTATGTCAAGTTAAGTTCTACTCTAGTCAAACAACTCAACGTACTTTGTACACTTTCTAGAAGTTTAATTCTTTGAGAGTTGATTATTCAAAGTGGAATAAGCAATTAGTATTCAGTGACAGAATCAGTTCAGTATAAAAAGCCTTAAACCTTTCGGCGCCAAATTTCTACTTGTCGTCTGCAAACCAATTTTGTTACATCATTTGGTAAAATAAGGAACTGATATAAATAGATACAAATTTCAAAGGAATAACCCACATAAATAGAAATAGAGTTTGAGACAAAAGGTGAAGTCCCTGAAGGCGGCGTTTGATCTGGGACTGCACTATTTGTCGTGGTGCATTTATGCGACATTGGCGGTGAAAGGGTAAAAATTGCTAGTAGTTTTTGTATGAATAACATTGCATACCCTGATTCATGGGACTACTCTATGAACCGTCTGAGATTGGTCTAGACTGTTTGCAAATGCCAGTACACTCGTTTCCACCCCAGAGGGTAAGTTGGTCACCGTCATGTTTTAGTGTATCGTCTATTTAAATCTTATACGTTTAACCCCTATCACGCTAAGCGAGACTACAAACAGCTTAGATCCAGATGAGATATCGATTAATTCGGCATCTCTTCATGATCAAAGCTGTTTGACACTCGGTCAACAATTTCTGAGACATTTGTACGAATCAAAAGTAAATAAAAATTGCAACAGTTCAGCGTTTCGGCAGGCATTTTTTTCTGTACGATAAGAGTTAAACAAATCACAGTATCTGACAGTCAATCTACGTGTAATCTTTAATCCAAATCGTATGCATGGATAATCGCATGCCCTTTACTCTATGAATATTCATGTAAGAAATGACGTCATGAATATTGATTAGCTTCATTTGTATAATAACATATGAACACGGTAATTATTGATCATGAAGGTCATATCATGAAGGTCATACATGTATCATAAAGGTCATATCTATATTATTTCATAAGCAAACATACCAGACCCTGATCAGACGGCTCCTATAGGTCTGGGTCTACTATGTTTGCAAATGCGTAGAAAGGCGTATTTATGGAGTAAAGGGTTAATGGAATAGAGTGCTGAAGAGTTATTTTTTCATGGCAAAACATATTGAACACTTCCGTTTTAATACCGACAAAATGTGTTGCTGGATTTAAACATTAATTTGATTGGAATCAGTTTTACAGTTTTAACAACATTACACCAGACTTTTTAATGAAATAATGAAAGTCACACGAGGGTAAAGACGCTGGAGAAAAAAACAGTTTTCGTGAAATTAGGTAGCACTGAAGTGTAAAATGTTACAAGGCTCACCTCGTTCCAATTGGCAGATGTTAAAAATTGCCATTTAATTTTAAACTATGATAACTGTAACACCTCATTAATCCAAACTTTTAGTAAAGAATAAATGAGAACATTTCATTCAGATGGCTGTTTAAAACGTTCCCTCGTATACACGTGTTTTCACGCATTTGCAAACAGAGAAGACCCAGATCAGACGGCTCTTATAGGAGGCGTCTGATCAGGGTCTGCTCTGTTTGCTGATGGAATTTAACAGAACTGTTTCTTTGCTTTATAAAAAGTCTACAATGTCAAACCTTCTATGTTTCTTTATAACTGTTTTATTAATGAATATTCAGTAGGTATTGAAATTTGAAATAAACATAGTACAGGTTAAGGTTTAATACGGGGTAAACGTCTTACAGAAAGCTCACATGGATCATTCTGCATGACTTTCACCCAATATTAAGCTGTCACATGTCTTGCAGCTCGATGATGATACTTATTTGTGTGTTTGGATTAGCGAGGTTTTTCTGTAACAGTACATGGTAATGGTTTCATAGTTTCCGAGTCATGATACCGGAGGTTGTTTTATTACATTTATCTGACATTCTGTTGATGGAGTTAATTTTATTTATCTGGCATTCCATTGGTTGATCTAGCATTGTTTTGATATGTCATTCTGATGATTGTCCTGACATTCTGCTGATTGACCTGGCATTCTGCTGATTGACCTGGCATTCTGCTAATTTATCTGACATTCTGCTGATAGAACTGACACCCTGCTAATTAATCCGGCAGTATGTTGATTGACCTTCCAGTATGATGACTGACATTGTATTCTGTTGATTGATCTTACAGTAAGCTGATTGGCATGGTAATCTGTTGATTGACCTGGCATTTTACTGATTAACATGGTAGTCTGCTGTTGTTCGCCTATGCACTTCACATCAGGGCATCCCTATACTGCGCTGGTACATTGGGAGTCTTGCTGGCATGACTTGTTATCCTGCCCTCAACCAGTACCAGGGATTCCTGTTAAGCTAACCAGGTTCCTTATTTTGATTTACCAGTGAACTTGGTCATGTAATATATGGGCAGTGGGCAGGTTAAGCCTGTACGGTCCAATGCAGCATCGGGTGTCTCAATCAGTCTCGATTTGTCCGATATGATTCCTTTGCCATTGCAGCCTGTGGGATATGTTGTAGGAACAGTATACGGGATACCCTCTTTAGCTCTACTTTGGCTGGGCTTTTCGGGTTCCCATAATAGGACATTCTACTCTGTAATTAATATTTGGATATACCCTATTACAACTCCGTTAAAATACGGGTTTTCTTTTGTGTACTCCCTCATTGCCATAGCGGGTCGAATAGTGTTTTACTGGAGGGGTTACATATTGCGCAAATATAATGTTACATTCAATTTCATTTATTTTGACTACGTGGACACAATATAATAGAGCATAATATGACACAGACAGATAAACATACGGAAAGGATGAAGTTGGTTTACCTATGCTCTAAATATTTTTTTATTATTATTATTCTTATCTATATATAAGTATTAAATATATTTTATTTTAAATATTCTATATGCATTGAATAGACCCTGTTTTGTACATAAGATTGATCTATGTGAAGCGCTTTTGAACGCACATATCCTGTGTGAAAAGAGCGCTATATAAATGTGGTATAATAATAATAAGCATGCTTTATTGGCTGTTCTGTTATGTAAAGCAATACAGTACAACATTTTTAAGCGGCCATTCATTAATTGAACATACGAGTCTTGAAAAGCAGGTGGTTGCTCAATGCTGGACAAAAGTAATGCAGAAATCTCCTCTAATATTGACCTGCATGAAGCTACCACCTGCCTTTCAGACCCATAATTAGACCTCGTTTTAAGATATGTTCTATTGTATAATCAAGCCTATGGTTTAACTGCATTGCATAGTGTTACGTCTTAAACATACAAAACAAATTGATATGCAAGATGTCCTCCAACGCTATATTATACGATATAATTCTATTTCTCTCGTTAATGTAATGATTATCATTCAGTCTCTAAAACGTCAATGTTTATTCAAGATAGAATACATCGCCTCTTTGATTATACTGCATGAGTGCGTGTTCCCGCTGACCATGTCGAAATAATGCATGTTGTGTGCATGTGATTGTGAATGCTGTCCACATATAATAGGGCCTTATACGAATTGATAATAAAAGTTTGAAAGTTTGAAATTGCGCCTGGTGAAGTGCTGTCCTGTATGACACGAAGTAATTTGTTATCTCAATTTCTATTCAGATACAACTTAATCAGATATCTCAACATAGACACGATGTCTAATCTTGAGCTTCACCGTCTGCAATGTAGTAAGATCACTTTTCCCAAAGAGCGACGCGATTATCTTAATCAAAATATAGTTCAGCCAATGAGAAAATGGTATCAAAACGTTGATAGTAATTCTTTGAGGAAAATACACCCGCATTCGTTTTATTGGTCGTTTAAATGCCCCGAACGTTACTTGTACACAATTATTTTATCATTGTGCAAAGTCATAACAAATATCGAGTCTATCGACAACATCTTCCGGAGCTCGAACTTAAACATTTCCCTGTTCTATTTTTTTATTTTCAAATTTGAATACCTTATAGTTATAATGAAATATGGAAGGTGGAACATTGCAGCCTTTTAGAAACTAAAATATCAGGTCTATCATATTCCGTTAGCAAACAAAGCAGACCCTGATCAGACGGCTCCTACAGGAGCCGTCTGATCTAGGTCTACTCTGTTTGCAAATGCGTGAAAATGCGTTTATATATGAGGATAAGTGTTAACGAATCGAGAAAAGACAAAACACGCACCAGATTAGAATTGGAGAAGACATTATTTTATACAGCAGAGTCAAGGGTTAAGACATCGCTGGAGGATTAAGCCATAAGGTTTAATTGCATTGTAAATTGCACCTGACCCAGCGCTACCTGTTTGACACTAATAATAACATGGAAGTAATTTGTTATCTGTCTTTCTATACAGATACAACTTAATCAGATATCTCATCATAGACACAATGTCTTATCTTTGGTTTCACCGTCTGCAATGCAGTAAGACTTCTTTTCCCAAAGAGCGGCTCGATTATCTTAATCAAAATCTCGTTTAGCTAGTGGAAAATGGTATCAAAACGTTGATATTCTTTAGATTACTGTTCTTTGAGGACAATACATCCGCCAGTCATTTTGGTTGATCGAGTAAAGGGCCCGAACGGCTTACTGTAACAAAATAGAGTTTTTACTTTATGTGTATATAATTCTTAGATAGATATCTTTTATCATTGTACAGTCATTACAAATGAATCGTGTGTATCAACAACAGAGCTCGAACTTAACCCTTTCCCTATTGTATATTTATTTCAAATGCCAATGCCTATTGCATATTCATAGGCAATATAGTTATAATTAAATATGGAAGGTGGAACACTTGTAACCAATTTAGAAACTAAAGAAACAGATCTATCAACTTCCATTAGCAAACAGAGTAGACTGTGATCTGGGTCTACTCTGTTTGCAGATGTTTGCCAATGTGTTTATATGAAAGAAAGGGTTAATACTTATCTTACTATCCGTAACATCCTGCATACAAATAAACTACTGAGTAACTCATCAGGAGCATATCTATTTGACAGTCCATTGATGCTGGTTTTAACCCTTCGCTTGCTATTCACGTCAATATAACTACCTGTAAATAGTGAAGACCCAGATGAGACAGCTCCTGCAGGAGCTGTCTCATCAGGGTCTGCACTATTTACAAGTTGATTGTGCAAACAGGGCACTCCACAGCAGTGATTGCACAGCGAAATACTTGTACACAGTGAAGATATATGTAATTATACAACAGGGTATGGGTAAAGAAGGAGATTTTTTTTAAATTCAACAAGCGAATGGCTAATCCTTACCCTGATCAGTGTTCATGTAAGAATAAATGGATATTTATTAGCTGAAGTTTTATATTGCGATTATTTTCAAGGGGATTGTTTGCTTCGACAAGAACTGTAGTATCAGATCTATATCATTTCATAAGCAAACAGAGCAGACCCTGATCTGGGTCTACTCTGTTTGAAAATGCATGAAAATGCGTTTATATGAGGGAAGGGTTAACGAATCGAGAGAAGGCAAAACACGCACCATATTAGAATTTGAGCTGACCTTATTTTGCACAGAAGGGCCACGGGTTAAGGCATTGCTATAGGATTAATTCTGGTTTAAAATTTATTCCAAATTTAAGTTTCTACTGATTAGTCATGGGCAAAATAGTTATAATGAAATATGGAAAATGGAACACGGTAGCCATTTTAGAAACTAAAGAAATTCCATTAGCAAACAGAGCAGATCCTGATCAGAGGGCTCCTATAGATGCGTGAGAAGGCGTTTATATGAAGGTAAGGTTTAATGCAGGATGAAAGCCATACAGAAAAGAGCTCTCTGTATGACGTTCATCCTAAATTAAGCTGCCACCTGTCTATTGCTGGGGGATTAATCCTAGTTTTAAAATGATCCGCGAAGCTGAACCTGCGTTCATCAGAATCAGTCATGTTCTACAGTTTTCACTCCAAATAGAAGTAGGTTTGGACAAGGCAGAAACTCTACTATCTGATCTATACAAATCCATATGCAAACAGAGCATGTCGAGATTAGACCGGTCCTGCACGAGCCGCTTGATCAGGATCTGCTCTGTTTCCATATGGTATATGTTCATACTCTATATGTCTTTACAAAATATAAAATTGATAGACGCAGAATAACAATTGTATTTCACAACATTTACTATTAGACAATAAGATGTATATGATCAACCTCTTGCCCAAACCAGCACGGACTTATGCATATTTAATCCGCAAACAGCATAGTCTATTTTAACGATATACTTCAGGAATATTCATGTGAGAAATGATTACATCATAAATATTACTTAGATTAATGTTTATTTTGGTATATGATCAAGAGTATTTATAGCCGTAACAGAAACTGCAGAATCAGATCAGTACAATAATTTATGTATTAACAAACAGTACAGACACTGTCTACTCTGTTTGCAAATGTTACAAAATGTTTATCACATTCCCTCATATTGACGCCTTATGGAAGCTTCTGTAAAAGTCAGTTTTTGAAACCATTGTGATAAATAGAGCATTTGCTCCTCTGGAGCAAATGCTTTATTTATCACAATGGTTTCAGAACTACACAATTCTAAAATAGTTCATTTTCTCTAGTAAATAGTCCTTTTTGGTCGATTTATTCAAAGAGGATGAATCTAAATATAGCCTATGAGGTAATGTTTATGGAGTAAAGGGATAGCAATGCATCAGCCGTATTACTTACCACTCACCAAATTCAGGAACAACTTATGTTGATTTCGTATACAAACACCGCATACCATTTTAACTCTTTCCCTGATGCTAATTCATGTAAGAAATAATGACATCATGAACATGCATTAACTGAATCAGAGCAACAGATAAATGTGCGTAATCAAATACTAAAATCGTCTTTTCTCCACCAATACGTAAATTAAAACATTTTCAAGTATAACTTTTTTTCGCTTATGCTGTGATCACTCTTTAGAATTGTCTCTTTGAGATGGTTCTAATGAGTGGTCACAACACAGGGTTTTGTGGAGAAATAAAGACGTTATTCTTGAAAAAAAATGTTTTAATTCACGCATCGTATCTTGACTTCTGCCGAATGTTTATAATGGCATATATACACATAGTGATTAACAAAAACTGTAGAGTCGGATCTATTATAATCTTACAAGCGACATATGCAGGCACTGACCAGACGGTTCCTACGTCTGGGACTACTCTGTTTGCAAAGACATGATATGCGTTTACGGCGGGGTTGCAGCCAATGTTAAATGTCCAGAGGGAGTTGCCCACGTTCCGATTTTCTTTTAACTTTCAGTATAGAAAGGTCATCTTATAAGAACATTTTTTTTCCATTTTTTTATTTATTATTTCTTGCAATATGTATTTAGATTTGACGTTTAACCTCTGACTGCATTTAACGTTAGGGTAACCATCTTTACAGGTTATTGTTTAAATGAAAATGAGTGAAATAATAACGAAAATGGTATTTATCGCATAATCTGCCTTGTAGCAGTGCCGAAACAGAGTGCCGTCCATAGCGAAAATGCACTAGTACAAATGAGCCGTTTAACAGCCGTCAGATACAGCCTGTTTTACTGTCTTTGGCACTTTTAAGGTGAACATTAAGAGCAATAATCTTTAACCGGATTTTTTTATTCAGCGTTATGAAATGGTATCCAGACATTATATTTATTTTAACTGAGATTTGTGTCTGGAACGGATTGGACCTCTAATAAGGTCATCAGAATGTTTGTACACCCATATTTCAAAGTAGCTTCCTGCAGTTAAGTGCTCAGAAATGTACCCAGAATCTTGTGTAACTTGATGTGATCCACAGGCTACCGTTTCCAAGCATTCTTAATTTACAAGAGGAAGGATATTTCATTCACATCAAGTTTTTGCCATAAACTTGCTGCCTTTCTTGACAAATCTTTGTCTGTTTTTACCCATTTTGCTAATGCACTTTGATGTAAAAGGCGCTGTTTCCTTCGATTAGCCAGGAGCTGATCTTTGTAGTCTCTCTAAGGAGTTGACTAATAAATGGAACCCTTGAAACGGTTCAAAAGTGCTGTGACTATCTGTACCAGGTCCTTAATAATTTTGATAAAGAAGTTTGAAGAAAGTTGTTCCCTTATAAAACTCTATATTCGACCATGGTAGCTTTCAACAATCCAACGTATTTTTGTACACAGGCGGTCTTCGTTAGCTGATAAGGTAGAATACTGAGGTTCTCATTTGGATAAAATAAATGCATTTCTGTTTTATAGCCAGCAGAGTCTAATCAATTCAAAACATCACAAAATCCACTGTCCACAATAAAGGTGTTATTTTTCATGAATCCATAGAGTCAACACTGCTCAGAATTTGCTTTGTAATTGAAGCATCATTTTCATTACAATAAAATGGCCCAATATCGTCTAAATCAAAACAATCTGGCAGAACAACACTTATGAACTTTAGAACTGTATGGAGACTTTTGTGATTGGTGGTAAATGCTTTTCTGTATATATGTATGCACCATCAAGAACCAATGCAACATTGTCACCATTAAATGCTTTTGTAAAAGTTGTGTTTTGTGACATTGTATCTTGATGTCTAAGGTGGCCAGTACCAAAATGGCTCACAATTATGGTTTTATTTAATGCTGACAAAACCATATAGAATATTCTACGTTATATTTAGCCATGTCACACAAAGCTCCCAACTGTGGCCAATAATTGTAAGTGTTCAGCTTTGCCCAAAACAAAACTATAACATTGTATGTTGAATTACAATGTATTAATGGAACAAATTTAACGAACTGAACTGAACTTAGATTTTGACCATTCCGGCCAAGCTTTGAGATCCTCATCAGATAGCAATTAAGATAATCTAATTTTTAGGCATTGCTTGAGCGATAAAATGTGTGACTTGAAGAAGATCGTTAATAACTTCAGCTGATCTTTTATAAAGTTGACTTACGAGGGTTCAGGGCTCATGATAGGAAAGGTCAACATACAAACCTGGGGATTTATCATTTGCAGTGAAATGCTCTTTGCGACCCTAACTCCCAATAGGACGCCAGAGCATATGATAAAACATAAGGTTTGTCCTAGCGGTGTCAAATAATGATAATTAGAAATCTGAATACTTCCGACAGATGGAATAGCGCTGGTTTAAGCTTGGTTCATTGTGCAAGTAATCAATTGTAAGCAATGGGAATCCATTTTTAAGTATGGCAACAAAATCAAGACCCATTTATAAATAGTAGGTGTTAAACAAAAAACAAAATTAACCTTTTACTTAACAGTCGAAATTGTCGTGATTGTGTATGCATGTATGATGACTTATTCGATTTAAAACGTCATTTTAAAACGTCAAAATACACGTTCTTTGTATTATTACGCTGATTTAACAGGAAATTCAATAAATGTATTATACCTATTGATTATGCCTTATACTTTAACCTAAATGTATACATATACTGAGAGAGAATATTTTAATAACTACCTAGAAGCATATAAACTACAAAATAAATTTATTGCCGTATTTTTACTTTTATAAATTTTAGCACTAGTAAGGACATATCATGGGTCAAGATTCGTAAAAGTATTAAAACAAAACACCTCTTGTACGTCACTTAAATGCTATTAATACACTGTATCCGTTATAAAATAGAGAACAATGAATTAAAAAAAAATACTATTGTTCTCATTTAAATAATATTTGGTGAAGAGATAGTAAACATATTGTATATCAAAATGAAGCTCTTTGAAAACACCATGTGGCTAGATTAGCAAAATAATTATTAGTCATAATAAAAAGGGTACCCTCATCAGAGGACAAGGTCAATTTGTAAGAGAGAGAGAGAGAGAGAGAGAGAGAGATATGGGGGCATAGATTTTAGATTTTTAAATGCCATTCATGTACTTACATAAGGAGTACATACTAATGTCATCAAAATCCGTTTGATGGACAAAATTGCAACTCCGCCTTTTGGCCATGGCAGACATTATAGAAAGGAGCCATCTAGTCAGGGTCTGTTTTGTCTGCTTATGGAATTACTCAACGGTGAGTTCTGCCATGACCAAAACATTTTGCTTTCATATACTATTTTTGAAAATGTAGCTTATAATTATTTACTATATGAATATCCATCAGCTACAAAGATAAGTCAATGCACTAACGTCTGAACTGACCAGGTCTGAACTGACCTGTCTGGTCTGAACTGACCAGGTCTGAGCTGACCTGTCTGGTCTGAACTGACCAGGGTTTTTTATCTTCAAACCAAACAGGAGCTACTGAGACCATGTATGAAACATTAACCCTTTCCCTCATATGAACGTGTTTTCATGTATTTGCAAACAGAGAAGACTCAGATCAGACGGCTCCTATAGGAGCCGTCATATCAGAGTCTGCTCTGTTTGCTAATTGAATTTAAAATATGTTTCTTAACTTTCTAACATGGCTACCATGTACATATTTAAATTTGGAATAAACGTAGAACAGGGAAAGGGTTAAATATACAGTAGAATATGTTTTAAGCGGTCATTCATTTAGTGAACATACAGTAAAACCTCGATTATTCGAATTTTCGGTATAGAAGAATTTAGACCCTTTTAGGCAGGTTGCTGCTTAATGCATGGTGAAAGTCATACAGAAATATCCTAGAGGAGCTTTCTGCATGACTTTCACCATGCATTAAGCTGCCACCTGTCTTAAAGGTCGATAATAATACGTATTTTAGTGTTCGAATAATCGAAGTTTTACTGTATTAGTCTTAAAAAGCAAGTGGTTGCTTAATACAAGGCAAAGTAATGCAGAAAGCTCCTATAGGAGCGTTTTGCATTACTGTTGACCTGCATTAAGATACCATCTGCCTTGAAGACCCATTATTAGACCCCAGTTTGGTGTATTTTGAAAACTCGGCACCTCCCTTCAGAATTTATAATTTTCAATTATATCATTTTATTAACATTATCATTTCATTATCTCAATGGGTATTATGATGATGAATATTCATCAAGTACAAGGATACGTCAACCCACTAACGTCAGGATTCATGCTTATAAAGCTTTTAGTTGAGTCTGAGTTTCGTTCTCAAGCTTTTGATTGGTCAGATTTGAGTTCTCAAGCTTTTGATTGGTCAGATTTGAGCCAAAGGCTCAAATCTGACCAATCAAAAACTTGAGAACGAACTCACGCTCAACTAAAAGTTTTATAAGCTTGGACCCTGAACTGATCAGGTATTTCTTATCGTTCAAATCAAAGAGGTGCTACTGAGACCATGTATGAACCATGGACATACAGTGCGTAGTCTGTATTACGAAGAACCGGTGGTGACTTCATACTTCGCATTTCAAACTTCAGACTTCATATTTTAAACTATAATATTTTAAATTTTGATATAATTCATTCATAGAGTTTAAAATGTAAACTATGAAGTGTGTATAGTGAAATGTCACCACCGATCTTCCATACTGTATAGTAATTGATTGTTGTATTATAGTATATTCCAAACGAAATGATTGATTGCAATGTCTTAACAATTAATATCAGAGTAATAATACCAACAGGGATAATTTACTATGAATTACAGATCCATTAGATAGTTGGTCATCAAGCACATTTTTGCATGTGAGACTTGCATATAAAACATTGTGTCTGCATCACTTGTCATCACATCCGGGCACTTCGAAATTACTTGATAGATCTGAAATATTTCGTGCTGTAGCTCGTTTGCCTTAACTCTTGGCATGTTATGGGAAGATTCTCCTGCTATGTATGACCTATGCAAACAGTTTGGATCCAGATCAGGCCCTACAAAACGTTGGGCCTGATCCGAGACCCAAGATAGTGTTTGCCATTCGGGTGCCACTTTTACAAATAAAATAAATCAGAAAGAAAAATGTAATAGGTTTGAAAATGTTGCAGACGACAATCGAGCCGCATCCGACAAGTTAGCAGATGACAAAATTACTGAGCAAAAAGATAAACACTGAAATCAGTGTGGGGTCTATCATTACACGTCTTAACCCTTTACTCCACGAATAGGCATGAAAGTAATACAGTGCTCCCTCCCTACAACGGTCCTCTCAATAACGATTACCTCCTTACAACAACACATGTCACTGTTTCCGAAACAACAAGGTCCCAATAACAACTTTTTTCCATCGTATTTTCTTTATGCCTCCATCAAACCCTATGTTGTGACCACTCTTTAGAATCGTCACAAAGTGACGATTCTAAAGAGTGGTCACAACATAGGGTTTGATTGAGGCATAACGGTTTTAGTTCTCGAAATACACCTTATCTGGGGATCTGCAAACAAGCTAATTATGTTTGATTTTCCCTCCATATAACAACTCCCTCTGAACAACACATACAATTTTCGTATCCCAAAGGGTGTCGTTGTAGAGAGGGAGCACTGTAGTGATATCATGGCTATTAATGATATTAGTTGTTATTATAGCACATGGACACATGAATGTTTGGTCATGGCAGAAACTGTAGAATCGTATATATACCATAGCATAAGCAAACAGAGCAGATCCTGGTCTGAGGAGCCGTCTGATCTGGATCTACTATGTTTGCAAATGCGAAAAAAGGAGTGTTTATGGAGTATAGGGTTAACACTTTCTCCGACACGGTTTCCGAAAGCGGGAATGTGTTAATGCATGGTATTATCTTTGGAAAACACTTGGAGCCACGTAAGACATCGTGTAACTCTCCATCTCATCAGAATGCAAAGTGTTTGACATTCCACTTATGTTTTGAGAAGAATTTGAAGGAACGTATTTCTGAAACTTAGAACAGACGACAATGTTTGCAGACGATATTTATTTGGCGCCAAAAGAGTAAACTAATTCTTACTAATTCAATTAGGTGGAAATACTACGTAGGTCTCCCTCCTTAAGTGCTTTAACTCAATGAATTTTGATATATTCCATTACTTTTTGCATTAATGTGATTTAAAAATGTTAGCAATTCTTGCTGATATCTTAAACTGAATTGATGTTGATTTCTTCTGGGAAAGCAGTATGTCGCAACACCATCGCCCCAGTCCATTCGACCGAAATAAAGTTATCAGAAAAATCGTGTTTCCCCTAAAAAGCGGAATAACAAATATAGTCACTCATAAAATAGGGTATGACTGTTATAAATGGTACATGAAAACACAAAATTTTGAACATATACAATTCCATTAGAAAACAGAGCAGACCCTACAAGAGTCTTATGATCTGGCCTACTGTGTTTGCATATGTGTGAAAAGACGTCTATGTCAGGTACAGCATTCAGCGACCATTAGAAATGATCTCAAAGAGACATAGTAGCTTAATGCAAGACAAAGAAATGCAGCAATCCCCCAATATGAGCTTCAAAACTCCCTCCAGTATTTAACCCATTTCCCTCATATTGACGATTTTTGACGACTCTGTAAAAGTTATTTTGTGAAACCATTGTGATAAATAGAGCATTTTCTCCTATAGGAGCAAATATTCTATTTATCACAATGGTTTCAAACTACAAATACCTAAAAAATTATTTTCTCTGGTTAACACTCCTTTTCGGTAGATTTATTCAAAGAGGTTGTACCTAAAAATAGCCTATGAGGTAATGGGTTAAGCAGTAAATTGGACACATAAAAACGTAAACGCTTCGAGTACTGGTAACGAATATACTGACATTTGCAGATAGTGTAGACCCAGATCAGAGGGATCCTATAGGAGCCATCTGATCTGGATCTACACTGTTTGTCACACATTATCTTGTAGCAACTTTAAACATACACTGAATGGACTCTGCAGTTAACCCTTTCCTCCTTCTTGAAACCATTGTGATAAATAGAGCAATTGCTCCATAGGAGCAAATGCTCTATTTATCACAATGGTTTCTATGCTAAACAATTATAATATTTTCCCTTTCTCTAGTAAATGCTCCTTTTCGGTTGATTCATTCTAAGAGGTTGGGTCTAAAGAATAGCCTATGGAGGAAAGGGTTAAACTCTAATGGAGCAGTCAGTCTGTGTTCAAAGGGTTAGTCACGTGCCCTACTCTCTGAACAACCAACAGCAATAATTATGTTCAAGTCAAAGCTAAGATAAACAAGTCAATTATATTATTATTTATTACATATCGGGCAACGAAAACTGAAATACGAGCAAGACTAGACCTGGTTTTGTATTTTGCCATGTTGATCCTGGTTTAATGAGAATAGACTCGCATATTTGTGTTTAGATAACATGACAGCTGTATCATTTGCTTACTGATTCACTAAACATAAACTGATTTTTGAACAATGTCATTAATTACAGTTCCATCATTATTGTATTCGAGATCAGATTATTTATTCGAAATGTTTTCTTTTCTTGTGGCTACATATATCAAAACAAGACAAAACGTAAGATTAATAGGAGTTCTGCTTCTAAATAGATTTTATCTATTTTAATTTCAGATGAATAATGTTCTCTTCAACAGATACAAATCGGGAAAGAAATTTTGTTTAACTACTTACATTTGCCATTAAGTTCAAACCATATTTCTCTGCAATACAGTAACTCTGTAGCATCTTTTTCCACTATCCAAACCCCTCTATAATAACCACATTTTAAGTAAACATAATTGTATTTAAAAACAGGCGGTTGCTTAATGCTGGACGAAAGTAATACTTCATTTAGCAGCTACCTGCCTTTACGAGTCAAATTTAGACATCAGTTTCGTGTAATGAATATCACTTCAATCTTCAGATGATACAGAAATATGAACATTTCTGTATGGATACTTATTAATCTTGAATAAAGTGATATCTCTATATTAAACATAAAGACAGGCTACATAGAAATATGTTGAAGCAAAAAGATAAGTATGTTATTACACCCATATTATTTACTGTAAACTGTACGCCCAAATTGAATTTTAGAACCCATTCACAGTTCAAGTCGACGTGTAGCGAAACAAAATGATATTCCGGTTAAAACTGTTGACATCGACTGATTCAACAAATAGCAGATCCTTATTTAAGAGGCATACGAAGGAAAACTAAGTAACATAGTTCTTGTACTTTTTCCATCATATTTTCTTTATTGCCTCCATCAAACCCTATGTTGTGACCACTCTTTAGAATCGTCACTTTGTGACGATTCTAAAGAGTGGTCACAACATAGGGTTTAATTGAGGCATAGCGGTTTTAGTTCTCGAAATACACTTTATCTGGGGATCTGCAAACAAGCTAATTATGTTTGATTTTCCCTCCCTATAACAACTCCCTCTGAACAACACATAGAATATTCGTATCCAAGAGGGTGTCGTTGTAGAGAGGGAGCACTGTATTAGATGTTTAGGCAAACAGTGAAGCGCCTGACAAATGACCGCCTTGAGAAGATGGTGTCTGATCTTGGTCTGCACATTTTGTCGTCGAGTATTTTTGCAATATAGGCTGTGATAGACTTGACCCTCAAAACGCTGAATTTTCAAATAGAATATTCGAAAATTCAAAAGGTCAAGCTTACGGTGAATATTTAGATATTGTTCTAAAGAAAAATGTAACATGTCAAACAGGGCAAACCCAGATGAGAGGGGTCCTCTAGTAGCCCTCTCATCTGGGTCTACACTGTTTGCATAGGACAATAGTGACTCGTGTCTTCAACGGTAACGGTTACGCATCCATCTCCTTTTTTAAGAATCCTAACTTAGATTTGTAAATGGCCGTTTACAATAGGGTTGACTGTATGTTGTTCTGTGTCAATAGTTGTAAACACTGGGCATAGCTGGGCAATATGGACGACAAATCGCCTAACAATGGATAAGTCTGAACTTGATTCTTTTAGATTGTACAATGTTATTCAATACACAAACGGGACAGTGAAAAAAGGGGGAATTAATGTCACAGCGCATTTCAATCTCATGGCAGAATTCGTCTATTTCCCTCCTCGAAGGAGTTTTGTAAAAATTAAATTTCGTTTTCACCCACAGGGCAAATATGTTTTGCCAATCTACTGAGGCATTTCTGATTATTGGTTGTCAGTGAAATTGATGCCATAACTTCATTGTGCAACTCTGAATGAATACTAATTAGCTCCAACAATACTATGAAACAGCGTTTCTATTCGGCTATGCAATCCGAATATCACTGACAGAGTCACGTATAATATACGTATTTAATGATGTACTAAATTATCATTTCTCCACAAAACCCTATTGTTTAAAAACTCTTTAAAATTGCCACGATCCTAAAGAATGGTCATAACAGGTTTTGGTTAGACGATTCTAAGGATCACAACATAGGATTTGATGGAGAAATAAAAGAATTATTCTTAGAAAATATATATTTTACGCATGGTTTACCCCCATCCTTATGTTTGAAAGTAAAACGATGCGAACTGTTCCGTCAAACTTTTTAATTCAAGTATACAGATGTGACGGCTGTATAGGTTATCAACCAAATGGTTGCCATTTACATTAATCATTATGCCGCCTTAATCGCATTTGCAAATAACCTGGATCCAGGGTCCCTGCTTATAAAGCTTTTAGCTGAGTCTGAGTTTCGTTCTCAAGCTTTTGATTGGTCAGATTTGAGTTCTCAAGCTTTTGATTGGTCAGATTTTAACCAAAGGCTCAAATCTGACCAATCAAAAGCTTGAGAACGTTCTCAGACTCAACTAAAAGTTTTATAAGCATGGGTCCAGATATCGAGACGCCGAGTAACTCGGCATCTCATCAGGATCCAAACTGTAAGATACTTGGTCAGTAGTTTCTCAAATGTTTGAAGAAGTCAGAAATAAGCATCATTGCTCTAGATCAGAAATTGAGCAGATATACAGAGCTACAGATAAAGGTGTATACCCAAATATTAAAATCGTCATTTCTCTACCAAAATCTATACTGTGACCACTCTTTAGAATCGTCTCGAAGAGACGATTCTAAAGAGTGGTTACAGTATAGGGTTTGGTTGAGAAAAAAGGAGTTATTCATGAAAATATTTAAAGCTATGTATCTTATCTGGACCTCCGGATATATTTTTGCAGGATTATAAGGGTACGAAAAGGTAAAGTAATACCCCTATTCAAGGAGGAACCAATAAACCGTCCGGTATATTAGTTGTATCGCTTACATAGCGGTCAATAAAAGATCATATATTCTGAAAGTGGGTGATCCTTCGAAAGCAAAAGTAGCAATGCCAAAAGAGAAAAGTGCAGACTCTGTTTTATTGTGTCTGTTCATGACCCCGATCAGACGGTTCCTACATGAGTCGTCTGATCTGGGTTCACTTTGTTTGCAAAGGCGTGAAAATGTTTTTATATGAGGGAAAGGGTTAAGTCAATATACTTCAACAGGTAGTCAACATTATTATTAGTGTGGAATATGAACACCATATGTTTTCTCAAGGTACGAACTGTAGAATCATACATATAAGCAATCAGAGCAAACCCTGAACGGATGGAGGATCTGACTGATATGGGTCTACATTCTTTGCCAATACGTTTAAAGCTGTGTGGTAGAAAGTAAAAGATTAACCCTTTACTCCGTTCTACGGCTTTGTAAACAGAGCAGGTCCAGATCAGACGGCTCCTATAGGAACCGTCTGATAAGGGTCTGCTCTGTTCGTTTGATATAATATACATGTACATGTAGATATTGTTCTACAGATCCTGCCAGAGCTAAAAAGTATATGTGTCAATGTGCTATTTTGTGCGTTAAAAGAGTATCTAAAGCTGAACGACTAAAGCATATCTTAAACGACAGAGATTCGAAGAACATAAGCAACACTCCTTTACCATTTAGAAATAAACTTGAAAGTAAATGGACATGTTATAATTGTTTGATTGTATGCTGGTGTAAGAATAGTTGATTTATACCTAAACATTATATAACACGGCAATATGGTTCGTTTAAAGATCTTAAATAAATTGAAGTTGAAGCCAGATTTAAATGAAAATGTCTTATTTTGATAATGTTTTACCCTTTCCCTTTTATATATTTTTTCAAAATTTGAATACCTAGAATATTCATGGACAAAATAGTTATAATGAAATATGGAAGGTGGAGTATTGTACCCATTTTAGAAAGAAATGAAACTTATCATATTCCATTAGCAAACATAGCAGTCTCTGATCAGATGACTCCTATAGGAGCCCTCTGATTTGGGTCCACTCTGTTTGCAAATGCTTGAAAATTGGGGTATATTTTGATTTCGTTTTGTACGTTTCCATTCAGAAACGTAACCGAAAACATTGTTAAATTAATGTCTATTATACTTTTTCAGGTACTTGTCAATATGAGCTTGATTCTGAACATTGCAATATATACCTGGTTCCTGGTTCTGCTCGGAGAGACAGTTGACTGTGACCCTGATTGCGAACTCCGTCTACACAGTGATCTCTTCTCCAAATCACGGTACAAGCCTGACGTGCGCCCGGTACTTCATAGGAACACTCCTATCAACGTTACATTCCACCGATTTCATATCTACTGTATCATGGACCTCGATGAGAAACTACAAGTCATGAAAAGTAGTGGCTGGTTGTCTGTCTCCTGGACTGACCAGCTTCTAGTGTGGGATGCATATGAATATGGTGGTATAGATCACACGTTGGTGTCTCAAGATGTTGTATGGAAGCCGGATATTGTAGTTAACAATGCTGTGGATACTGTCTCTAAAGGACTTGGATTCAGTGGATTAGCAGTCAAGATATTTCACAACGGCACGGTTCTGTGGGAACCAGGGGATGTATTCCAGACGCTGTGCATAGTTGATGTAGCAAATTTCCCTTTCGATACTCAGTATTGTATTTATGAGTTTTCTACTTGGATGCATTTACGGGACACAATTAACCTTACTGTGGCGCAGAATAGTGTGGATATGAGATTCTACCATGAAAATGGCGAATGGGAGGTGACGGAGACCTCTGCCTTTGTGTTTGACGATTCTTACGACCCATACACGGGCGCTGTATATAAGCTAACACTGAGGCGTAGAAGAGGAGTGTATATACTGAATATAATAATACCCATCATCCTTCTATCATTCTTAAACTCATTCGTATTTGTGTTGCCAGCAGAATCGGGTGAAAAGACAGCGCTTTGTGTAACATCAATGCTGTCATTCATGGTGTATCTCAGCTCTATAGTTGACATGGTACCCAAAACGTCTGTGAAGATCCCCCTAATTGTCGTGTATCTAGTGATCATGTTATCCTTCAGTGCGTTGTCCGTAATTTTCACTGTGATTGTGTTGTTTACATACCAGAGGCAACAATCCGAGATTCCTGGTTGTCTGCGCTTTCTTATCCGCTGTCGCTTTGGCTTCTGGTCGAGAAAAGATCGCCGAAGGTCCACAGAACTTAACAGGAAGTATGATTGTACAAAACTTCACAAGAGAAGGGAGAGTTGTAGCAAACAGCAAACCGATACTGAGAGAGATTTTGAAATAAATGAAAATGGACGAGATGTCTGTATAAACACACTACACGAGGCGTATGAATGCAAAAGACGTATATTAGAAGAGGAAGACAAGTGGAAAGAGGAAACGACATTTGAGAACAACTGGAGAGTTCTGGCAGAAACATTGGATAGAATTTTCTTCTACTGTGTGTTCAGTCTTTCAACTCTTATGTCTATTCTGACTGTATCAATTTTAGCCTTGAAATGATTTTTGTCCCGATGATCAACAATTACCAAGAACAAAACGACAAATGAAGATTATACTGTTGATTCATCCGATTATATTAACCCTTAGACTGCTAAGCGCGAACTGACATTCGCAAACAGCTTGGATCCAGATGAGACGCCGAGTTTACTCTAACAATACTACATTGTATATCAAAAGCTTGAACGAACCAGAAGTAAGTGACAGCGGCAACAGATCGAAGATTAAGCAGACCTCATTTTCATATCAGGCTAAGGGTTAACACGTAAATGAGTGTACTGGCATTAGCAAATAGATTAGACCCAGATCAGAGGGTTCCTAGAAGATATATCTGCATTGTTTGGTATTCACGATCCTCTCGCCAATATAAAGATTTCATACTGAATGGACTCCTTGGACTTCGATGGCCAATCCACTTTGAACATTCTGTGTTCAAACGGCTGCAATGCATGTATATTGTTAATTTACAAAAAAAACGGAACTCAATTATAAGTTTGCTCATGGCTATAATTTAAAGTAAATACTGGTAGTAGTGTCAGATATGCTATTTCTTGGCAAAATCATTTCAGCAAAACAGTGAATACAACGTAACAGTGCGCAAAAGATATATGTACATACTCAAATACTAAAATCGTCATTTCTCCACCAAACTCTATGTTGTGACCACTCTTTAGAATCGTCTCTTCGAGACGATTCTTAAGAGTGGCCATAACATAGGGTTTGATGGAGAAGTAAAGGAAATTTTCTTGAAAATGTTTTAATTTTCGCATCTTAAATGGACCTCTGGCTACAGTACACAACATTAAGCAGTCAAACGGTTGAAAGGTATATATGTATATTGCTTATTTACAAGAACGAAATTCATATAATGTAATAATACTGCAACTGTCTATACATTAAAGTATATATTGGTAGTAGTGTCAAGTATGCCAATTGTTAGCACAACCATGTGAGAACAAAACAATGAATACAATATTTTGATTGCAATGCTACAGTAGGCATATAATTACCAGGGCTGTACTGATTTATCAAAATCTCATATTTCTCAGCTAAATCCAATCTTGTTGCAACTCATTTGAGGTTTACGGGGAAATATGAAAACTAATTTAACTCTTCCCCTGTTCCATGTTTACTCCAAATTTCAACACCTACTGAATAGCCATGGATAAATAGTCACAATGATCTATTGGGGGTTGAACATTGTAGCCATTTTAGAAAGTAAAGAAACAGATATTTCAAATTCCAATAGCAAAAACAGAACAGATCTGTGTTTACTCTGTTTGCAGATGCGCGAAAACACGTTTATATGAAGGAAAGGGTTAATAAGATTTTCTAAATATGATATAATACTTCTTGTCTGTATATCTGAATTATTTAAAGTTAGATATGTTTTCACCGATTACTGTTATACAAGAGTATGTTTAAAAGCCTTTAAATGGGATAAAATGCTGCTATTTGTAAGCAGTGTAGACCCTGATCAGATGACTCCTAAAGGAACCTTCTGATCATGTTTTGCACCGGTTGTCATTTAGAATGCTATCAAAAAGTGCGCCTTTTCAGATTGAATGAATTAATCATTAGGCAATGATGGTCTTCTCCATTTTGAACATTAATCATAGAAAGGGATAATTATAGTTGGCAACCTTAACCCTTTCCCTCATATAAACGTGTTTTCACGCAACTGCAAACAGAGTAGACCCAGATCAGACGGCTCCTAGAGGAGCCGTCTGATCAGGGTCTGCTCTGTTTGCTAATAGAATTTGATAGATCTGTTTATTTACTTTCTAAAAATGACAACAATAATCCACATTCCGGATTTCATTATAGCTATTTTGTTAATGAATATTCAGTAGGTATTGAAATTTGAAATAAACATAGAACAGGGAAAGGGTTAATGTGTATACACTGAGATGGTGAGTAACAGCAACGGATATCATGGTGAAAAAGGCATCTGAAAGGAAGATCTAATGCTACATATTGTCTACAGTTGTCAATGTTTATTGTAATGGTTTTGAATTTCAAGAATGATATCAAAAGATAACGGGTTTCTTAACGTTTGTTCTGGATCTAAGCAAGCGTCAACAGTTTAGACTAAATTGTTTAGCTTATATGTGAGTCAGTTCAATACTATGTGCAGTAGAACCTGTATTAAGCGGTCATTCATGTATTGAACATGCGAGTCTACAGAAGCAGGTGGTTGCTTAATGCAAGGCAAAAGTAATGCATAAAGCTCATATAGGAGCTTTATGCATTACTTTTGACCTGCATTAAGCTACCGCCTGCATTACAGACCGATAAGTAGACCACTTTTTGGTGGTGACTTAAGACATGTTCTACTGTGATACATATAAGCAGTAGATCTGTGACTATAGTTATACTGTGATATATAAAAGCAGTATATCTGTGAATATAGTTCTACAATAATAACACCTCTCTATAACGGCCACTAAATTGTGTTGATTAGCTGATATTTAGGGCAGGTGGCTCCTATAGGAGCGTTCTGTTTTACTTTCACCTTGCTTTAAGCAGACACATGCCTTAACACAAAATACTTCATGTAATTTAGTGGCCGTTATAGAGAGGTTTTACTGTATTTTATGTAAATTTGTTGGTAAACAGGTCTTCATTATGATGTATTCGGCTTTTCACCCTTATATACATGTAAACGCCTTTTACACGCATTGACAAACAAAATAGACCCAGATCAGATGGCTCCTATAGGAGCCGTTCGGTCAGGGTCTGCTGTGTTTGCTTATGAAATAACATCGATCTGATTGTACAACTCCTGCTATGGTCAAAAATGCCTACTCAATACGTCATTTTAAAATCCAGCTAATTAATATTCATGATATCAATATGTCTTACTAAGCGTACAGGATTAAGTTTTAAGTAAGTTTCAATTAAGTTTGTGAAAAGTCAGACAAATTACTTTAACCCTTTACTCCATGAATATTCATGAAAGAAATCATGACATCATTAATATTAATTAGATTATTAATCATAATAGCACATGGACACAGGAATGATTGGCCATGGCAGAAATTCAAAATTCATATCTATATCATAAGCAAACAGAGCAGACCCTGATCAAACAGCTCCTAAAGGAGCCGTCTGATCTTGGTCTACTCTGTTTGCAAAGACGTAGAAAGCCGTATTCATGGATCAAACAATTAAGCTTCGCCATTCCTGTTCAAGCTCGAATCTGAGCATTAAGAACTCGCTAAAACGGAGTTATATCTTTGTAAATAGGCGGCTGCTTAACCCATTCCCTCATATTGTAAAACCATTGTGTTAAATAGAGCATTTGCTCCTACAGGAGCAAATGCTCTATTTATCACAATGGTTTCAAACTACAAAATTCTAAAATCTTCCTTTTCTCTAGTTAATGCTCCTTTTCGGTAGATTTATTTAAAGAGGTTGTATCTAAAAATAGCCTATGAGGTAATGGCTTAATACGGGGTTAAAAGGTCATGCAGAAAGCTCCTAATGGAGTTGTCTGTGTAGCTTTCATCCTGCATTAAGCTACCAGACCGGCATTGATACTAATTATAGCGCCTGTTCAGATGCGTGTACTAGAATATGCACAGGTTCTTTTTAAAGACTACTTTACGAATGATAGTAGCCATCTTTTCGGTCAGAAAAGTAGTCCCGAATTGCTCTTTCAGAGCGGTGCGGTTGAATTTGTTGAACTTGTCATAAACAGTTTGATTTGCGATGAACTCTATAAGTGCATATTTTGGGGGTAAAGCAATTGAATATGATTTGCATTTTAAAAATGAACAGATGTGTAGACAAAACTGCTAATGTAACATCGTACTTTGTAACTCTAAATATGTACGTACTTTTATCTCTTTTGCTGCCAATGTCGCATCTGTGATTACATATGCAAACAGTCTGGATCCAGATGAGACGTCGAATAACTCGGCGTCTCATCAGGATCCAAACCATGTGTTACTAAAGTAAAACCTCTCTAGAACGGCCAAGCAATTGTGTTAATTAGTTGGTATTTAGGGCAGGTGGCTTTTTAAAACAAGATGAAAGTAAAACAGAACGTTCCTATATGAGCGTTCTGTTTTACGTTCACCTTGCTTTAAGCAGCCACTCACCTTTAACACATTCTACTTGATGTAATGTAGTGGCCGTTATAGAAAGGTTTTACTGTATGACTGTTTTGTAATAACAATGAAGTAAAAGAAAGAAATAGAAAATTGTGGCAGACGACAAAGTTTGCAGACGACAACGTTTGGCAGCGAAAGGGTTAATTACTTGCATGCAATTGCCTTAGAAACGCATCATTATGTAAATAAATGTGAAACATTCATTCGTTACTTGTTTTTTTTATATTATACCCTCTTGCATGGTAGCCATAAATATAACCATTAGCCTGCTGTAAATCAAAGGACTGCTTAACCTATTTGCTCCCACGATCCCATATATGGGACGTAGGCAAACAGTGTAGACTCTGATCAGACGCCGCATAATGCGGCGTCTGATCAGAGTCTACACTGTTTGCTGATAGGAAATTCAATATAAAACAAAACAAAACTGAAAATTTAGACCAGACATCCCTTAGATAAAAGATAGACTAATCCAATATATAAGCATGGAAGAATCCACTGTGAGCAAATGGGTTAATCATTTACTCCATGAACATTCATTTGATTAATAATGACATCATGAATATTCATTAGATTATTTTTCATAAAAGCACTTGGACACGAGAGCTTTTAGGCAGTGCAAAAACTGTAGAATCATATCTATATTATTTCAAAAGCAAACAGAGCAGACCCTGATCAGACGGCTCCTGCATTGACCGTCTGATCTGCGTCTGTTCTACTTGCAAAGGCATAGGAAGGAATATTTATGGAGTACATTAATATGTTAAACTCTGTCCTGGTACAATTTCCATAAACCCTTTTCTTGTTCTATGTTTATTCAAAATTCCAATACCTACTGAATATTCATCGACAAAATAATAATAAAGAAATATGGAATGTGGAACATTGTAGCCATTTTAGAAATCAGCAGACAGAGCAGACCCTGATCAGACGGCTCCTATTAAGGAGCCGTCTGATCTGGGTCTACTCTGTTTGCATATGCGTGAAAATACGTTTATATGAGGGAACGAGTTAAGTTCTGATTCGTTCAAATATTTGCGAAACTCGAGTGTCAAACCATTTGGATCCTGGTGAGACTCCGAGTTACTCGGCGTCTGATCTGGATCCAAGCTTTTTGCAAATGCCAGTCGGGTAGCGATAGCATGCGAACGTTTATTTGAAATATGTCGTAACAATTAACAACTAAATATACTACTACATACGGTATAACCTGTCTTAAGCGGCCACCAAAAATATGTCTAAGTAAGGGTCTGTAAGGCAGGCGGTGGCTTAATGCAGATCAAAAGTAATGCAGAAAGCTCCTAGAGGACGCATATAGGAACTTTCTGCATTTACTTTTGCCCCGCATTCAACAACCTGCTTTTTAAGATACCTATGTTCAATAAATGAAAGTCCGTTTAACACTTTCCCTTATGTAAGCGCATTTTGACGCATCTGCAAACAGAGTAGATCCAGATCAGACGGCTCCTATAGGAGCCGTCTGATCAGGGTCTGTTCTGTTTGCTTATGGTGTAATATAGATCTTACACAGCTTCTTACACAGCTTCTGCCTGGGCCAAAATGTCATGTGTTCATATGCCAAAAATAATCTTATTAATATTCATGACGTCATTATTTCTTACATGAATATTCATCAGATAAAGGGTTAAGGCATGTTCTAATGTACTCGAAATCCAATCTCGCAAATATTACGCAAGATTTATACGGAATATTGTACAGCCTTTATATAAACAAATGTGAGTATGAAACAGACAACTCTAGGTAATTACCAATTAATTGTGTATGTTAGTAGTCCTGCGTACTGACTGAAATGTGAAATTATACAGACTTTATCATGGGAAATAAATACTTTTTTCCAAGAAAAAATCACACTAATATTCCAAGAAACAAGCGAAAAAACAACAGTTGGGTGTTTATCGTTAGTTTCACTGCCGCCATATTGCCCAGTCAATTTTAATATCAGTAATTGAAAGTCTGTTTTCACGCCTGGGGAAATACAAAATGTTGCATGCTTTTGCACTCGTCTATTGAGTCCCAAAGGACATTGTATTTTAAATGCTCGAGAATGTTGTAGTACTAGTCTGAAACAATTTTAAATCGATCATATATTAAAGAAATTGTGATATTCGTGATTTTCATTACTTTGAGCGATATATGGAACTATTATCTGAGTATATGTTTATTATTATCAATGGTAAAAAGCACAAAAGCACATATCACTCCAAAAGTCTCTATTCGCTGTGAAAAACAACTAATGTGGACTTCATGGGTAAGCGTATACGGTATTTCAAATTCTTACAACTATATCTTTTCCTGGCATGTACTGTCGTATTAAACTTTTGTCACCAGCTTCAATTTTCAGTTTTGAACTTTCTTCCATTGCGAAATCTATATGTATATTATATTATAATGAAACAGAGCAAAACAGTTACAGTATCAAACATTTGAGATGCTGGTGTGACCCGTTGAAACAAATAGTTATAATATCAAAAGTTGGGTTGCTGGTGGGACCTGTAGACAAACAGATTGTTACAATATCAAAGAGTTTAGATCCTGGTGCGACCTGTAGACAAATGTTTGAAACAGATAGTTACATTATCAAAGAGTTGGGACCCTGGTGGGACCTGTCGACACCGAGTTGAAACAAATAGTTAAAGTATCAAGCAGTTGGGAGCCTAGTGCCACCTGTAGACAAAGAGTTGAAACGGATAGTTACAGTATTCAACAGTTGGGATCCTAGTGCGACTTAGGGTTGAAACAAATAGTTATAGTATCAAAATGTTGCGACCCCGGTGCGACCTGTAGACAAAGAGTCAAAACAAATTGTTACGGTATCAAATAGTTGGGATCCTGGTGCGATATGTAGACAAAGGGTTGTAACAAATAGGTACAGTATCAAAGAGTCGGGACCCCGGTGCGACCAGTTGGTATTCGGCGGATCCAAACATTTACACAGGTGATCACAGAATCGAATATGGCGGCGAATGATTTAAATTAAACTTGGTTGGTTTAGTGCGACAAAGTTTCCAGACTTGCATACAGAAGGTTGGAGGTTCACTCAAGATGCATTTCGCTGCTATGCATGCTTTCTACATCGCCAGAGACATTTAGCATATGAAGCTGCACATTTGGAATGTTTTGAACAGCGTTCTTATTCGAGGAAAAGCAAATGCACAAAACAGCTTTCTTAGTCGATGAAAAGCAAATGCACAAAACAGCTTTCTTAGTCGAGGTAAAGCAAATGCACAAACAGCTTTCTTAGTCGAAGAAAGGCAAATGCACAAAACAATGTTCTTAGTAGGGGAAAAGCAAATGCACACAACATTTTTCTTAGTCGAGGAAAAGGAAATAAACAGAACAGCTTTAATGTATCTTATTTGTGATCAGCGTGATCACACTAAACCCATACTTAATAACGAACAAAAGCAAAGAATTTGCTTATAATAGTTTGGATTTAACCCCTTACATTATATTTCATTAACAAACATAGAAGGTATGAATGTTAAATAACGAATGCCATTACGGTAGCATTATGGTGGCATTATGAAAAAGGGATTTTTGTTTAGCATGACACATGTTTTATTATTCCATAAGTAAACAGAGCAGGCCCTGATCAGACGGCTCTTATAGCAGCCGTCTGATCTGATTCTACTATGTTTGCAAATGCGTGAAAACACGTGTGTATGAGGGAAAGGGTTAAATATCATTACAATTAGTTGAACAGGTTTAATACAATCTTTGTTATAATATATTATATCTCTTATGAATTGGAAACAACTATGACGTATTGACAATAACTGTTGAACAATATTGATATTTCAATTATATAAACGCCCTTTTTCCCGCCTTGCCATTTCACTTATATAAACGCCTTTTGCCGCCTTGCCATTTCACTTATATAAACGCCTTTTGCCGCCTTGCCATTTTCTTTATATAAACGCGTGTTCCTGTCTTGCAAACAGAGTAGACCCGGATCAGACGGCTGTTGTAGAAGCCGTCTGATCTAGGTCTGATCAGTTTGCTCATGGACTTATATAGATGTGATTTTACGGTATCTGCCAAGGTAAAAACAAAATACTGTGTTCATGTACATGTATGATTATAAATATGAAGCTTATAAATATTCATCATGGCAGTATTTCAGAGAAAGGCTTAATATTTACCATTTGATCTATGGATTACATGTAGCATCCCTTGATTCAGATTTACAGTAAATCCCCTCTAAACGAGATGTTAAATTTAGTATAAATATTAGTCCTGGAGACAGGTGGCAGCTTAAAGCAGGGTGAACGTAAGTAAACTACCTAGTTATAGTCCACTGTCAGTCAAAAAATGGCCGCTCATTTACATTTACTCCCCTTTAGTCAGACAGAGAGCTCTTTTGTTCTCAACACACCCTGCATCAAGCAGCCACCTGCCTAAAAGTATTCTTCTCCACTAGAATTCCGGTTTAGAGGGGTTTTACTGTTTACATTCGCTCTAGGATTCCTCTACTAGCCCGTTGTTATGATTAGTTTCAATTCCAGAATGGTTCATTAAACAGTATGCGTTTCCTAAACGTTGCCTAAGTGATCAGATTGATTTGCTCAACAAAGTGATTTTTTCTTTGATTAATGAAAACTCTCTTCATTAATCAAATTCTGAACTTTCGTCAAACCTCGTTTAAATGTTTCGTGTTACAGTTGGTCATCCCTGAATATCCAATCAAACAACGATATAAATGAAATACTACCTTAACCCTTTCCCTAATGAACATATCGAGGGCTTGGTGCAAAACTATTCTAACTCCTTCACTTTGTGAAGGAGTTAGAATAGTTTTGCACAAAGCCCTCGTTATATGCATTACTTGGCCGTTTCTTGAATATTAATTAACCTCATTTTAAGATAAAAATGTCCACGGATGTTTTGACTGAGACAAAAAACTGTAGGATCATACCTATATCACTAACCCTTTCGCTGCCAAACTCTGTCGTCTGCTAACTTTGTCGTCTGCTACAAATTTTTATTTTTTTTATTTTCTTCATTTTTGTTTCAAAAACATAGTAACAATAACAAACAGTTTGGATCCTGATGAGACGCCGAGTTACTCGGCGTCTCATCTGGATCCAAACTGTTTGCATAGGTAATCACAGATCCGGCATTGATAGCGAAAGGGTTAATAAGCAAGCAGAACTGCATGACATGGATCAGACAGCTCCAACAGAAGCTGCAAGGACCGTCTAATCTAGGTCTACAGAGTTTGTAAAGGCATGAAATGAGGTTACATGAGAAAAGTGTTTGTAGAAACTTTGTTTGTAGAAAACATAAATAACACATTCATTTAATCGTACAAAGCACAACATTTCGATATTTTTGTTGATCATAAGACTTCATTGTTCTCCGCTGACCTAGTTTCTACGACGTGTCATTTCTTTTCCACGCTTATGAATGGTATCTTTCAAATATTGTCCATCATGTAAATGAAAGTCCATAGAGCAGTGCTAAGATGGTGAGTTTTATCATGTTCTTTGTAAATATGTATTGATTGATTATCCGCCACAGTCATTTAATGCCACTCTTTCAATGAACAGAACCCATAACCTTTTCCTTCATATAAACGCGTTTTATGCATTTGCAAACAGAGTAGACCCAGATCAGACGGCGTCTGATCAGGGTCTGCTCTGTTTGCTAATGGAATTTGATAGACAAGTGTCTTTACTTTCTAATGGCTATATTGTTCCACCTTCCATATTCCATTTTAACTATTTTGTCCACGAATATTCAGTAGGTATTGAAGTTTGGAAGATGTTTGCAGATGCGTGAAAAGGCGTTTATATGCAGGAAAGGGTTAATTGGCAAACTATTCGGTCTTTTACGAATAAAATAGTTTCATTTAGTTTACGTTTGTTGTTATATTTGTTTTCTTAGTGAAAGAAGCGTTTTAGCTTCTATAATGACAGATAAACGAATACATAATGAAAAATGAAAGACGGTCTGTGTTTTATCGGAGCGATATTTCAGCACATTCATAAAATGCATACTTACTTCATTTTAATGTATAGTTACATCACATGCCACATACACCTCTTTGATCAGTGCGTTCACATTTTTCAAGGGTTTTTAATTCACAGTAGAACCAACTCTAAGCTGTCGTTCATTTATTGAACATAGGAGTATTTTAACCTTTAACCTGCTATATGCGGATAAGTGAATACCTATGCAAACAGTTTGGACCCAGATGAGACGCCGATTAATTCGGCGTCTCATCAGTATCCAAATTGTCTGACACCCTGGTTGCAGTTTTGTAGAAAATTTGATTATATTTTGATTTTTTGGAAATGTAGTACGTGAAAAATTCTGTAAATTAATTTGTTCAGCAGACTAAAGATTAAGCGAATTAACAAAGCACTAGCACCATTTGTATATTTGATAGAGGATCATTTGTATTAAGTTTGATCAAATTCAAGTCAGGTGTTTAAGAGTAGATGTCTTTTAATAAACTGTTCATCGAAATCTATTTTATCGCCTGTGACATACTAATGCAGCACATTAAACTAGTTTGCATAACTTTCATTGAGGATTATCTACAGTCAGACCATCCATTGGTATAGCAGATACCAGTTAAAAAATTGTTCGTTAAAATCTGTTTTAGTTACCGTGATATACTTATACATGAGACCGAAAACAACTATGTACCTTTGATTGAGAACCTCTTGAGGGCCATTTGTGTGAATTGTGGTCAAATTCTATTCACTGACTGGGGAATTTCGTTTAAATTACTTTTTTAAAATGTATGTACTTTGTAGCTCATGTTGAGTTCAGCAGTTCAGGAGAAGCTTTTGTTTTTAAAAAATCGTTCAAATCTATTTAGCTTATATGACATACTTATGCAGTGAAGCAAAACCACTTGTTTGGGAAGCAAAATTCTTACCACAATTTCCTATTAAGAATGAAGGCTTCATATTTACTCTCTGTTTGATGCACCATGTGGTTCTGTACATCTTAATAGGATTTTAAAATCTGAATTACATGGGCCTTGCTCCTCTAACAAAGAACCTGCTAGTACATATTTGGCTTTTTTTTATCCAACCCATTTCTGCCCGACGTATGGGCGTTATCCCCAATATTCGTTTTATATTACACAAGATATAAAGTACCAATAGTTTACTTTTAGCCAATCCACTGAATCACATGCACATCAGTTATAAGCCAATTCTCTAAAGCAAATTATCTTAACCACACAAACTGTCTGACACAGTCTGTAAATATAGCACAATTAATAATACAGCAAAACATATTCATTGCGCATATTCAGTAACGAACGGGTCCGAATAACGTGGTATCCTGGACACTAAAAGTGTTGTTTTTTCCGAAGCTGATGGTCATATGGACACATAACAGGGATTGGTCCATCCACCATGCGTCCACCATAACCAGAGCGGCAGCGTGGAATGGTCCTTTGGAAGCTGTCAGCATGACTTTCATCCTGCATTAACCTTTTCGGTGCCAGCAGTGTCGTCTGCTGGACATAGTTTCGTTTATTTTTAGTATAAGTGTGTTCACTTCTTCCATTTTCTTTTTAAAACAGTAAACAGAGTGTCAAACAGTTTGGATCCTGATGGGACGCCGAGTTACTCGGCGTCTCATCTTGATCTAAACTGTTTGCATGTGATGTCATAAACCCATCATTGTGGCACGGAAGGGGTTAAACTACCACCTATCTTACAAGCAGGTAGTGTTACTAATTTGAACATCCGGCTTAGGGGGGTGTTTTTATCTGTGTTACCGTTTTTACACCCCATCTTGCATGTTCAAGATGTTAAAATATTTGTGTAGCCCTGTTGTCTGTAGCTGTGACCTCGCCTACTCTGAAAACATGATGAATGCAGCCATGAGGAGAGTAGACTCCAAGGAGTACGACATACTGTCGGAAGCCCTACAGAATCCCTACCTGTATTGGAAGGCGTGTTTTCTTTCTTTTGCTGGTGCACTTCAACTGCAAAGTGCTTAGTCGTGTTATGCATACCTTGCATAATCGCTACTACATACAGTTCCCATGCTTTGCTGCTGAAATTGCAAAAAGGCAGTATTTAACATCCGTCGCCCGTCACAAGATTCTCTAAGTATTTTGCAAATTAGTTGAGATAAACTAGATGCAACAGATTGTGGGCTGTAAACTGCGAAGATAACCAATATAAACTCATCCCATGTGAAAGGGATGACTACTGGCATTAGTGAAACATATACACCATTTTGTCGATGGTGCACCATGATGTCATATTGTACAGTACTATTCCATGCAATCATGCACACTATTCCGTCTCAATATTGCCCCGGATAATGTATCACAGGTTTGTAACATGTACTCGATAAGATGGTGAAGCGTTGATACAGTAGAACCTTTTTTAGCGGTCACACAAATTGACGTCTAATTAATAATTATGGGTATGAAATGCCGGTGGTAGCTTAACCCATTTGCTCCCAGTGGATTATTCCATGTTTATATATTGGATTAGTCCATGTTTTTTATCTAAGGGGTGCATGGCCTAAATTTTAAATTGTTTTATATTGAAAATCCTATCAGCAAACAGTGTAGACTCTGACCAGACGCCGCATTATGCGTTTGCCTACGTCTCATATATGGGATCGTGGGATCAAATGGGTTAAAGAGATATGTGCCCATTTGAAGTCCAAATAAGCATTTGATGAAACTTTGCAGAAATACATTACATGTATATGGCATTCTAAACACAAAACAATGAAAATATTTGGGGGTCACCGTGCTCGGGGTTGTTTTTGTTGTCATGGTAACCATTTCAGTAAAAGACATTTATCAATTAAACATTCGTAAATGTATGAAAACGTCACAGTTTCCTGACCAGATAACATTCAAGTAATCGATGCTTTGTGATCCCTTTGTTGTGTCACCTGCCGAGAGGCAGTGTGTCACATAGGGATCACTTTTCTGTCGTCTGTCTGTCCGTCTTTCTGTATGTCTGTCCGTCACTCTTTCTTTTTTTATTCTAACACTTCTCCCAGCAGGTGACACATGTGTTCCTTTGGACACTCTTGTTTAGATAAAAACAACAGTCACTTACTTATATCTATTTGACTTATAATGGCAAGAAAGTTGGATTTTCACATAAAAAGTCATGAAAATTATGCATTTTTTAGATTTACAAAAATCTAACAATAAAAAAATGATTTTCAGTGTGAATATTTTTTTTACAAAGGCTGGATTTAAGAATGAGTAAAAAGCATTGTTCACCATAATTACCATCATCAAAAGTGTGCTCAAAACAAATTATTCAGTACCAAAATGACACGGAACATAATACATGTATTCACTAATTTCTGAAGCAATTTATACAAAAAATTGTATTGTTTTGAAAACTTCATTTTCTGGTAAAATCGAATGTGGACGTTATACCCTTAATTGTGCACATATCGTCTTAAAGCAAGTCAGCAGTAAAGCAAAAAACTTCTAATTATGAGTCTGTTTTTGGTTTGGTTTTTATCGGAATTTAACAGTTTTAACAGTATTTCTGTTATATCACGACGTCCAGCTAAATTACAGGCGGAGGAAGACCTCAGAGGTTCTGCGCACAGAACAAATCCCACTGTTTCGTGTACAGAAGAACATCCGGGTAGAACCGCCGACATACCCCAAGCCAGCTGGAAGGCTTCCTCACATAAAACATCGAAATGTCCAGACCGGGATTCGAACTACAGTGGTGAGGGGCTAAGCGATTGTCAGTCGAAAACCATAACCACTCGGCCAATGAGGCCCCAATTATGGGTCTCTAAGGCATGTGGTAGCTTAATGCAGGTCAGAAGTAAAACAGAAAGCTCTTATAGAAGCTTTCTGTATTACTTTTGTCCTGCATTAAGCAACCATCTGCTTTTTAATACTCATATGATCAATAAATCAATGACCGCTTAACCCCCCCCCCCCCCCCCCCCCCATTGTGACGCATTTTTGGCGTCTCTGTAAAAGTCACTTTTTGAAAGCATAGGAGCAAATGCTGTATTTATCACAATGGTTTCAAAACTACACCATTCCAAAATTCTCCTTTTCTATAGTTAATGCTCCATTTCGGTAGAGGTTAGGTCTAAAAATAGTCTATGAGGGAATGGGTTAAGATAAGTTCTGCTGTAAACCAAAACTAAGAACTATGGAATAAATATTCAATAGGATAAAAGTCCGACTAACATGTAACGAATTTAAAACTCATTCAAATTGACAGTCTCTACAATAAACGAATATTTTCAACTAGAATATTGTGTCCATAGGACACGAATGCCCCTGGCGATACTGTCTCAAAATCAGGCACTTTTGACAGAATGTTATAAAGTAACTGAAAACACTTCGAAGTAATATAATTCTGATAAAATGGTCAGAGCAGAAGTTCCCGTCTTTAAGTAAATTTTCACATCACTGTTGTTCATCAGCGAAAGTTTGAAGTAAATCAACCCATTGGTGTAGGAAGATTCTGACACATAAGATTTGCGAGACATACAAGAAGACGGACGGACGGACGCGCGGGCGAACGGACGAAAACAATGATATATGCCCCCACCTTGTGGGGACATAATAGATTATAAAATATAGATTATAAAATATGGTGTTTGTTATATTCATTTAGTCTTATGAAGATTGTCAATTTGACCGTATATCGAAAAATACCCATGCGATACAAAATTAACCTTTTTCGTCCATACTAATTTTCGTTGTACAACAATGTATTATCGGCCATACGCAATCCGAATAAATACTAATACATCGGCGAATAACATCAGGATATTCCACATCAAACACGTGAAAGTCTTTTCGTCGTTGATTTTTGCGATTTTCCTATATACTTCTTTCAGCATATAGACCAATGATTTATTTAAGTCTTAAGCATTTTTTACAATTAAGTAACTTTATAAATTGATTTATCAAACGTATAATATTGTTTGCTTTCTCATGAAGCATTCTGGGAAGTATATGAAAGAAATACAATCATAGCAACAAATCAAGTTTCATGTTTGTTGTTGAGTTCGTTATAATCACAGGAAAATGCACTTAACCATTTACAGGCGACTTTGTGGCACCTTTGCAAACGAACATCACCCAAAATGGTGAAGTTTCTGTCACAGCCACACATCAAATTGTTCATGTGACGGGAACCTTTTAGCACAACTGAATTTTGATGTATTTTGATTAGAAATAAATGGTGCAATTAGCTGACTTGCGTTATATGTTCATTTGTATATCCCACCTTACTTTATAACCATTATTTTCCACATAGCCTTGTTATATTAGGTGCTATATCCTTTAAAAGCATGAGTTACTCTATGACTGTCCCTTTATTCATCTATATATTTCAGCCTCTGTGTTTATGTTTACTCCTGGTTGGAGAACCCTTGATGGGAAACAAGCAGACAGGCGACAAAAGCGTACCCGTAATTATTCAGTCTGCGACATTAAGGTATAATTATAAACTTTCATGAATAATTAAAAAGAATAATCTTGGAGGAAATGGTTGAATGACGACACTTTGAATACGTGATGTCTATCTAAAATCATTTGCTTTCGGTTTCTTGATAATCGTATATATACGATGCATCAAGTTAGTACACAGAGATTCAGATAAGAAGCGTAAATCAAAACATTTTCGACAATAACTTCTTTATTTCTCCACTAAACCCTATGTTGTGACTACTCTTTAGAATCGTCTCGAAGAAATTATTCTAAAGAGTGGTTTGTTGGAGAACGTACACTTTTAGTATTTGAGTACGCAGCTTTACCTGTAGCTTTGATTATTGCTATATATAGAATTTCCATCCTCCTTGTAATACCACACTACAGTTCAATAGCTGCTTTGTTGTAAACACAGACTTTGTCACCCCCATTATTTCTTTGTTTATGCTCCAGATGTTGTTATGTACAGTCAGTAACCTAGAATATACATTTGTATAAATATCTTTATGCTTGGAAGGTTATTCACATTTCCAGTGCTTCCTGTTTATCAATAGGCAAAGAATGAATGTCCGCTTCTCTCTGTCATAACTCAAATAAAAAGTGACAGTATGAAAAGAAACATGTGTCATACTTAACTCTGACAATGACCAACGGAATAAAGCATAAACAGTATAACATAGTATGTGATTGTTATTTGTGAAATGGTATAGCATACACAGTAGAACCTTTCTTAACCCTTTCCTCCATGAGTATTCATGTAAGAAATAATGACGTCATGTATATCAATTAAATCAATTTGTTATAATAGCACATGGACACATGAATGTATTGCCATGGCAGAAACTATAAAATCATACATATATTATATCATAAGCAAACATAGCAGACCCTGATCAGACGGCTCCTATGGGAACTGTCTGATCTGTGTCTACTCTGTTTGCAAAGGCGTATTTATGGAGTAGAGGATTAATGCATACATATATATGTATGGATTTCTAAAATTCAAAATGTTTAACATTTCCATTATTCTCTTAAAACAATTAACGAATTTTATAACCAACAGACACATTCTGTTTATACATGGTAACAATTTAAACTGATTGTAACATTTGTATGGCAATCAGAACAACATGACCTAGAAAAAAGGTTCTATAATTACAAAGTGGGAGGCGTAAATTTAGAAGAAAAAGTATGGTTTTAATTGAAAATTAGTCTTCTATAAAATTGTATGCCCCAGTCAGTACAATGATCATATTTGGGTAGGTGACGCACAGACTTGGCAAATACAGTAAAACCTCGATTATTCGAATTTTCGTTATAGAAGAATTTAGACCCTTTTAGGCAGGTGGCTGCTTAATGCATGGTGAAAGTCATGCAGAAAGCTCCTAGAGGAGCTTTCTGCATGACTTTCACCATGCTTATTAACCCTTTCGCTGCCAATATCACATCTGCGATTATCTATGAAAAAAGTATTAGATCCAGATGAGATGCCGAGTAACTCGATGTCTCATCAGGACCCGAACAATTGTCTGTCCATTTGACGGGTTTTAAACACAAATGAAGAAAAATGAAACACGTTGAAACTTGTAGCAGACGATATAGTTTGCAGACGACAAATTCTGGCAACACAAGAGTTAAGTTGACAGGTTTTCTGATTCGAAGATATTGGTGGCACGCGACCATGAATATTTCTTTTCGAAATTCTTAACCCTTTACCTGATGGATACGAATTGTCACGCTTTTGAACAAATAGTAGACCCATGTCATTTGCCCTGTGTAAAGCTACCACCAGTCTTATAGACCAGCAATTAGACAAAATATAACAAAATCAGCTTATCAATTTCCATGACATCATTGTTACGTACACAAATATTCATGAACTAAAGTGTTGAAATACAACATAATGTCTTTTACGCAATATACGTATACTTGAGTCAGTTATACTCAATTGATATATAAGATTCTTGGGGACGCCGCAAGCAGCTTATACTCAGGACCTCCATTGTGTCGAACACGCAGACAGGGTCTACAAAATGTTTATGCAAACTATGCAGACCCCGATCAGTGGTCCTGGGTCTGTCATCAATTAGTTTTAATTTGAATGTATCAGGTGAAAATAAACATTAACAGATCAGGGTTTTTTCAGCACAAGAAGGGTTAGGATGAAAGAGGTCTAGCTGTAAGAACACCATATAAAAAGTATGTAGAGGTTATTACACGGGTGACTAGGGCTGCAGAGTAATATAGGCCCGTCACCTTGATATAGGCCCGAGGGCTTTAGCCTATTAATAACCTGTTTATTACATTTGTAAAACATTGGCGAAAATTTCAGCAGATCAGAGATAGAGCAGAAACTATTTTTCAGCATGAAAACGGTTTTAAAAACTAAATTGAGAGAGAATAGCGCTATTCTGACGACAATGGATGACGTCAAAACGACGGTTTTACAAGTTTCGAAATATGGGCGCTGGAGCTATCGGCTAGACTACACTTTACCAGTACGTGTACTGTGCATGTGCAGGAATCTGAATAGATTCGAGAGAGGATTGTCTTTTTAACAGCGAGGGTTTGGACATTGGGGCTAATCGGTATGTGTACAGAATAAGACCTTCGCCTCGTATCGGGGTTCTGTTGCTATAGATTTAGAACAATTATCTTGGCAGCGGGCATAGGCTAGATCTATATCGGTTATAGGCCCGTCGCTAGGTCCGTATATGCCCGTTCGGACAATACGACTGAATTCTTTTACCGATATAGGATCATTTTGAGTGTAAAAATGATACTATTTATAGTAACAAATGTAATAAATAAAAATATAACACTGCGAAACACGTATGACCGAATGACGATGACGTTGCCTTGTAGATCATCATTTAATAAAAATATTCCAATTATTGCAATGCGTCAATAATACTGACCAATAAGGACAATGCTAAGTGTCATTGTCAGGCTAAAGTACCAGCTTCGAATCAAATATATTTGGCAGGAAATACAGTAGAACTGTCTTAAACAGTCATCAAAAAGATACGTAATTGTGGGTCTGTAATGCAGGTGATAGCTTAATGCAGGCCATAAGTAATGCAGAAATCTGCTATAGGAGCTTTTTGCATTACTTTTGTCCTGCATTAAAATACTCCTATGTTATATTATATTATTAAATTACCGTTTTAAGTCAGGTTCTGCTGTATTACTTTTATGACAGGTAACAAACATTGAGGGGTTTTTTGTTGACATATACATAATCACGTTGTCGAAGGCAAAAAATGCTGCATGGCTTCCATTGAACCAGGCTGGGTTTCAATGAATATTTCAATTTTCTTTTCCCGGAAATTCAATGACCGTATCCTATATGTATTGTCAGAATGTTCTACATTTTATCAAATAAAACATAGGAAGATAGCATTTTTATTTTCAATTTGCATTCATCTGACATTTCTGTTTTAACTAATCATAACACACGATCCGGTGTATAGCTACATGTAACAAAAAACTAACAATCTTATTTTGAAACCGTCATGAGTTAGATATTTTCAAAATATAACGATATGCACTGTTATGGTCGTCAGTGTATAATGCACATCTTAACCTTTAACCTGCTGTGCAAAATATCTTTACAGAATTGTTCACGTACTACATTTCCAAAATTCAAGTTTTAAGGAATGTGTCTACCAAAATGCAATCAGGGTGTCAAACAGTTTGGATCCTGATGAGACACCGAGTTACTCGGCGTCTCATCTGGATCCAAACTGTTTGCATAGGTTTTCACTCATCCGCCCATAGCAGGCTAAAGGTTAAATATCATAAATATGTGAATACGGTAACATAAGGATACTTGGATAGTCTTTTACCATGGCGGTTATTTTTAGATCGCATACCATTTAACCATTCCCCTATTCATTATTCGTGTAAGAAATAATTTACAACATGAATATTGATTAGATCAATTTATATAATGTAAACATTTCAAGGGATTTATTTTGCTTTGCCAAATAATGTAGAATCATATCTATATCATGTCAAAAGTAAACAGAGCAGACCATGATCTGGGTCTACTGTTTGTAAATGCGTGAAAAGGCGTTTATATGAGTGAAAGGGTTATACAAGATAAAAGTCTACGTTGTACAAATGCACTATACCATGTCACTGCATAAATTATGTATTTAAATAACACAATGCAGCCAATGTTTTGAAACGTACGTTATGAAAGCATGGAACATTCTGATATAACAATAAAACAACTGGGTCATTCGAAACCTCGAAACAAGGTAATGTCAAAATCATAAAAAACTACAACAAAATCCAATAAGATGTTCGTTGAAGTCACACAAAGCATTTATATAATCTTCTTATCTTTTTTTGCAATTAATGAATATTTGGTGTAAGGTTGGCGAAACCTCTTCAAGCTGTTTAACCCTTTCCCTATTCTATATGTATTCTAAATTTCAATACCTACTGAATATTCAAGGACAAAGTAGTCATAATGAAATATGGAAGGTGGAACATTGTAGCCATTTTAGAAAGGAAGGAAACAGATCTTTCAAATTCTACTAGCAAATAGAGTAGACCCTGATCAGACGGCTCGTATAGGAGCCGTCTGATCTGGGTCTACTCTGTTTTCAAATACGTAAAAACACGTTTATATGAGGGATGGTGTTAAGAGATCTGTATTTATTTCGGTTCAAATATGACATTGACTTGAACCAGTATTTCTGAATTATAGTTTTCGTTTATCGAAAAGAGAAGAACATGGAAACACAGTTTGATCTCCGAGCCTTTCAGTAAAATTGAGCAGACAAGAATTTCTAGATTTTCTAGAAATGTCTAGATCTTAGACCATGAATATTAAAATACAGGCTTTGCAAATTGTTCTGAGAATATAAAGAATTGAATTACGTTTGTAGAAAAACCTCGCGAAGGTATTATCACTGATTGTGACCTTGACCTTTGGTCTATATAACTGGAACATCCTCTTTTGGAGATGAACATTTGACGAAAACTTGATGAAATTGGACGGATAAACAAACTGGTCAAGCGAAAACAACCCCCCTCCCCATTTACATTGGGAAAATTGATGGGAATAATCAATACAATATTGAGATTAAGATTAAAACATAATGGACTATAACTCGATAAAACATATTCAAATCCAAATGTCTTAATAATATGTACATAACCTTGCGTTACTTAGGTTTCTTCCAGTAAAATTACACTGAACTGTTGTAAGCAGTTTTTGTGAAATAGAACTGAAAAGAAGCAGTACAGATACGCGCATGCTTGTAGAAATGCCGAATGGTTGGGTGTCACGTAATAAATGATAAAACCAGCTGAACATGCCTAATTATGAGTTTCGATGTATCCCTGAGAGAAGCACCTAAAGTGTTACAGATATGCAAACTTTCAATGATTCAATGATAAACAACGGTTTTGATTTATTGCTTTCCTAAAACAATTGCTCATTCTATTCATTTGATATTTATACAAAAGCAAATTGCCTATCAATCAAATGGCGGCTGTTATGTATACACACTGTTATATACAAATGGCATACAGTTGAACCTGTCCTAAGCAGTCATTCATTTATTGAACATACATGTAGAAGTTTTAAAAACAGGTGGTCGCTTAATGCAGGGTACAAGTAATGAAGAAAGCTGTCATAGGAGCTTCTACATTAGTTTTGACCTGCATTAAGCTACCACCTGCCAGTCAGACCCATAATGAAACCTCTTTTTGCTGGCCACTTAAGACAGGTTCTACAGTATATTATTTATGAACAATTATTGAGTCTGATCTACACATGCCATTCTAAACTTCTTTTGAATATCACTATGTAGGTCGACAGATAATTTATCTCAAAAGAAGCATTTTGAACAGAAATGTTCTTTAGTTACAACGTAATAGTCATGCTATTTTTCATCAAGTATATTATGAATTTTCTAAAATAGGACCAAAATAGGCTTAATGCAGGACGAAAGTTATGCAGAAAGCTCCTATAGGAGCTTTGTGCATAACTTTCCTCCTGCATTAAGCAACCAACTGCTTATGAAGACATCCATGTATGTTTATTAAGTGGTCGCATTAGAGGGGTTTTACTGTAATTATAAAATAAAACATCGGTTCGGCGGTATTAACTTGTTCTCTCTTGGTAGCGAAATTCTGAATAGGTCACTAATAAACATACACTGACCTAAAAGTATACAACAGTACTACCCTGCTCGATTCACTCTTAACCCTTCCCCTGTCCAGTATTCGTGTAAGGAATGTCATAATGAATATTTATAAGATGAATATTTATGACGGCATGTGTGCACAGGATGTCTTAGCTCATGCAGAAATTGAAGAATCAGATCTATATAATTTACCATAAGCAAACAGAATAGACCCTGATCAGACCGCTCCTATAGGGGCGGTCTGATCTGGGTCTACTATGTTTGCATAGGCGTGAAAATGCGTTTATATGAAGGGCACGGCGGTTAATCCATTAAGCCCTGTGAATCTTTCATGTACAAAAGTCACTGTTTTATTATATATTCAATCAGCAATGTCTTCACTAAAGCACGATCAGGGTGTCAAACAGTTTCGATTCTGATGAGACGCCGAGTGACTCGGCGTCTCATCTTGATTAAACTGTATACAAATGTAATGATATTTCGTCAACAGTATTGAATTGGTTTAGCAGGCAGTTGGCGAAACGACATTAACGTCTGACTGCTTAATGTTGAAAGACAATAATACAAACAGCTGTGCATAACTGTCATACTCAATCAAGATAACATATACCTTAACCTTTATAGGGCGTCTTCTAATGCCCTTGCCTGAAGACAGCATATGCCTTTACTCTGTATCTGATAGAGACGTCCTCTGATGCCCTTGCAAAGAGAGTAGACGCAGATCAGACGTCTCCTATAGGTCCTGTCTGACAAGGTATGTAATATTATAGATCTGATTCCGCCACAAGTAAACATAGCCTGTGTTCACATGTCATTATAAAATTAGCTAATTAATAGCCATGACCTCAATATTTCCTACATTCCACCTAGAAGAGGGTTAACCTTTTCCAGGGCAACAGATAAACGTGCGTACTCAAGTATTAAAACCGTCATTTCTCCACCAAACCACTCAAAGAGACGATTCTAACGAGTGGTCACAACATAGGGTTTAGTGGAGAAATAAAGAAGTTATTCTTGAACATTTTAACTTATTTGCTCCCACGATCCCATATATGGGACGTAGGCAAACAGTGTAGACTCTGATCAGACGCCGTATAATGCGGCGTCTGATCAGAGTCTACACTGTTTGCTGATGGGAAAATCAATATAAAACAAAACAAAAATGAAACTTTAGACCAGACATCCCTTAGATAAAAGATAGACTAATCCAATATACATGTATAAGCATGGAAAAATCCACTGGGTGCAAATGGGTTAATTTACGTACATTGTATCTTTGCTGGACCTCTGCCTTTCCAGATTAAGCAACTTTCGTATGCAGAACATAGCTGTGAAAACCGATTTTGTTAATATAGTCACAGTAAAGATGTTTATTTCCGTAGCAAATAGTGAATATTTAGCCATATCGTCGATAATGTAAATGCCCACAGCCTGACAAGGCGTTACAATTCTTTATGAAATTTGACATGTTAGCAGTACATACTGTTCTAATAACAATACATCGGAAGAGATCCAATGCCGAACAAGTTAGTACTGGAGTACGAGCGAAAATAAGATTTCATGGGCAAATCACTAAGATTAACGTAACTATATTGATGTCTTGGGTCAACGTGGTTTAATATGAATTGACACATGTATAAATATGCAAAAACAATTTGATACGATTATGTGTCATTAATACTTTATATTATTGTTCAATATTTCATCTTATCAATATGATTTAGACCCCTTTACTCATTTTGATTGTTTAATATGCCGTTATGTATATGTTCTGTTGTATAAGAACGTCGTGAAGGGTCACAGTTCATATTAACTGTTTGACCCATTACCTAATAGGCTATTTTTAGATACAACATATTTGTATAAATCTACCGAAAAGGAGCATTAACTGGAGAAAAGGAAACTTTTAGAATTTTGTAGTATGAAAATATTGTGATAAATAGAGTATTTGCTCCTATAGGAGCAAATGCTCTATTTATCACAATGGTTTCACAATATGACTTTTACAGAGGCGTCAAAAGTCGTCAGTATGAGGGAATGGGTTAAAGAGCAGAATTTATGTTTGATGTTTCGAAGGAATTTTAAAACATTATACATCAAATATAGCTCGTGACAAAATGCACATGATGGTTTGTTTGTTTGCTTGTTTGTGTTGATTAACGCCTGTTTCTGCTCACAACGGGCTAATTGGACGCCCCAGAGAGAGGAGGGAGGATAGAGAGAACCTGGGCGCGGTGCCCTACTCTAATTAATGACAATCTCTCTGTTTTTGTAGATGCCCAATGTAAAGCACTGATACATCGGACCTCGGTGTATAGTCACGTCTGCCACCAGCGCGGGGAGGGGGGTCGAACCCGAGACCCTGTTACCAAAAGCGTACACTCAGAGACAGCGTGGGACTAATTGGACCTTTTGTACAGATAGTCGAGCTAGTTCACAATTGTGCTATTTACTCCATATCAACTGCCAAAAGATAATCGGTGCATCAATGAATGCATCCCTACATCAATGGAGACATCCTTACACTAGTGAAGGCATCCCTACATGGATGAAGATATCACTACATCAATAAAGGCATCCCTACATCAATGAATACATACCTACATCAATGCAGACATCCCTACATCAGTGGAGACACCCCTACATGAATGAAGGCATATCTACATCAATGAATGCATCCCTACACCGATGAATGCATGCCTACACTAATGAAGGCATCCCTACATCAATGAAGGACTCGCTGCATTAATGAAAGCACCCCTACATCAACGAAGGGATTCCTACATAGACACATTGTACAGCATGGTGACTGCTACAATAGTTATATCAGTTGACACTGATGTACTACGCGACAGGCTTGTTTGGCTAACTTATACGGTGGTCAATTCGATAATTCATTTATGTGGATTATTTTAACCCTTTACACCATGTTCATGTAAGAAATAATGGCATCATGAACATAAATTAAACGAATTAGAGCAGACCCTGATCAGATGGCTCCTAAATGTGTTGCTATTTACTGAATGGTTAGACTATATGTAATTGTATTATATATTAGCTTCAGATGTATGCCTAATTACTTGAAAAAAAAATCAAATGCCATCGGCCGGTTAAAAAGTCTAAAAGCACAGTATGGCACCCATACATGTTTTGCATCTGGAATCGGTTTAGAATATACGACAGTGAATATTACAACTTTTCGGAAATAAAGGCACATGAGGGCTCCCGTGTCGTATTTTGTAACCATTTATTGGCGTTTAAAAAGCATAAGATTTAAATATACATTGTTTAGGTTTCATACAGAATGTACAGTTAGTCTTAACCCTTCGCTTGCTACTCACGTCAATATACCTACCTGTAAATAGTGAAGACCCAGATGAGACAGCTCCTGCAGGAGCTGTCTCATCAGGGTCTGCACTATTTACAAGTTAATTGTGCAACCAGTGCACTCCACAGCAGTGATTGCACAGCGAAATAATTGTACACAGTGAAGATATATGTAATTATACAACAGGGCATGGGTAAAGAAGGAGAAATGTATTTTAAAATTCAGCAAGAGAAGGGTTAATTTACTGTAGATAACAGCACACTATTGTCTCGCCTTTCTTCATTATCCACATAAATTGTGTCTATCGTACAAGTTGAAGCTAGACTGTCTTCAGATAAAGCATTTGAACATTTCTATTTTTTATGATGCGATATCACTGCTGTAAAACGTACTATGTTGGTGTGCAGTAATTGGTGCAATAAATATTGTTTGCGAGAAAACATTTCATTTACGAACAACATTTACTGCATAAGAAAGCTCCATTTTAGCCCATTTTTATCTCAAATTGCACTGAAAGTACACTTTTGGTGGAACCATAATAATTTATAATGCACTTTGTGTCTCATAAGCAACATTTGCATGTATAATGTACTATCAAACTTCGTAATTATTCACAAATAAAAGTTGCCCTTCCAACAGTGAGCCTTTAGCTATAAACATTCAAAACTTCATGTTCGAACCTGGCCTTCACGTAGGGATAGGACATCAATCTTATATGATCGTTACCTTTTAACCCTTCGCTTGCTATTCACGTCAATATACCTACATTGTACCTGTAAATAGTGAAGACCCAGATGAGACAGCTCCTGCAGGAGCTGTCTCATCAGGGTCTGCACTATTTACAAGTTGATTGTGCAACCAGTGCACTCCACAGCAGTGATTGCACAGCGAAATACGTGTACACATTGAAGATATATGTAATTATACAACAGGGCATGGGTAAATTAGGAGAAATGTATTTTAAAATTCAGCAAGCGAAGGGTTAATATACTGCCTGCTGAGCAAAGTTTTGTTTGTAGAAAATGTCATCGATTTCAGTTGTCACTTTTCATTTATCTTGAATTTCTTTTAAAAAGCACGGTCAGAATATCAAACAGTTTGGATCCTGATGAGACGCCGAGTTACTCGGTGTCTCATCTGGATCCAAACTGATTGCAAAAAGTAATCACTCATCCGCCAGCAGCAGGCTAAAAGTTAACCGACTGCGGATGGATAAATGAATACCTTTCCAAACAGTTTAGGTCCAGATGAGACGCCGAGTATTTCGGCGTCTCATTAGGACCCTAACCGTTTATACCCTGATTGCAATTTGGCAGATACACTGATTATAACTTGAATTTTGATAATGTAGTGGGTGAGAAATTTTGTAACAATAATTTGCGCAGCAGGATATAGGTTAGACTGATAACCGTGTAAATTCTGATATTGACATTTGTATAGACTGGAGGACAATATCTTACACTTTCCTATATGAATATGCGTGTAAGAAATAATGACGTCATGATTAATTTGTAATTTGTTATAATAGCACTTCGACATCGGATTTTTTTGCAATTACAGAAACTGTAGAATCATAGCTATGTTAAATTATAAGCAAACAGAGCAGACCCAGATCAGACGGCTCCTAAAGGAGCCGTCTGATCTGGATCTGCTATGTTTGCAAAGGAGTAGAAAGACGTATTTATGGAGGAAAGGGTTAAGCGAACAGTGTAACAGGACTATGAATAAAAATATCGTTGTGTAGTTTATTCCTTTGATTAAGAGTTGGATGTGTCTGATTATATCAAATGCTACTCATGAAGAGTCTCTGGCACTTCCATAAACCCTTGTAAATACTACTGAATTAATCCAATTTCAATTTGCATAATAGGTCATTTTAGGCAGACATTCTTGGGGCGATAAATCTATTCAAAACACGTTCATCGTTATATAAACATGCCGACGGAGACCTTGTCTTGATTTCATTAATTCTGTTTTAGTATACGTCTACCCTAACTACTGGACACCCAAAGTACCCAATGTACCCTACCCACAGGTTTGTAAAGCTGAATCAATCATGACCATTTTGATAAATTTAAATCATTTAAACCTTTCGCTGTCAATGCCGGATATGTGATTACCTATGCAAACAGTTTGGATCCAGATGAGACGCCGAGTAACTCGGCGTCTCATCAGGATCCAAACTGTTTGTTACTGTTACTATGTTTTTGAAACAAAAATGAAGAAAATAAAAAAAATAAAAAATTTGTAGCAGACGACAAAGTTAGCAGACGACAGAGTTTGGCAGCGAAAGGGTTAATCCTTTATGTAAGACATAATGACATCATGAATAGTTATTAACCTATTTTTATGATGGCATATATACACTGGATATTTAGGCTGATGCAGAAACTGTATAATCAGATCTGTAGTATGCCATAAGCAAACAGAGTAGATACGAGTTGTCTGATCTGGGGCTTCTGCTGTTCTGCTGTAATTATAATTTATTACGACAGCGTGTAGCTTAATGCAGGACGAAACATAGATAGAAAGCTTCTTATGAGCGTTCAGCATTACTTTCGACATGCATTAGGCTACCACCGGCATTTAACCCTTTACGCTATAGAGACACCTTTTGGCACATTTGCAAACATAGTAGACCTAGATCAGACGGCTATTGTTTGAGCTGTTTTATTAGTGCATGTATAAACAGCATAGATTTATTTCTACAGCTTCTGCCATGGTAAAAACTCCCTTGTTCATTATATCAATGGTAATAAGGGTCCAAGATGTCCCTGTAAATTCATTAAGTGGTCTCTTTAGAAAGGTTCTACTGTACAATTTCCGGGTCCTCTGCTATTAATATACAGCTGCTTTCAAAACTACTTTTATATCGAAAATATATGTTATGACTAGAACATCCAAATACAGTACATCCTCTCTAAACCGGACATTAAATCTAGTATAAATGTCTTGGAAACAGGTGGCAACTTGATGCAGGGTGAAAGTCATGCAGAAAGCTCATCTAGGAGCTTTCTGCATGCATTTCATCCAGCATTAAGCAGCCATTTGCCTAGTCCGGTTTAGAGGGGGTTTACTGTACATGTCATGTAATTTGGAGCTAGTCTCTACAACAATTCGATTACTGGTACATAATTCAATAAACAATACGACATTAGCACATAATTCAATGAACAATAAGACATTTATGCACTTATCTTGAATCATACACTTAACTAAAGAGTGCGATAGAATTTTTCACGTGAAACTAAATGTGATTTTTAAAAAAAAAGTCTAGGCGCAAGGTGGATGGTTATGGAAAAATAGTGAAGTTTTTTATAACTCGTCATCAATTATACAAATGGAATAGGCGCAAGGGACGCTTTTTTCAATAGCATTAAGAAAAATATATCTGTCAGTCTCCCGTCTGATTTAATTGTTGTCTATAGACAAATTCCAACGACTGTCATTAAATCAGTGACCTTTGAAAAGTACATACAGTATAACCATTAAAAATTGGTGTAACTCAGGATCACTAAAGACAGATAGTAGCTTAATACAGGTCAAAAGTAATACAGAAAGCTCCTATTAAAGCAGTTACATACTTTTTTAAGATTCTTATGTTGAATAATTGAATGGACGCTTAAGACAGGTTCTACTGTGTAGTAGAACAGCTCTTAAAGAGATCATATAATGAATAAATTAATCAAGTGTATGTTTAAAAACAGGTGGTTGATTAATGATTGACGAAAGTAATGCAAAAAGCTCTTATAGGAGCTTTCTGCATAACTTTTTGTCCTGCATTAAGCTACCACCTGCCAACAAAGTGTTATGCTTCGTTCAAATTGTTTTTGGAAAAGACATCAGGTATAAGAAATAGATAATAAGAAAAGGGATCTGGGGTGAGAAATAGATAATAAGGAAAACACATCTGGGATCAGAAATATGTAATAAGGAAAAGGCATCTGGGATGAGAATTAGGTGATAAGGAAAAAGCATCTGGGTTGAGAAATGAGTGAAAGGGAAAGGCATCTGGGTGGAGAAATAGGAAATAAGGAAAAAGCATCTGGGTTGAAAAATGAGTAAAAGGGAAAAGGTATCTCGACTGAGATATAGGTGATAAGAAAAGGCATCTGGGATGAGAAATACGTAATAAGGAAAAATGTATCCGGGATGATTAATATATAATAAGAAAAAGACATTTGGGAAGTGAAATATTTTATTTGAAAATGGCATCTGGGATAGGAATGATGTAACACGGAAAAGATATCTGGAATTGAAATTATACAATATGAAAAGGACGCCTGGGATGGAAATAGGTAATATGAAAAATGCATCAGGGATGAGAAACTGGTAATTTGGAAAAGGCATCTGGGATGAGATATACGTAATAAGGAAAAGGCATCTGGGATATGTCAAATATGTAATGTGGTAAAACAAATCTGGCATGGGAAATATGTAATTTGGAAAATGCACCTTCGATGTGAATTATGTAATATGGAAAATTCATCTGGGATGAGTAATAGTTAGTATGAAAAAGGACATCTGGGATGCGAAATAGGTAGTACATGTATGAAAAGGGCATCTGGGATGGGAAATAGGTAGTATGAAAAGGGCATCTGGGATGGGAAATAGGGATGGTAAATGATTAACCCTTTTCTTCGTGAATATTCATGTGAGCAATAATAACATGGATTTTTGTATCGTATATCAGCAAATGTTATTTTAGCCATAACAAAAACTGTACAATCTGATGTACAAACAAAAAAGAACATGATCAGATGGCTCCTGTAGGAGCTGTCTAATATGGATCTACTCTGCTTACAACGTCATAAAAAGTGCCTTTATAAGCAGGTGGTTGCTTAATGCAGGATGAAAGTTATGCAGAACGCTCCTATAGGAGCTTTCTGCATAACTTTCCTCCTGCATTTAGCTACTAGCTGCTTCTGCCACCCGGAATTATGTCCATTTCAGTGGTCGCATTAGAGGGGTTTACTGTATATTGTTGTTACTCTTTATTTTTCCATTGCAACACAAAATCGATATCAAACATACATACGAGCCGTCTGATCAGGGTCTACTCTGTTTGATAATGAAAATTGATACATCTGTTTCTTTAGCTTCTAAAATGGTTACATATTTCATTATAACTATTTTGTCCATGAATATTCAGTAGGTAGTGAAAATTTGACTGAATGTAGAACCGGGGAAAGGGTTAACCATGGCTGTAAGCAAATAACAGATAGTGACACAAAATGTAGTAACTTACCGTTCACCTGTAAGAAACCAGATTTTAAGTCTTTGCTCCTGTAGAGATGCCTGATCAGCATCTGTTCTGTTTGTTTATGGAATAATATAGATATGAATCTACATTGTATGTCAGTTAACCCTTTCCCTATTCTATGTTTATTCCAAATTTCAATACCTACTGAATATTCATTGACAAAATAGTTATAATGAAATGTGGAAGGTGGAATAATATAACCGTTTAAGAAAGTAAAGAAACCGATCTATCAGATTCCATGAGCAAACAGAGCAGATCCTGATCAGACGGCTCCTCTAGGAGCCGTCTGATATGGGTCTACTCTGTTTGCAAATGCGTGAAAACACGTTTATATGAGGGAAAGGGTTGATTAAAAAGGAGTCCAATATTAACCCTTTACACCGTGTATATTCACGCAATAAATAATGACATCATGAATATTATTTTGACTAATTGTTATAACAGCATATGGGTATAGGAAGTTTTTACCACGGCAGCAACTGAAGAATCATGATACATGTATCTATATTATTTCCTATAGACGCCGTCTGATCTGGATCTACTTTGTTAGCAAATGCGTAGAGAGGCATTGAACTTGTCATTTTACTGTTTGTGGATTACAACTGTCATACTTCACGAACTGAAATTCCAAGATACATAATAATTTCATATAAATATTATCGGAGCAGTTTTCATTCTACCAACTCTTGAACATACAAACATTCTTCTAACAATTCTACATCGTTCTACGATTATACAATTCAACAGTACCACACAGCTATTAACCCATTTGCTCCCACGACCCCATATATGGGACGTAGGCAAACAGTGTAGACTCTGATCAGACGCCGCATAATGCGGCGTCTGATCAGAGTCTACACTGTTTGCTGATAGGAAATTCAATATAAAACACAACAAAATTGAAAATTTGGACCAGACATCCCTTAGATAAAAGATAGACTAATCCAATATATAAGCATGGAAGAATCCACTGGGGGCAAATTGGTTAAGGCAAACATCGTTGCGATCCTCGTATGCTAGAACTTTAGATAATTTCAGTCTCGCGATATTTAGTAACACGCGTCATAGTTTCAGCCAGGGTTTTGATATAATTCTTAATGTGACAATAAAAACATTTTTCATTTGAAAACTTGTCTTTAAAATACTTCCGTAATAACACACAGAATTATTTTAAAACTAATTGCTTGATTTCTCTTGACAAAGTCAACGAAACGCATTGCGTGTAAAATAAATCTCGGTTAATTGGTTATAGTTAGCCCTTATCCAGCTAATTGCGATCTGATCTACATTTGCAAACAGCGTGGATCCAGATTGTAGTATCGCGACATCTCATTATGACCTCATTTATTTGACAATTTGACAAATGCTATTGAATCTTAACCCTTCGCTTGCTATTCACGTCAATATACCTACCTGTAAATAGTGAAGACCCAGATGAGACAGCTCCTGCAGGAGATTGTGCAACCAGTGCACTCCACAGCAGTAATTGCACAGCGAAATACTTGTACACAGTGAAGATATAAATTATATAATTATACAACAGGGCATGGGTAAAGAAGGAGAAATGTATTTTAAAATTCAGCAAGCGAAGAATTAAAGTTATTCTGTACACAAACAGACATGAGCGTAGCTAGCGATACGCACTTACGCACGTGCGTAACATCAGTCTGAAAGATGAAACACATTATCCTGGCCAAAATGGAACAAGTATCGAAGGCTAAGGAGTAGACCTTGATAAACGTTATGTTTTGTCATGTAAGCTTTAACCCTTTACTTCACATTGACGCCTTTTTGACGTCTCTGTTAACCCTTTCCCTGTTCTACATTTTTTCCAAATTTCATTACTTACTGAATATTCATGGACAAAATAGTTACAATGAAACCTGGAAGGTGGAACATTGTAGGCATTTTAGAAAACAAAGAAACAGAACTATTCAAATTCCACTAGCAAACATAGCAGACCCTGATCAGATGGCTCCTCTAGGAGCCATCTGATCTGGGTCTACTCTGTTTGCAAATGCGTGAAAACACGTTTATATGAGGGAAAGGGTTAAAGTCACCTTTTGAAACCATTGCGATAAATGGAGCATAATTTTTTCTTATATAGGAGAAAATGCTCTATTTATCACAATGGTTTCAAAACTACATGATTCTAAATTTTCCCGGGGGAGCATGTCCCCGGACACCTTTAGCCTCGGTGTGTACATTACATTTGGATTCAGCTACGTTCCTGGCAGAGCAGACTCTGATCAGAGGGAACCGTCTGATCTGGGTCTACCATGTTTGCAGAAACGTCAAAACGTGTCTCTATCATGTAAAGTGTTAATCGATAAAAAAAAATAAGTTCCGTCAAATTCGGACAGGGTCATGTATTCTACGTAGTTACCCCTACTATTTCATTTAAACGGAAAGAAAAAAGAAAGAACGTGAAAAAATGCCAGCTACAGTAAAACCTCCCTATAACGGCAACTAAATTATACCAAGTGTTTTGTGTTAAAGTCAGGTGGCTGCTTAAAGCAAGATGAAAGTAAAACAGGACGCTCCTAAAGGAGCGTTCTGTTTTACTTTCACCTTGCTTTAAGCAACCACCTGCCCTAAATACCAACTAATTAACACAATTTAGTGGCCGTTATAGAAAGGTTGTACTGTACTTATACGTATACATGGACATACGTCCTAATAATGTCCATTGCAGTACTCATCTGTTAGATAAGATACGCATTGTCCTGAAAAACATGAACTGATTGGCATTTGAATACAGCTTCTAAAGTTCAAATTGAGAAACCTGAAGTCGCATCAGGATCCCCAACAGTTTAAAAACCCGGCCAATTGTGTTTTTCATTTCTTTTGTTAGTTTTTATAATTTTCCGGATGGGAAGATTGTGAAGATTATTGCAGAACAGACACCACTTTTACAGCAGTAGACTCGTGTAACTTGTAGCGTACCACGATTAACTGACTGGCTCCATGTCGAACATTGCTTCATTTTCTAACGATTTAAAAACTGCTTTAGCGCCAAACTAGAAAATTGTGTCTGTAAGACACAGTGATGCCCCCGCGTGGGTGCTTGCCTAGCTGCACGTAAAATTCCTAAGTCATTTGACCTCGACCTTGGGCTTGCGGGCAGCATGGGCCGGGTGCGTAATGAAAGTATAGATGGTGTTGAATGTGTATATGCAATTCCATACCAATAGCTATAGCGGTTAGTGAGATATAAGACGATGAAAAAACTGTGACAAAACACTGCACGTAAATGTGACATTCAACTGCACCTAAAAGCGTGACACACGGACAGACAGACGGACAGACGGACAGACGGACGGACATGTGCAAAACATAATGCCCCCTGACTATCGTCAACGGGGGCATAATAAATTCAGTCTGCAAACAACATCGTCTGTTGTAAGTTTAGCCCTTTTCCTGTTCTATATTTAGTCTAAATTTCAGTACCTACTGAATATTCATGGACAAAATAGTTATAATGGAATATGAAAGGTGGAACAATGTAGCCATTTTAGAAACTAAAGAAACAGTTTGAAGCAGCAGAAACAGAAACAGTTTCAAACAGGGCAGACCCTGATCAGATGGCTCCTATAGGAGCCGTCTGATCTGGGTCTACTCTGTTTGGAAATGCGTGAAAATGCGCTTATATGAAGAAAAGGAGTTAAGAGTAGACTGTCCTTTAATTTCTTCTCTAAAACTTGCTTGGCGTGTCAAACATTTTGGAACCTGATGAGACGCCGAGTTAATCAACGTCTTATCTGGATCCAAACTGTATTCAAAGAGGTGCAGATAAGATGCGTAAATCTAAACATTTTCAAAGGGTATCTCCTTTAGTTCGCCACCAAACCCACCAAACCCTATACTGTGACCACTCTTTAGAATCGCCTGTTCGAGACCATTCTAAAGAGACGTCACCGTATAGGGTTTTGTGGAGAAATTACAATCTTAGTATTTAGGTCCGCACCTTTATTTACAGCTCTTTAAACTCTCCCTCATATAAACGCGTTTTACGCATTTGCAAACAGAGTAGATCCAGATCGGACGGCTCCTATAGGAGCCGTCTGATCAGGGTCTGCTCTGTTTGCTTATGGAATTTGAAACTATATGTTTCTTTACTTTCTAAATTGGCTACAATGTTCTACCATATCTCGTTGTAACTATTTTACCCATGTACATTCAGTAGGTATTGAAATTTCGAAAAGAAATAATGTAGAACAGGGAAATGGTTAATAAACAATCAATTCGCCAAATGCAGCAATCCTTATGAGTAGCTTTCCGGTGATTTCGGTGGTGAAAGAATTATACCTCTCATGTGTGGGATTCCAATCGAACGGTGTTGCATTATCTAACAATGAAAGACTAGACCTATCATTTCCTTTCGTTTCCTTGATAGTTGTTCCAGACAGCTCTGTTATCATCTATGAACGGGCATGGTTAATCTGCAGATAATAAAAGGGTTTAAAAAGATCTAAGAGGCTTTATAAGTTTTCTTTTTCCTTATTTCTCATAAACACATGTTTATTCCTATAATATCTATGTTACCAAACATTGTGCTATTTCCACAAACGATGATAACACTCGTCTCAATATTTATATCTTTTCGCGCCATTTGCATAATAGACAATGTATGAGCCATCTGATCAGGGTCTGCTCTGTTTACTTATGGAATAATATAGATCCGATTCTATAGTTTCTGTCATAGCTAAACATTCCTGACCACGAATGTCATTACAAAAGTTGGGCTTATTAATATTCATTCAGTCATTATTTAAGAAATGAATATTCATTACGTAAATAGAACGGTGTTTCACATGGAAAATTTGACAGGAAGCCATTTCCTGCTACAACGATCTAATAAGTTGTCTTTCTGTTCAGAATGTGTGTTTTTTTGTGAATTAACTACATGTAATAAAAATCACTAAAGTATATCTAATTCTGGGGGTGTAAAACAGATATATTAACACCTGTTGACGCCTCGGTTAAAGTCTCTTTCTGAAACTACACTATTTTAAGTTTTCCCTTTTCTGTAGTAAATGCTTCTTTTCGGTGTAGATTTATTCAAAGAAGTTGGGTCTAAATATAGCCTATGAGGTAATGGGTAAAACAACCACCTGCTCTTACACACACTCACCTTATTCCTTTCCTTCATATAAACGCCTTATCACGCATTGCAAACGGGGTAGTTCCGGATCAGAAGGCTATACAATATAGGGTTTGATGGAGAAATAATGGAACTATTGTTGAAAATGTTTAAATTTACGTATATTATTTGGAGCTCTGTATACTTCTACCGCTTCTAATGTGGCCAGCAATGTGCGTGTTTGTTTACCTTTATCAAAGTTCAGCTAAAGATCATGCATGGCGTCAGTATCATAATGTCAAACATTCATTAGAAAATGGTTAATTTGTCGCGCATTTATGTGAACGTAAACAGAGTAGTCCACTATATAATTAATGGATATGCATATACATGTATGTTGGCATTAAAACTATTAGCACTGCATTTTAAAAAAAAAACGGTAACCCGCTGAAAGTGGGAAACGGGTGTACTAGCATTTTAAGCATTGTATACCTAGATCAGAGACCTCCTACATGTAAAAGAGTAATTTTGTTGAGAGTGTGCACTGTTTGTCAATAAAACTCTTCTGTGAACTATATATCATTAATGTATGGTGGCGCATTCCAATGTTTCAAATTTCCACAGTCAACACGTAAAATTGTCTTCAAATCAAAGCATCGTTAAACCATTTTAGTAGCAGACGGTTTCAAGAGCATTAGCGCTTTGACAACAATAATAATAAAACTTGCATTAGCCTATTCACGCTATTGTCAGACAGCTTCAACGTTTTTACTGCCAATGTCGCATTTGTGATTACCTATGCAGACAGTTTGGATCCGCATGATACGCCGAGTAACTCGGCGTTTCATTCGGACCGATACTGTTTGTATCTGTGGTGATTCTTTTTTTAAAAGAAAATTGGAAAAAGTTAAGCAAACACGTAATTGCAACAGACGATAAATTTTGCAGACGACAATGTTTGACAGCGAAAGAGTTAACTGCGTGTAACAAGCCTATTTGTAGGAACGGCAGCAGAGTTGCAGAGTGCTCGTTGTGGAAACGATTTCCAGGAAAATTCTTATATTTATTCTAATTATTCAAACACAGATTTGTTTATTATGTATCTTTATGCAAAATACAGTTTGTTATTGTGAATGAAATGAGAACGATTGAGTTTGTAATTGATTCAAATCATCTGGGAGTGGTGCGGGTGATTGAATATTTAATTCCACAGATAAAACATTAATTGCGATTACAATCACAGACACGTTGTATTGTACTGACCGTAAAAGAAGAGCACGTTTAAACTAATCGATGTCAAGTTTGATGTGTGCAATTACGCAATAGATACGCCCTTGCAAACAGGGAAGATTAATGCCCCTGTAAGGGCCGTCTGGTCTGCTCTGTTTGCTTATTGAATTGTATGAATCTGATTCTACAGTTTCTGTATGGCCAAAATATCACGTATTCTTTTGCCATTATAAACATCCGCTAATAGATATTAACCCATTCCCTCATATTGACGATTTTTGACGACTCTGTAATTGTCACTTTCTGAAACCATCGTGACAAATAGAGCATTTGCTCCTGCAGGAGTCACAATGGTTTCAAACTACAAACTTCTAAAAATTTCCTTTTCTCTAGTTAATGCTCCTTTTCGGTAGATTTATTCAAAGAGGTTGGGTCTAAAAATAGCCTATGAGGGAATGCGTTAATGATGCCTTAATTTTCATTTGGTAAAGGGTTAAAGAAGTAATACGATATACGTACATGGTTTATACCCACATTGCAACACTATAGAAACAAAACATCATTTTCAGTGCCTTAACGGTACAAATCTATCTTAACATTTTACTTAATATAATTATACGCATTTTAACGATTTTAAAACAGAGTAGATCCAGATTAGATGGCTCTGTAGAAGCCATCTGATCAGAGTCTACTGTGTTATCCTGTGGAATGATATAGATAAATCTGATTCTAGTGCGTCTGCCCGTGCCTAATATACTAATTTTGAAAATTGATTTAATTAATATTCATGAAGGTATTATTTCTTACATGATGTCATTATATCTTATATAAATATTGATCAGATGAAAGGTCAATATGATTTTCCGACAAGTGCATCTGTAATGGTCTGAGACTCAAATGAATACGGTAATGCTAAAATGGAATATCTGACTTTTGGTTAAGTCATTAGATACTCTAATAGGCTGTTATATAGGTTGTTATCCTATGAAATGTTAACCCTTTCCTCCATGAATATTCATGTAAGAAATAATGACGTCATGAATATTAATTAGATTGATTGACTTTAATAAGACATGGACACAGGAAGTTTGGGCCATTGCAGAAACTGTAAAGTCATACATGTATCTATATCATACCACAGCAAACAGAGCAGATTCTGATAGGAGCCGTCTGATCTGGGTGTACTTTGTTTGCAAAGGCGTAGAAATGCTTATTTATGGAGGAAAGGGTTAAAGTGTCCCATGTCACTTCAAAATAGTATAGTTTCTAGAACCATGTGTCAATTTACAACACTACTGTGCAGGCAATGAGTATTCGATACCGTACCACTGATTTAATTGTAATATCAGAGGATGTTTTAGGTAAAGTACTGATTCTTCCAAAATAGTTTTGGCTGTTGTAGCTCTTTTACACCAATCGGTATACATCATCAAAAGTCTGCGCTATTATCACAGTGTCACTATCGAACGATGTATGCAAATCCATGTCACGAAGTTAAAGAAAAGACATGAAAGTAGACAGACTTCATCCGTATCAAACTGAATTAGTTATCCGTATACAGTAAAAAGCCATTAAATGGGAAGAACGATTTAGTTTCAATACCGGTCTTAAAGACGCATGAAAGCTGAATGCAGGACTTTAGCCCTGCATTAAGTAACCACATGCCTACAAGGATCTACATTTCTCGTTATTAAAATTATAGTGGTTTAACTGTACATATCATTGAATACCGGAAAATGTTGATCTTCAAAAAGCAATATACGGCAATTTAGAAATATCCATCCGATAAATATTTGACAGTGTTACTTCTCTAATATTGGTTTACATAGTAAATCCAAACAACTTGCCAATATGATGGGATTGTTAACCCTTCTCTTGCTGAATTTTAAAATACATTTCTCCTTCTTTACCCATGCCCTGTTGTATATTTACATATATCTTCACTGTGTACAAGTGTGCTGCTGTGCAATCACTGCTGTAGAGTGCACTGATTGCACAATCAACTTGTAAATAGTGCAGACCCTGATGAGACAGCTCCTGCAGGAGCTGTCTCATCTGGGTTTTCACTATTTACTGGTAGGTATATTGACGCGAATAGCAAGAGAAGAGTTAAAAAGTATGACATTGCAGCAACACAGTAAAACCTCTCTAAGTGGACGTTTAGTAAAGGAGGTTTAGATCTTTTAGACAGGTAATGTTTAATGCAGGGTGAACGTTATGCAGAGACCTGCTGCATTACTTTCACCCTGTATTTAACCCCTTCCATCATACAAACGTGTTTTTACGCATTTGCAAACAGAGTAGACCCAGATCAGACGGATCCGTTTGCTAAAAGAATCTGATAGATCTGTTTCTTTACTTTCTTAAATGTCTACAATGTTCCACTTACCATATTTCTTTATAACTCTTTTCTTAATGAATATTCAGTAGGTATTGAAATTTGGCCTAAATACAGAACAGGGAAAGGGTTAAGCTGTCATTTGCTATAAACCCGGCATTGGTACTGATTTGAAATGCCTGGTTTAGAGTTGGAGTTTGTGTATACATTTTAATATATTCAAACATGTCTGAAATCGGTCCATTATTAAAAGAAGAAGGGCGAAAACAGGAACGGGTTGCAAAATGAATCAGTGAGGAACAAAATGAATGATACTTACAGGAAATATGGACAGTTGGAGACAAGCAGCATCGAAACACAAAATAACTGAAAAACAAACAATCCAAAATTGTTCGATTTTTACATATCTAATGAAAACAAAATGCCTTTGGAGCGATTAAGTACAATAAGTTCTGCGATGGTGCGGATTGCCATTTTGTTTATGTCTTTATTTCCCTTTCGGTTTAATTGAACAATGCCGCAGGACAGGAACGACGGACGAATGCAAATATTGTACCGTTGAAACATATCTGGCCGTTGTAAAATACTTCTTTAAAACAATAACCATTTAGCAGTAATGGATGACGACAACAACAGTTTTGGGTCTTCCTTGTTACAATTTTGAACCCAATTGTCCCGAAAATAAATCGTCTTCGGGACAATTGAGTTTAAAATTTCAAATGATTTCCATTGGTCTACTATTTTTGCAAATGCAATAAAAGGTGTCTCTATAGAGTAATATACAGTAAAACCTCTCTTAACCGGAATTCTAGTAGATAAGAATTTAGACACTTTTAGGCAGGTGGCTGCTTAATGCAGGGTGAAAGTCATGCAGAAAGCTCCTCTAGGAGCTTTATGCATGACTTTCACCCTGCATTAAGCTGCCACCTGTCTCCAAGACCGATATTCATACTAAATATAACGGCCGGTTAAGAGAGGTTTTACTGTAATAGAATTCACGTAGTTCACACAATTGATTAGGGCATGTATGTCTTACATGAGTAGAAAACATGTCTAATACTGCATAGTATATATAGTATTGACGACGCATATGTTTAACCATTTACTCCATGAATATTCATGTGAGAAATAATAACTGATAAACTGAATCTTAAAATTGCATATGAAAACTGGAGATTATTTTACAACGTCAGACAATGTAGAATCGGATCTATTTCATTCAATATGCAACTGGAGCAGATCCTGATCGAACCACTTCTACAGTAGCCGTCTGGGCCGGGTCTACTCTGTTTGCCAAAGTTTTAGAAGGCGTACAAATGGAGAAGTGTTAGAATTTACCGTAGCAAGAAAAATATTGTTCTCTTTTCATTACAAGACGTCTGGCATGTTTGAATATCAATATATCAAATATTTACTCTTATGTTGTATTAAAAACACGTTCTTGAAATCCATGACAGGGCTATATTTGATTCATGTCGAAACTGATACATCGGTGATAAATGAGATGTATCATCATCATCATCATTATCAGTCAAATGCGCATGCGCATTGCAGGAGGTATTACTATAAACCATTATCCAGCTGTGACAAAATGTCTTGACCCTTTACTCCATGGATATGCTTCTAAGAAATAATGTCATCTTGAATCTTAACCCTTCGCTTGCTATTCACGTCAATATACCTACCTGTAAATAGTGAAGACCCAGATGAGACAGCTCCTGCAGGAGCTGTCTCATCAGGGTCTGCACTATTTACAAGTTGATTGTGCAACCGGTACAATCCACAGCAGTGATTGCACAGCGAAATACTTGTACACGGTGAAGATATATGTAATTATACAACAGGGTATAGGTAAAGAAGGAGAAATGTAGTTTAAAATTCAGCAAGCGAAGGGTTAATTAGAACTATTGTTATCTAAACATATGGATACGGGAATATTTGTTGGCCATGGCAGACACGGTAGAATATTATATCAAAAGCACACAGGATAGACCCTGATCAGACAGCTCCTATAGGAGCCGTCTGATCTGGATCTCATTCTTTTTGCAAAGTAGTAAAAAGGCATATTTATGGAGTAAATGGCTAAAACTTGGATCTGATGTCATTTTGACTACTTCCAATTCGAACAATCTTATGAATAACTATTGACTGATTGCCAAACAGTTAGTATCCTGATGAGACACCGTGCTACTAGGCGTTGTAACTGGATCTTATTTGTTTGCAGATGCAAGTCAGGTCGCAGATACCGAGAGAAGGCTTAACCCTATCCTTCATATATACATATTTCCACACATCTGCAAACAGAGTAGACCCAGATCAGACGGCTCCTGTAGGAGCCGTCTGATCAGGGTCTGCTCTGTTTGCTTATGGAGTTGGATATATCTGTGTCTTTAGTTTCCAAAATGGCTACAATGTTCCACCTTCCATATTTGCCCATGAACGTCCAGAAGGTATTGCAATTTGAAATAAACATGGAACAGATAGAGGGTTAAACATATGATTTCGATACCAAGCATTGTCGTCTGCAAAACTGCAAAAACTGTCATCTGTTACAATTGTTATTATTTATTCTTCTTCTCGTGTGTTTCAAGTTTAAAATCACAGCATCAAGTAGCTTGGTTACTGATGAGACGCCTAGTTACTTGGTGTCTAATCTGAATCCAAACTGTTTGCGTTAGTTGTCACAGGTTTGCTAGTTGCAACGAGAGAAAATATGCAGTAAATCCCGCTAATGCGACCACCTAAAAGAGGTATGATTCTAGGTGCTAGATGAAGTAGGTAGCTTAATGCAGGACAAAAGTAATGCAGAAAGCTCCTAGAGGAGCTTTCTTATTACGTTTGCCCTGCATTAAGCAACCACGTGCTTATAATGACATCCATGTTTATTCATTTAGTGGTTCTAATGTATTTTACGGGTGTAAATATTCGAACCACTCAGAAGACATATTACAGGTAGTCGAATTTGTTTGTATGTTCATACATACAATTATTTAACTTCTTCAGTGTCATGAAGATGGGGCTTTGATATAATATGCAAACAGTTTGGGCCCAGATGAGACGTCGAGTAACTCGGCGTCTCATCAGGATCCAAACTGTTTGGCACTGATTATCGGTTTATAAAGAAATTGAACAAGCGCTCACCATAAAACCTGAAGGAGACGACAGTGTGTCCAGCAGACGACAATGTGTCAAGCAAACGACAATGTGTCCAGCCGACGACAATGTGTACAGCAAACGACAATGTGTCCAGCAGACGACAATAATGACGCTGAATGGGTTAATGCAGGGTGAAAGTCATGCAGAAAGCTCCTAGTGGAGCTTTCTGCATGACTTTCACCCTGCATGAAGCAGTCACCTGCCTAAATATCTAAATTCTTCTCTACTAGAATTCCGGTTAAGAGAGGTTTTATTGTACTTGAATCTCCGAGCAGGGTAATGATTGAACTGTTCCCGTATTATTGACATCTTAATAAAAATGTTGAACCTGTCTTTTTTTTTATGACTGATTGGCGTTTTCAAGTTAATTATATTAATAAAACGGTGACTTAAAGTCGTCTCATTATATATTTCATGTGAATTAATTCCCGCCTTGAATCAGCTCTAAAATGGCTGCACGTGTAGTAGAGCAGCAAAGGCCTCAGAAGTGGCTTATTTCAAGAGATAGAATGCCCTAAAAAGACACAAGCAGTGTTATATACCAAAATGTTCAGGACACATTGAAGTTTATCGTGCAGTGTATAGAAAGTGCTCACCTTGGGTGGAAAGTTGGAAAAAGCAAGGTCAAGGTCAAACTGATAGTCAATTTAAAAAACAGGTATCATGTTCTTTATTGTTTTATTTCAATTTATTCCTTTGTTGAATGATAATATAATTGGCTAAATACAATACCACTACAACCAAGCTTTACGTTTGCATACGTACCAATATTCGCAAATGTCAAGGTCAAGGTCATTAGTGAGGTTTTGTATAGAAAGTAACATCATTCTATAGTTTGTTCGCTCAGCTCGGCGTGCCATCGGGTTGTTTGCAAATCCAAATCAGGAGGCCTTTAGAGGGACAAATATGAACTTGGAGGCGCAGTGAAATACAATAAAACCCCTCTAAACAGGAATTCTAGTAGAGAAGGATTTAGATGCTTTTAGGTAGGTAGCTGCTTAAAGGAGGGTGATAGGTGAAAGGAGCTTTCTGTATGACTTTCACCCTGCATTAAGCTGCAACCTGTCTCCAAGACCGATATTTAAATTAAAATGAAGGTCCGGTTTAGATAGATTTTACTGTATACGAGAAGGCATATATGTGAGAGATTCTTACTTGTACTTACTTGTTTAAAAAGTTTATTTTGAAATATCAATATTTACTTTAATACAATAAACTGACAGTCTTAAATGTTAAGCGCATGTGTTATTTTTTAAGTTACTTGATCAGTATTCATGTAAGAAACAATATGGCGACAGGACTATATATCTATGTTGTATTATGTCTATATGATTGTTTTAATAGTATATGAATACAGAATTTGCTTGGTAATAGCGGAAACTGTAGAATCGATAAAGTAGAATCTCTATAATTCCATAAATAAACAGACCTTGCTCCTACAGGATCCTTCTGATCTGGGTCTACTCTGTTCATCACGACGTAAAAACGTGTCTCTAACAGGTAATGGATTAACATCATGGTAACTATGTTTACAAAACCCAGTACAAACCCTCTAATGCGATCAGCAATTTGAGATAAAATTCTGTGTCTTAGACGCAGGTGATAGTTTAATGCAGGATTCCTGCTGGAGATTTCTGCATTACTTTCATCCTGCATTAAGCAATCACCTGCTTTTAAAAACATTAACGTTTCCTCATTAAGTGGTCGCTGTAGAGAGGTTCTACTGCCAGGGTAAGTTGAAATGTTGTTATACTTTCATGCTTCTTCCGGATGGACCAGACTGTAGTCAAACTATAAATGTTATTTACAACATCTTTTTGAATCTCAAATAATTATACTATTATAGAGTCAATAGAACTAATTTCGAATGAGAACAATGCATCTTTTAAATAGACAGACATGTTTTCTGATTAATGAATGTTCAAAATTAGTTTTGTCGACTTGACATTTTTTGTTCTCGTCTTAAAACTCCATCTAGTTTTATGGAATGTGGAATGGGGGATTTTCGATTCAAAATCATCTAGCAAATGTAAGCTTTTCATACAAAACGGACAGAGCTCTAGATACAATTCGTAAAGTAAATTAAAACATTTTCAAAAATAACTCCTTTATTTCATCACAAACCCTATGTTTCGATGAGACTACCCTAAAGAGTGGTCACAGCATAGTTTTTGGTGAAGAAATGACGAGTTTAGTATCTGGGTACGCACATTTATATGTTGCTCTGCTAAACGGACTATACAATTAAACATTAATGGGTCATTGCACTTTGAATATTCAGCAATCAAAAGTCTAATACTCAAACGTAACTGAATCAACAGAGACGGTCTGTATTAATTTGTATTCAATCCACTAATCGAGAATGTTGTCTAGATCTTAGACGACGGTATGTTCGTATACTAAACAAGAAAACGTGATTTCACTGAATTGAGTAAATAACCAGACAGACATGTCAGGAGACATTTCAATTGATTTAACGGCATCATCAGAAGTAACCCATTACCTAGAAGAGATGTTTTACGCTTTTGAAAACAGGGTCCATGCTTATAAATATTTTGGTTGAGTCTAGGTTCGTTAATCAAAAGCTTGAGAACTCAAATTTGACCAATCAAAAGCTTGAGAACAAACTCAGACTCAACTAAAAAGCTTTATAAGCATGGACCCAGATCAGAAGGCTTCTCATTCGTCAAGCAAATTATACATTTTCATCTTTAACACACAATATTCAGCGGCATTCAAATATTGACAAAATGTACAAAAAACAATAGGGCCTGAAAGGCCCTGATATCGCTCACCAGACAATCAGAGGAGAATATTTTCAAAGTTTTCACCATGTGTTTCTATAGAAAACTAGCCGGCCCTGGGGCGGGGCCAATTTTGACCCCAGGAGCATAATTTATGTAAATCTTGTAGAGGACCTCAAGTGAAGAAAATTAAAAACAAGAGAGTTAATTGTAAGATTGATATGTATTAAAACAGCGTGAACAAACGCAGACAACAATTCTAAAGAATGCTAGAGCATGTGAGGTAATTGCAGAACACTTCCACTGGCTAGCTTAAGCTAGTCTCAGTACACTAACTTCAAATGACTAAGAGGAAACCTTTAAACTGTAGTTTCTGCTGTGAAGAAGTCTAGAAGTCTATACACACAGGACAGGGCCACATTTAACCCCAGAACTATAATACTTAAAAACTCATAAAGGTATGCTAAGTAAATCTATACACCAAATATCTAAGTTCTGGGACATGTAGTTCATGACAAGAAGATTTTTTTAAAAAAAAATCCTATTCATAACTAGTGACCCCATTGGCTGTTTCAGCAGTCAGCTACAAAAAAACTAGCCATCCCTGGAGTGGGACTAATTTTGACCCTAGGGGGGGCATTATTTATATAACTTTTGTAGAATACCTGAAGTTGAATCAATGTGCCAAATATAAAAGCTGAGAACATTTCAGTTTCAGAGGAGAAGATGTTCAAAGTGTTCACTATATTCTATTGAAAATTTCACATCTCGGGGGGGGGGGGGGGGGGGGAATTTTGACTCCAGGTGCATAATTTATATAACTTTTGTAGAGGACCTATATGTGTTGTTATGTGCCAAAGATGAAAGCTGAGAACCTTGTAGATTCAGAGGAGAATGTTTTTAAAGGTTGACATTGTTGACGCGGCACGACGCACGCCGACGGACATCAGGCGATCACAAAAGCTCATCCTGAGCACTTTGTGCTCTGGTGAGCTAAAAATAATGGTATTAAATCTCTGCTGTATTAAATTCAATGTTTTGAGATTTTATAGTACAGGGAACTAGACCTGTGAAAGGTTGTTTGTTAATATACAAGCAGACAGACGTGCAATGGAAATGACTTAAACAAAAGGCAGATCTACTATTTCATTCAATATACTTTATGGTTGTGTCTTTTTGTTAATGAATTCGGAGGAGATGCTAGTTAAATATACTGCATTGAGTTGGAGCTTTGGTCTGTCTGCATATTTGTTTTTTTAGGCGATTATAATGCTTGAAAAGAATAAGTGAATGTTGAGTAGAAGAAACAATTATTATTGAAAGTTTTCAAGTAACTTTTATAGGAAATAACTATTAAACTGCACATGATATGCAAAACAACTACAACAGCACTGCAAAGATGTCTTTGGATGACCGCCTGAAAATGTCTGAAGCACGTTCGGAGTACTATGAATAAATCATTGTGCGTAAGAATTAATTCATATTTTGAAGCGCGTATATTCATATTGATATGAAGATAACAAATTGCATATACTTTAAAGCATATTGAATTTAGTTCTTGTTTGTGCAGAGTCTGTACTTAAAGATCGGTATTTATCTAGCATAGATCAACGCATTAATCGACTTGTGTGCATAATCATTAGTGACATCATTAACCGAATCTACTTCTAAAACAATATAAAGTTAGCAACCTCAATCTACTTCCACGATCCAAAGTCCCAGGTGATAGAGCCATAGCAATCACCTTCAGTAAGTAGATTTACAGAGAGCCAACAACCCCGAGCATCGGTGCTGTGCTCGGGGATAGTAATTAATACTATTAACGCCACTACTTTAATATAATAAGCAACCTTTCTTCTTTATATCATATGGTTATTGCCAGTGGATTATGGTGGTTTCGTCAAACTACCGGTTCGTCAAACTGGGTTTTATTCTCAAATGTGGTATTACAATTGATAGCAAATTGGCAATAAAAGTTTTCAAGTTTGGTAGTGGTTTCTTAAAATGGTAATAATTATCAGCAATTATAACCATGAGGTGATAAGAACGATAATTGGTTTGGAACTGGTATAAATTGTGGCACCAGTATGTTGGTATTTTAATAATTATTATTTATTTATTAAAAATAATTATAACATTATTATTAATGTTTTTTGATACTATTATTAAAGAGATTTTATTTATACCTTTTTCATTCAAATCTTAAATGATGAAGCAAAGACCTATGATAACATGTTATAGGTCTTTGGATGAAGATGATGATGATATTATTACTATTGTTGTTGTTATTTGAAATGATGATGATGATGCCTAAAACCTGAGCTATTGGAAAGGCTATTAACCCTTTAAACTCTAGTAACGCTTATATACGTGACTTAAAATAAGTATGTATACTTATATAGAGTACACTATTGAGTACACTGGTTCTATGCTATGTAGACCCTGATCTATTTTGACTGGTCAAACCGGCCACATTTCATGAAACGGCCCCGCAAAAAGGTAGATTTGCCTAAAAAGGGTATTGAAACTTTAAATACGGTCAGGTGGTAGCGTATATGTTGAACGAAGCGTGTCAACGGTAATACAGTAAAACTCCTCTAATTACGACCACTGCTTTAAGCAATGTAAATGTATTTAACAGAAAGCTCCTGTAGGAGCTGCCACCCGCCTTTCGTATACGATCAATTAGCCTTCTTGTAAGCCTTTACTCCGTGAATACGCTTTTCTACACCTTTGTAAACAGAGTAGACCCAGATCAGACGGATCCTATAGGAGCCGTCTGATCAGGTTGTGCTGCGTTTGCTCACGAAATTATATAGATCTGATTCTACAGTTTCTGTCATGGACAGAAATACTGTGGCCGTGTGTTATTATAATAAATTAATCCAGTTAATATTCATGACGTCATTATGTCTGACATGAATATTCATGAAGGAAAGAGTTAAGTGGTCGCAATAGAGGAGGGGAACAATGCCGCAAATTTATACTGTACCCAGTTTGACGAAACCGCTTTTTCGTTAACTATGTTATACAAGTACAAGTGTTGCTGTAAAACAGCAAAGGAGAAGCTCCGCGCGCAAAATAAAGAAATGTGCAAATGAAATGGTAATAGCAATCTTCCAAAACTGGAAGTTGGTGTTTGCCACAAAGAGATTGAATTGCAGTAGTATACTAGTGAACACCCTCTCTCCAACCATTTGTAAGGTGTATAATTCAGTTGTTTTGACACATTTTTGTACTTGTATTAGATGACATAATAGCAAATTATAACGACACTGATCTTTAAGGAGCCGTTTGACATGGGTCTGCACCATAAAGCTATTAATATTTCGGGCAATTAGGATAGAGTTCTGCACCATAAAGCTATGAATATTCCGGGCAATTAGGATAGAGTTATGCACCATAAAGCTATGAATATTCCGGGCAATTAGGATAGAGTTCTGTACCATAAAGCTATGAATATTCCGGGCAATTAGGATAGAGTTCTGCACCATAAAGCTATGGCTATTCCGGGCAATTAGGATAGAGTTCTGCACCATAAAGCTATGGCTATTCCGGGCAATTAGGATAGAGTTCTGCACCATAAAGCTATGGCTATTCCGGGCAATTAGGATAGAGTTCTGCACCATAAAGCTATGGCTATTTCGGGCAATTAGGATAGAGTTCTGCACCATAAAGCTATGGCTATTTCGGGCAATTAGGATAGAGTTCTGCACCATAAAGCTATGGCTATTCCGGGCAATTAGGATAGAGTTCTGCACCATAAAGCTATGGCTATTTCGGGCAATTAGGATAGAGTTCTGCACCATAAAGCTATGGCTATTCCGGGCAATTAGGATAGAGTTCTGGGAATTGCATAACCCTTTACTCCATGAACATTCGTATGAGAATAATGACATTATCACTATTAATTATATGTAAGTTAATTGTTATAATAGCACATGGACACGGGATATTTTGAGGCACGGCTAATATTGTTGAATCTTATCTTTATCATAGCATATGCAAGCAGAACATAATCTTACCAGACAGTCCCTGTAGAAGCCATCTGATCCTGGTCTACTCCATTTGCATATGCATACAAAGGCGTATATATAGAGTAAAGAGTTAAAACTTGAATTTGTAATTTCGTTGATACAATTTAGCTGACATTAACATATCCTTTGAAAATGATATATCTAGCAAAACAAACAAGAGTAACGCATTATCAAAACCGTCCGAAATATTAAATTGCATGACAAAAGAATGTTACGGAAAAAATTATATATTTTGCATCCTTGTCTGATGTATGACCTAGTTTGGTAGTAAAGAATACAATAAATTGACTGGTATGTATTGTATTTTTCTTATGAACTTTTTTTGATGTTCTGGCATAGAAAGAGTATGAGAAATCATGATAAAACGAGGGAGGGCATATACAATGATTAGTGTCCTTGATATGCATCTGCGAGAAACAATTTTCCGTGACTGATTCCATTTACAACATAGATCAAATATATCCATTCTTGATTAACATATTTGACAAGTATGCATGTCTTACTAGAGGCATTACCAAAACCATATAATAATTTACTCCATAGATATGCTGTTAAGGCCTAAATCAGATGACTTCTGTTCAAGCCGTCTCATCAAGATATGTTCTGTTTGCTTGTTGAATTGTATATACAGTTGATCTTCGATATCTCGAACTTCAAAGTACTGTATAAATTAGTTCGAGATAACAGAAGTTTGAGTTATCCGATTAGTAATCTGGACAATTTCTCAAGTTCACAGCTTAATGCAGGTCTACAGTAATGCTGAAAGCTCCTGCAGGAGCTTCCAGCATTACTGTAGAACTGCATTAAGCTGTGAAATGTGTTTCTAGATATGCGCAGTGATACATTTTAGAGCAATTCTGTATTGTAAGATTTTCGAAGGACCGAACTTTTACTTCGAGTTATCCCGAAGTTCGAGTTATCCGAGTTCGAGATATTGAAGTTCAACTGTATCTGGTTCTATATGTGTTACCATGCCAACCACTGCTATGTTCATATACCGTTAAAAAATTAACTCTTTACTCCATAAACACGCCTTTATACATTTTTGCAAACAGAACAGACCCAGATCAGGGTCTGCTGATTTTGCTTATGATATAATATAGATATGAGTCTACATCCTGTGTCAATGAGCTGTTATAACAATCAGTCTAATTGGTACTGAATTGATGATGTCATTATTTCTTACATGAATATTCATGGAGTAAAGGGTTCATCTAACGCATATACTGCATGAAGTCATTATTTCATGAATATTCATGAAGTAAATGATTAAGAGATGCCGTGGAGCATCAGTAGTTTTGGCTGTCTTTCGTGTGATATGCGTGTGATAACCCTACTTGTGAATGTAGTTCAGAGAAGTTGTATTAATTCCGTGTGAGCAATATGCGTGGAGTTTGGAAGTTTGGAACATAATTATTCCAAAGCACACTTAGTTGACCATTGTTGTACAGTAGAATCTGTCTTAAACGGTCACCAAAAATGGTCTAGATATGGCTCTGTAAGGCAGATGGTAGCTTAATGTAGGTCAAAATAAAAAATAACACAGAAACTCCTATAGGAGCTTTTTGTAATACTTTTGCCCTGCATTAAGCAACCACTTGCTCTTTAACACTCCTATGTTTAAACTGTATGGCCATTTCTACTGCATTTCCTTAATGTGATTTTCATACCAACTTTTGATACGAATGTGTAGTCTAGCAATTTTGTTGTAGTGAAATAACAGACGTATTGATTGAAACTGAAGTTCAGCCTTGTATCAATCCATCAGTATAAATAACCATTTAAATATATTCCATAAATAACTATATAAATACAGTAGAACCCCTCTAATGCGACCACTTAACGAATAAACATAATTGTCTTTATAAGCAGGCGGCTGCTTAATGCAGGACGAAAGTAATGCGGAAAGCACCTATTTCTGCATAACTTTCGTCCTGCATTAAGCTACCACCTGCCCTGGCACCCAGAACTATGCCCCTTTTTGGTGGTCGCATTAGAGGGGTTTTACTGTATATTCTTTATCCATATTTATGAGAACTACACTTACATATGTCATGTTCGTGTTGTTTGGTACACAGGCCAATTGTGTTTAATCCTTACAATGCGGGACACGAGTCACTAATGCCATTTGCAAGAGTGTAGACCCATGGAACCCTCCCATTACATGTACTGTACTGTTTGTCATGTTACACTTTTTTAAAAAACAAAATCCCTAAATATTCACTATACGGTTGACCCGATTGAATTTTGGAATAGTCCCTTTGAAAATTCAGCATTGTCATCTTGATTTAACTATTCCTTCGATAATAGAGATATGGCCATCATTTGTAAACAGTAACACCAGACGCCGAGTGAACAGCGTCTCTTCAAAAGCAAAGCTCTTTGGCATTCGAGCAATAGCTTCTTAAAAGTTTGAATGAAACTTAAATCAGTAAAACAATCTTACAGTCAAGAGTTTGAGCAGACATTATTTATTTTCCACATTGCAAAATAGTTACATTTAGGCCATGGATCAGAGCCCAAACATTTGGCCACCGGTGCCATTTGGGGGGGGGGGGGGGGGGGGGGGGCAGGTAATGATATAGTGATATAAGTATCCAGAATCAGAAAAGATGTGATTGCAGTGAAACCGTGGTAGCTTTTTGTATTTAATTTTAAAGCTATGGTATTTTTTCTAAATGGTATTAAAAGAGACGACAACTTTAAATTTCCAACCCATGGATCTCTCTTGTTACACTCTGTACCTTGAAAATTGAAAGGCTTGTAGCGTAGCTGAAGTTACACATATTGCATTTATGTTGTTAATTTTTTCACCAAACATAATGATAATTTCTCATACGTTTATGAAAACATGTTTACATCCATATGTATTTTGCATAAGTAAAGTATTCTTTAATGCTGTTCATATCTTCATCATCTTTATAATAAAAGTCCTGAAAGTAGTAGATCCGTCGAAAGCAAAATCAACAATGCAAAAAGAGAAATTTGCAGACTTTGTTTTATTGAATATGTTCATGAGCAGTTATGAAATTTACAACACTACTCACGCCCCCTGTCACAATACTTCACACTAATGTTAGCAATAACGATGACAATGACTTTACTTAGGACACGCATCACACTATCCCTCCCTTCCCCTCCTCCCATCCCCTTTTTGACGATATTGTCTCTAAACCAAGTATGTATTGTGAAAAGAAGATTGCAATGTCCCGTGATGTTGGTAAAAACGGCTACAGCAAAAATTCTCTTCTTAATGGCCATCTTCACATCAAGTTGTTTATGTGAAGTTTTGAAGCAAAGTGTACACTTTGTGTATTAGAAGTCTTGCTTATAAAGAATACAATTGCAAAGTCCTGTTACTCTGGTAAAATAGAGCAAATATGTCTTTGTACAGCAAATATTTAATGACAATTAGAATATTCCAGTATTTTAGTACTATCCGGAAGAAGCAGGTGAGCATATGACCATGCAACAAAAGTGGGAAATCATTGCGTACAATGATCAGAGAAATAGAATACTTCGTAATATCCCAAGCTTTTCATGTTGATACTTATACTTGAGTCCTACTATATCAGACATGTAGGACAAGCGCTCTATCTGACTCCATGGCGTCATAAAGATGACCGTCATTGTTAGAATACATATGTTGATGTGTAATTTTAGTCATTGGCATTCGCTTAATTACAATAAGCACAGCGGGATTCTTAACCAGCAACAGAAAATTCTGAGCACATGTTATATATTGATTAGAAATAGAAGATCTCAGATAACGTGCATCCATTTGTTTGCATACACCGTAAAATTAGTAGGTCATACCTATTAGTAGGTCATACCAGACGCGACTGTTTCTGTTCGATGATAGCGATCTACTATAATTATGTTGTGAATACTTTGCATAGCACTCAGAATATACAAACGGCCAGGAAAATATTCATCATGATCGGAATCCAAGTTTTCTAAATTTATGATGGCTTAGCACAAAAGGCCCACATCGGATGGGTGATAAGGCAACAAATTATGGGCTATAGTTGAATTATTGGGATGCCTGTTCCAACTAGGGCATTCTTGATATAAGGATTTACAACACTGACAGTCTTTGACCATTGAGAACAATTTTCAGTTATTTTTTGTACCTTATTGTTATCATTTTTATCCCAAGAGGGGAGCAGACGAATGTTCTTGTTCTTGATTCTTCAGCTGTCCCGGTCACCATTAGTATTACCAGATTTATTTCCTATTACCACTATCCTAACACCTGTCAACAAATCTTACAGCAATCCTCATATGACAAGTGTAAAGCCACAAGAATCATACTTAAGCCTTTGTAATAACCTTTGGAGGAACCAATGCAACCTCAATCATCTATTGGTGATCATGCTAAAGACGATATTGCAGAACAATTACATTATTATTTAGTTTCTGTAAGAAAAAGATTAAAAGTTGTCAGAGAACGAAATGTATAGTTTTGTTCTCTTTATACCTTAATTGTCCCATGTTCTTATTTTAAACTTTGTGTCCTTCAGATGACCCCATTCACTATCCTGAATATTAAATGCCTTATCATGAATGCAAAAATGCACTTGGTTTATAGTTTGTTGTAACAGTATTGGATACCTCCGTGCGAGTATTAAATCACTGAAAGCATGTAGGATTGACATGGATGCTCATGCAAAGTAGGAGTCGAGAACGACCGATATTTCATCCAGTAATATGTACTTGTTTTCGAACCAATTTAATCACGTACGGGTGGAGTTTACTGTCAATTCCTTACGATCGGTATCAAGAAACGTTGTAAAAAGTTTGAAGACAGTTATCCGTGAGCATTACATTACCTTACATTAAGCAGCAACCCATCTAAAGGCTTTTCAGTTCCACTGTATGAAGTGTTTTACTACATTGTATACCCAACTACCAGCTGTTAAATATATCTCTCTGAGGTCCAGATAATTTGTAGTTAATGCATTAATACTGGGATACTAAGGTAGGCCAACAACAACAATGAATCATGTCAGGCGGAAAACATACGGATCAAGTCAACCATAAAGAAACATGCAATACGATATGTAGACTTCATACTACTAAATTTGCTGCGTTCGAAAATTTCTGAAAGTGTTTCGAACACTTCGCACATTTCGAAACTAAAGGTAGAACATTTGCTTGTCTGTCCTTCTTGTCGGTATTATGTTTCGTTTTTAAAAGTGTAAATTATTGAAATTCAGATAGGATACTTATATACTCAAATGTGTTTCTTATGCGATCCGTGTAGGTTGATATTATTTCCACAATTCATGTTGTGTGGGTGTCTATTACGAGTCGTTAGTAATCTAGTCATGGTTTCATGTTTAACTTTTCTTCACTAATCGCGACTTGATTCACATTTGAAAACAGCTTGGATCCAGATCAGACGCCGAGTAACATATTGTCTCACCAGGATCCAAGTTGATTGGCACCCAGTCAACAGTTTCTTAAAAGCTTCGTTGAATTGGAAATAGTCAAAATTGAGCAGATGCCGTATTTTCTATCTTTTTACAGCGGCGTAAAGATTAATCATGTTTGACTGTCGCCTTGGTAACTTTTATTTGACAACAAATCTATTCAAAAGATGGCTATGAGATTTTTCTTGAAGCCAGACATGTTTCTCAAATTATTGAATTCCATAGTGTATTTCTACTTGCATCTAATATCTCACTCTTTCTTTGCTTAAACCTTTGATTGTTTGGCCACAGCTATTGCCGGAGAGCGACTCACAGGGCATTAATATGTGTGGTTACTTTTTCAAACAGTAACTCGAGGATGCAGAATGCCTATAGGAGCTTTCTTCATACACGTCCTTCAGTATGACCTCTATGACCCGAATCAGACACGTGTTCTTGGTCGCTTTAGGGAGGTTGTATTATTGAACAAAGGAGTGTTAAAAATCAGGTCGTTGCTTAATGCAGGGCAAAGGTAATGCAGAAAGCTCCAATATAAGATTTCTGCATCACTGTTGCCCTGCATTAAGCAATCACATGCCTTGCATACCCATAATTAGACCTCATTTAATGGCAGCTTAAGACAGGTGTTACTGTATATTAAAACACCACCACCAACAGGACTTGGTTAACCAATTCCCTGATATTGACGACTTTTGACGACTCTGTAAAAGTCACTTTGTGAAACCATTGCGATAAATAGAGCATTTGCTCCTATAGGAGCAAATGCTCTATTTATCACAATGGTTTCAAACTACAAAATTCTAACATTTTCCTTTTCCCTAGTTAATGGTATTTTTGGTAGATTTATTCCAAGAGGTTGTATCTAAAAATAGCCTATGAGGTAATGGGTTAAACGCCACATTTGTTCTACCTCCTTATGTATGATCAAAGTTATTTTAACGAGTAACATTTCTCGACAGATGGGGTACAGTAAAACCCCTCTAACCTGGTCGTTCCATTTATTAGAGAGAGGTGACAGCTTAATGCAGGTTGAAAGTCATACAAAAAGTTCCACTAGGAGCTTTCTGCATGACTTTTACCTTGCATTAAGCAGCCACCTGCCGAAAAGTATCTAAATTCTTCTCTAGTAGAATTCCGATTTAGAGGGATTTTACCGTATATTTATTTCCTTTCTTCATATGGGCGCCCTTTCACTCCTTTACGAGGAAATAACTGAGATCAAATGGCTCCTGTAGGTTTGGTTTGGTTTTATCGGGGTTTACGTCGCTTTAACAGTATTTATGTCATATCACGACGTTCAGCTAATTACAGGTGGAGGAAGACCCTAGTTGTTCTGTGTACAGAACAAATTGCTAGTTTCTTGCGCAGAAGAACAGCCGGGTAAAACCACCGACCTACCGCAAACTTGCAGGAAAGCTTCCTCACATGATAAATACAAATGCCGAGACAGGGACTCGATCCAACGCGGTGAGGGGCTAAGCGATTGTCAGTCAAAGACCACAACCACTCGGTCATGAAGGCCAACTCTTGAAGGAAACGCATGATCAGAATATATTCTGTTAGCCTTTAAAATTATAACAGAGATGACTATACAGTTTCTACCAATACCAAAATACCACGTGCATATATGCCATTATAAAAGTTCAGCTGATAAATATGCATTATGTCATTATTACTATCATCAATATTCAACAAGGAAAGGGGTTAAATAAACATTATCCTACTGAACAAAATTGGTATGCTCTAATACAGACCTCTATTAAAAATATAACTCATTTGCAAACAGAGTAGACACATATCAGACGATCAAGTTTTGCTGTTTGCTTATAGAAATTTATAAATCTGATTATATTGTTTCTGCAATGGCCAGACATTTCTGTGTTCGTAGGCCATTATAAAACATCATGTTATATATATTTCTTACATGAATATTTATCAGGTAAATAGTAATTCCGGTTTGCTCAAGCGTTTGTGAAACTACCGGCTAAGGGTCAAACGGATAAACGTTTGATTTGAGTATCTTTCACACACGGGAACTGTTGAAGAAATATGTGTAAAAAACTGAGTATTGGTCAAGAAAGCAAATCACAAAGAAATATGAAGCTTCTGTAAAAGTCACTTTTTTAAACCATGGCGATAATTAAAGCATTTGCTCCATAGGAGCCAATGCTCTATTTATCACAATATTTCAAAACTACACAATCCTTAAATTTCCTCTTGTTTTAGTAAATGTACCTTTTCAGTAGATTTTTTTCAAAGAGGATAGGTCTAAAACTTGCCTATGAGGGATTGGATAAATATATAAACATTATTGTCTTTAACGACAGGCGGTTGTTAAATGCAGGACGAATGTAAAACAGACACCTCCTACTGGAGCTTTCTTTATAACTTCGTCAAGCATTAATCTTATAACTGTCTCTATGGCCAATAATATTAGACTTCATTTTGGGAGTCGCTTTAGAACAATTGTATTGTTTTTCCATTGAAATTTGTATGCTCAATATTCAATTCAATGCTCTCACAGTTTCTGTGAGTCTCGCAGTATCAGTCTTGCAGACTAATATATTCGAATTGAAGGACCCTACATTTCAGGAAAGGGTGGTATTTGTCATGGTGGCCATTCAATACATACAAGTATAAAGTCGAATTTGTCTCTCTGTTCACAGCGGATGCCAACACTTTGAATGCAAATTGAGAGGTGAAGAATGTCATTCAAGCCAGACCTAAAGCCAATATCAAGGATAGACGATAGAAAACGTACTGATATATCTCATAGTCTTGCTATCTTGCTTCTACTCGTTAGAATCGCTTCGGATAGACTATTCAAATAAGTAGCAAGATTGAGTTACGTAGAGAAATATAAAACTATTTGTACTTCGCTTTCACAATTACAGTAGAATATCCCTAAGCGTCCATTCATTTATTGAGCATAGGAAAGTTAAAACCAGGTATTTGCTTAATGCAGGGTATTACTTTTGATCTGTATTAAGCTACCCCCTGCTTTACTCATAATTATACTTTTTTTTGATGACCGCTTAAGACATATTCTACTGTACGACTCTTATCTGTAGCATATGTTTCATTAAGTTTCACACCGATGTAAACAATATAAACTTAAACACATAAGAAAAATGGCATTGTCTTTATCAGGCATATAGATAAGGTAAATGATACGGTTGTAATTGAAAAAGGTTGAATGGTGTAAACGTAAACAAATATTTAACCCGTATTACTTTATTCTAGCTTTTTATATCGCATGGTAAATTGCAAAGACCATACAGACACATGGTCATGTAATTTTATGTACCTCCAGTTTAACTGTCTGTCAACTGATTTAGAGTGCTTTGTCGGACAGTTTTAAAATGAATTTCGCCAGACAATTGCTTTCAAGTAGATTTCACTCTAGACGTCTGAGCAATATGTCTATGGGCATCTGTTGTCTCTTCACTCCAAGTGATACTTGATTTTGATATCTAACCAAAAGGTATACCAGTGCTATTGAATTTGAACAATTACCTGATGAATATTCATGTCTGAAATAATGACATAATAAACATGAATTAGCTGATTATGTTTTGTCTTTGACAGAAACTATAGATTCAGATCTATATAACCCCATGAGTCATCGTACAGTAAAACCTCTCTATAACGGCCACTAAATTACATCATTTTGTGTTAAAGGCAGGTGGGTGCTTAAAGCAAGGTGAAAGTAAAACAGAACGCTCCTATAGGAGCGTTCTGTTTTACTTTTACCTTGCTTTAAGCACCCACCTGCCTTAAATACCAACTAATAAACACAATTTAGTCGCCGTTATAGAGAGGTTTTACTGTATTTATATGCTTTATTATTGTTAAATCTATGGATACACACAGATATATGTCGTATATTGGCATGCTTTTCCTAAATACTCGGACACTCAACATCCCCTCTCCAACCATTTGTAAGTGTAAGGTGAAAAATTCAGCTTTTGGCACAATTTTGACTAGAATTAGATGACATAACAGCAAATGATGACGACACTGATCAAATTCTTTCAGGAGCCGTTTGACGTGGGTCTGCACCATAAAGCTACATTTGTTTGAATATTTCGGACAATTAGGATAGAGTTCTAGGAATTGTGTCAACCTTTACTGCATGAATATTCATATAAGAGATAATGACACCATCAATATTAACTACATGTACATGGAATAGTTTAATGTTATAATAGCACGCGGACACGGGATTTTGCCCAGGGACACAGCATAGAATGTCGAATCATATATGTATCATAGCATATGCAAGCAGAGTAGAAACCGTCTGATCTTGGTCTACTCCATTTGCAAAGGAGTACAAAGGCATATATATGGAGTAAAGGGTTAAAACCTGAATTTGTAATTTCGTTGATACAGCTTAGTTGACATTAAAATATTCTTTGATAATACTATCACTAGCCAAAAACAAGAGCAATGCAACATCAAAACCGTCCGAATTATTGAATTGCATGACAAAATAATGTTATGAAAAAATGATATATTTACATCCAAGTCTGATGTATGACCTAGTTTGGTAGTAAAGAATACAATAAATGACTGTTATGTATTGTATTGTTCTTATGAATTTTATTTGATGTTCTGACATAGAAAGAGTATGAGAAATCATGATAAAACGAGGACATATACAATGATTGGTGTCCTTGATATGCATCTGCGAGAAACAATTTTCCGTGACTTATTCCATTTACAACATAGATCAAATATTTCCATTCTTGATTAGCATATTTGACAAGTATTCGCGTCTTACTAGAATTATCACCAACACCATATAATATTTTACTCCCCAGATGTGCGTTTAAGACCTAATTCAGATGACTCCTGTTGAAGCTGTCTGATCAAGATATGTTTTATGTTCTGTTTGCTTGTGGAATTGTATAGTTCTGACAGTATATTGTCTGCAAAGTCAAAATCAACCTTCTGTGTTCATATGCCGTTATACAAATTGAGCTAATTGATATACTACATGAAGTCATTATTTCTTACATAAATATTCAGAGTAAATGGTCATCCCATTTACTCATATTGAAGCAGCCTTTTAACGTCTCTCTAACCCTTCTCTTGCTGAATTTTAAAATACATTTCTCCTTCTTTACCCATGCCCTGTTGTATAATTACACATATCTTCACTGTGTACACGTATTTCGCTGTGCAATCACTGCTGTGGAGTGCACTGGTTGCACAATCAACTTGTAAATAGTGCAGACCCTGATGAGACAGCTCCTGCAGGAGCTGATTCATCTGGGTCTTCACTATTTACAGGTAGGTATTTTGACGTGAATAGCAAGTGAATGGTTAAAAGTCGGGGGGTTTTTATCTTTGTGATAAAAAGAGCATTTGCTCCTATGGAACAAATGTTCTATTTATCACAATGGTTTCAAAACTACACAATTCTAATTATTGTTTTCCTTTTCTCTAGTAAATGCTCCTTTTCGGTAGATTTATTCAAATAGGTTTGGTCTCAACATATACCATGAGGGAATGGGTTAAGTGACGCAGAAATGCATCAGTAGTTAATGTGTGTGTGACAAACATTATTGTGAATGTATTTCAGAGTAGTTTAGTGTCGTCCGTTCTTTCCGAGTGTGAAATATTAATGAATTTTCGTGTTCTGGAAAATACATATATTTGTCGTTTAGTGATATTTCCCTAACCCTTATCATGCTGGAAAAAATTATATATCTGCCGAAATTCTGATATGTTGCATTTTTACTTACGTTTGATTCGTAGAAGATTGTTGACGGGATATCAAACAAAACAGTTCCTGGTGAGACGCCTTGTTACTCGACGTCTCAATTGGTTCCAATCTACAGTAAAACCTCTCTAAACTGGAATTCTAGTAGAGACAAATTTAGGCAAGTGGCTGCTAAGTGCAGAATAAAAGTCATGCAGAAAGCTCATCTAGGAGCTTTCTGCATGACATTCACCCTGCATTATGCTACCATCCGTCTCTAAGACCGATATTTAGGCTAAATTCAATGTCCAGTTTAGAGTGTGTTTTATCTTATTTGCAAATGCGAGTCAAGTCGCACTTAACCTATTTGCTCCCACGATCCCATACATGGGACGTAGGCAAACAGTGTAGACTCTGATCAGACGCCGCATTATGCGGCGTCTTATCAGAGTCTACACTGTTTGCTGATAGGAATTTCAATATAAAACAAAACGAAATTGAAAATGTATGCCAGGTGCCCCTTGGATAAAAAAAAATGGACTAATCCAATATATAAACATGGAAGAATCCACTGGCAGCAAATGGGTTAATTATTATGATCAGGGTTAACGCCATTGTCATAAAACCTGTAATACTAAACGTGTAGTCTAGCAGTTTGATGTAGTGAAATAACAGAAGTATCGATTGAAAATGTATTATCCTAGTAGTATAAATAACCATTTAAATGTATTCGTTATCTATATTTAAGCGCACTATACTTACATAAGTCATTCTCGTGTTGTTTGATATAAAGACCAATGATGTTTTACCCATTCCCTCATAGTCTATTTTTATGACCCAATATCTTTGAATAAATCTACCGAAAAGGAGCATGTACTAGAGAAAAGGAAATGTTAGAATTGTATAGTTTTGAACCCATTGTGATAAATGCTCGTATGGAGCAAATGCTCTATATATAACAATTGTTTCAAAAAGTAACTTTTACAGAGGCGTTTAAAGGCGTAAGAGTTAACCCTTTCCCTCATATAAACCTATTTTCACGCATTTGCAAACAGAGTAGACCCAAAATCAGACGGCTCCTATAGGAGCCGTCTGATCAGGGTCTGCTCTGTTTGCTGGTGGAATTTGAAAGATCTAGGGTTTTTTACTTTCTAATTGTTTTATTTGCAAAACTGTATAAGTTCAAATGATGCTGTTCAATGGCCAATGTTCTATTTACCCATATAAATACCGGTATGCAATAATACAATTTCATATTGATCATTCGATCATCAGTTTCTTACAAGTTTGAACGAATCGGAAGTCAGTAACAAAATTCAACAGATAAGGGTTTTAGCAGACATCATTTTTCAACACAGGGTTTAAATATCTGCAATTCGTTTCAATCAGTAAGATTGCTGATATACTAATATAATAATTGAAATAGTAGAGTGTCACAAATAACATACCGGTAAAAAGGTCATTTAAAGATTTACTCAGACTAAACTCCTTCTTTGTGCACTAAATAAACATACCGAAAGGATTGTAGAAAATGCCTGTGCTAGAATAGTTTTCGTCCTGCATTAAGCTACCACCTACCTTAAAGTACCTTTCAGACCCAAACTTCTACCCTTTTGGTGGTGCTTTAGATGTTGTTTTACTGTAGATTGCTTATGAGCGTTATCAAGAATATTATGTGAAGTTTGTAGTTAGTTAGGTATCCATGAGACCTTAGGCAGCAACCTGTCTAAAAAGTGCCCATTTCCACTTTACTCAATTAGTAAGGTTTCACTGTATGAAGTGTCCTTACTATACCTAAAAACCAACTGTTTGACAAAACATATAAATCCTTCGACCTTTAACCTGTTGTACTTAATTTACTATATTGGATATGTATGAAACATGGCAGGCGGGAAAACATATGGCAGGCGGGAAACATATGGACTATGTCGACAATAAACAAAACAATGCAATATGATTGATTCATTGACCCGATACAATTACATTTGCTGCGCGTGGACATTTCTGATTTGATTTCGTAAACTTCGTATATTTCAAAACAATAGTTAGAACATTTGCTTTTCTGACTTTCTTGGTGATATAATGAGTTGCTTTAACCATTTCGGCGCAAAATTTCTAATTGTCGTCTGCGATCCAAGTTTGTTAGAGCATTCAGTAAATTAAGGAAATGAGATAAATAAGTGCAAATTTCAAAGGAATAAAGCACATATATAGAAATAGAGATTGAGACAATTAGTGAAGTCCCTGATCAGACGCCGCCTTGAAAAGGCGGCGTCTGATCTGGGACTGCACTATTTGTCGTGGTGTATTTATACGACTGCGGCGGTGAAAGGGTGAAACCTAACTCCATCATTTGCGACACGAATCGCATTTGCAAACAGTTTGGATCCAGATGAAACTCCGTGTAACACAGCATCTCGTCAGGAACCAAACTGTTTGACATTCGGACAATATTTCTTTTTCAGATAGAATCGGAAGTAGTCAAAATTGTATCAGATCCAAGTTTGAGCAGGCGTTATTTTTAAATGTTTAAATAATTGAAATGCAGATAAGAAACTTATATATACTCAAATGTGTTTCTTATGCAACCCGTGTAGGTTGATGTTATTTCCACAGTTCATGTTATGTGGGTGTCTATTACGCGTCGTTAGCAATCTAGTCATGGTTTCATTGTTTAACATTTCTTTCACCAATCGCGACTTGATTCACATTTGAAAACAGCTTGGATCTAGATCAGACGCTGAGTACCATTTCGTCTCACCAGGATCCAAGTCGTTTGACACTCAGTCAGTAGTTTCTCTAAAGATTGATCGAATCGGAAATAGTCAAAATTGAACCAAATCCAAATTTTAGCAGACACAGTAAAACCCACCAAAATCGGCATTCTAATAGAGAAAAATTCAGATGCTTTTAGGCAGGTGACTGCTTTATGCAAGGTGAAAACCATGCAGAAAGCTCCTAGAGAAGATTTCTGCATTTTTCACCCTGCCTTAAGCTGCCATCTGTCTCCAAGACCGATAGGTATGTTAAATTTAATGTCCGGTTGAAAAGGGGGGGGGGGGGGTACTGTATATTTTACAGTCGTGTAAAGATTAATTATGTTTGACTGTCGCCTTGGTAACTATTATTTGACGACAAATCCATTCAGAGAGCGGCTGTGAGATTTTTCTTGAAGCCAGACATGTTTTTCAGATTAATGAATTCCAAATTGTGTTTGTGGAAACGTGTTCACTTCTAATTGCGTCTAATATCTCACTCTTTCTTTGTCCAAACCTTTGACTGTTTCGCCTCCACTGTCGCCGGAAAGCGATTCACAGGGGTCACTGCGAATATCTGATTACCTTTGCAAATGGATTGAATGAAGATGGGACGCTGAGTAACTCACAACAGGATCCAAACCAAAACTGTTCGGCAAAGTTTACGCTTTAGAGAAGAAATAAAATTGAAGGCATACCACTCCGAAACATAGGCCAGACGACGTTGTTTGCAGATGAAAATGAGGAAAATTATTTTACTCCGTAACGGTAAGAGTTAATGTTCTAAGTATGTATCGTCTGTAAATAACGTTGTCTGAATGCTGAAAGTACAGCAGAACCTGTCTTAAGCGACCATTAATTTATTGAACACAGGAGTCTTAAAAAGCAGGTGGTTGCTTAATACAGGGCGAAAGTAATGATTAATTACCTGCATTACTTTTGACCTGCATTAAGCTACCACCTGACTTATACGCCCATAATTAGACCTCTATTGTATTGTTTTTCTTACATATATTGCCAGCTATATACAGCGAGTGTCCAACAGTATAGATCCTGAAGAGACGTCAAGTTACTCATTGTCTGATACCCAATACTAGTTTAACCCATTACCTGTGGAATATTCATGTTAGAAATAATGACACCGGGGTATTAATTAGATTAATTGCTATAACAGCATATGGACACAGGAAATTTGGCCTTGACAGAAACTGTAGAAATATATGTATATTATAGCATAAGCAAACAGAGCAGACCCTGATCAGACGGTCCCTGTATAATGGGTACTTTGCTTGCATAAATTCAGTTTCTGTTGTTGTTTTACATACTAATTGGTAAATACGACCGGGCAGCAGCACTTAGTTTTGTTACACAAATATGCGGGAAAATGTCTTACCATTTTCGCCTTTTGTACAGTAAAACTTTTCTTAAAATACCACTAAAAATATGTCTGATTATAATTCTTTAACTCATTCCCTCCTACTGTCGCCTTTAGACGCCTCTGTAAAAACAGTTTTTCGAAACCATTGTGATAAATAGAGCATTTGCTCCAAAGGAGCAAATGCTCTATTTATCACAATGATTTCAAAACTACACAATTCTAAAAGTTTCCTTTTTTCTAGTAAATGCTCCTTTTCGGTAGATTTATTCAAAGAGGTAGAGTATAAAACAGTCTAGGATAGCTTAGATTAAAGGCAGATATGCGAGTTTAAAGTTGCAAAATTAATTAATAAATTACATTCATAAAATACAAAAACATGCTTAAACATTACTATTGCTACAAGAATGTTTATCATAAAATGTAAAAAATGTAAATAATGAAAATAGTTTCACACCAGATTTAAAATTTAAATAGTCAAATACTTGTATTGATGTGGAAATGATTATAGTCTTCCAAATTATAATGAAATTGATAATAATTATGTTTTAACATATTCCCTCCTATTGACGCCTTTTGACACCTCTGTAAAAGTCATTCATGAAACCATTGTGATAAATAGAGCATTTGCTCCATAGGAGCAAATGCTCTATCTATCACATTGATTTCAAAACTATATAATTCATTTTTTTTCATTATTTTCTAGTAAATACTCTTTTTCAGTAGATTTATTCCAAGAGGTTTTGTCTAAAAGTAGTCTAGGGTATAGTGGGTTAACAGGCTTATGCGTTCTGAGTAAAAAAATTTAATCGAACTCTGATGTGTGCCTTTAACCTTGAACTTTATGAATATGTATGTAAGAAATAATTATTGCATGAATATTAATTAGCCGATTTAAAAAGGCATATATGAATACAGTATGTTTTGGCCAGTATATAATCAGTAGAATCAGGTCAATATATTGTTTCATAAAGAAACAGAAAATCCTGATCAGACAACTCATACGGGTAGTCTTCTCTATTTGCATAGGCGTAAAAGGAAAAATAAAAGTACAGTAAAACCCCGCTAATGCGACCACCTAAAAGAGGTATAATTCTGAGTGCTAGATGCAGGTAGTAGCTTAATGCAGGAAAAAAGTTATGCAGAAAGCTCCTAGAGGAGCTTTCTGCATTACTTTTATCCTGCATTAAGCAACCACCTGTTCATAAAGACAGATATGTTTATTCATTAAGTGGTCGCATTAGAGGGGTTCTACTGTATATGGGGTAAATTGTGTGTTTAAGTAAGACAGGTGATATATTAATGTAGAACAAAAACATATTGGAGAAGGCTCCCATCTGAACACTCTGCATTACTTTTGTCCTGCATGAAGTAAAGGGTTCAAGCATTTTACTCTACATGGAAAGCTACCATATGTTTCCTTTGGGGACGTTCGGTAGAAAATAATGCAGATGTTACAGTGTGTCAAACAATATTGGCGTTTATAATGGAGCGTTCCGAAACTGTACATATATAATTTACTTCACAGAGACAACTCTTGACGTCATATAGTCACTAGTTCTTATATATGAATATTTATAAGATAAAGGGTTAACCAATCCTTTCCCTCATATTGACCACATGACGACTCTGTAAAAGTCACATGTTAAAACTATTGTGATAAATAGAGCATTTGCTCCTATAGGAGCAAATGCTCTATTTATTAGAATGGTTTCAAACTACAAAATTCTAAGTTTCCTTTTCTCTAGTTGATGCTCCTTTTCGGTAGATTTATTCAAAGAGGTTGTATTTAAAAATAGCCTATGAGGTAAAGGGTTAAAATATAGTTTGCATTTCGACGACACGTTTTTGCAAACAGAGTAGACGAATATCATGCAAGAGCCGTATGATCGGGGTCTGCTGTTTGCTTATGGAATAAAACAGACCTGATTCTACAGTCTCTGCTAAAGCCCAAACACCCATTATCTATATGCATTTATATTCATCTAATTAACCCTTTTAGTGCCAAATTTCTAATTGTTGTCTGCAATCCAAGTTTGTTAAATAATTCAGTAAAACAAGGAAATGTGATAAATAAATGCAAATATAAAAGGAATAGCACAGATAGAATTAGAGATTGAGTCAAAAATTGAAGTGTCTGATCAGACGCCGTCTTGAACCTGATCTGGGAATGCACTATTTGTTTTGTTCCGGTGCATTTGTGCGACATTGGCGGTGAAAGGGTTAATAGTCATATAATTATTATTTGTTACATAAATACTCATCTGGTAAAGGGTTAAAAGACAGCTGTGAATACAACAAATATTTTGTTTTGTTTTTATTTTGTACCATCTGGAAATATGCTTACTTTTGTATATCCCTTTTTAAGTCAACTATTTCAACTCTTTCGCTGCCAAATTTAGTCGTCTGCAACCTATGTCGTCTGCTGCTGTTTTCAATTTTTGAATTTCTTCATTTTTGTTTCAAGAAATAGTCACACTAAACAAACAGTTTGGATCTTGATGAGACGCCGAGGATTGCATAGGTAATCACAGATGCGGCAATGGCAGCGTTAGTTGATGCTGGGGTTTTTTTTTATATTAGAATGGCCTACCAATGCTTAATGATCCAGTCCATTAAGTTTGATTGTTTATAATTTGTAAAAGAATTTGAATTTCAAATAGTCCAGACCCCGATCAGAGGGCTTCTAGGGCTCCTACTATCAGGGTTTTCGCTGTTTGAAAATGCCAGAAACACTCGTTCCCCGCATTCAATGGATTAAAGTAATGATTTATTATGACGTCTTCCCATTGAAGTCGTAGGTTGTATGGCAACCGGCGGATGTTTGAATTATCTTGTGTACAATGAACTCTTCGCGTGCAAGTAGTGAATAGATCATGACCTATGTACGAACAGTGTAGATCTAGATACTAATATTGTGCCGAGTAAGTTGGCGTCTCAACAGTATACATATCTGGTAATCTGCAACTTTGTAACGGTTTAAAAGTTGAAGAAATATTGAAAAAACTGAAACCGACACAGATGTTTTGCAATATATGACCATTGAGCGTGCTGAGTTATAGTTTCTTTTCATACTGTCACAATATTTCTGATCATCGACCAAGACAAGCAGACAAACATCCTGCGGGCTATTGTTGAACCAGTACCGGAAAATAGCATCCTCAGACGTCAATGAACGGCCAAGAATCACTGCGCTTTGCAACGCGAGTTTTCCGCGGTTAAAGTACATCAGAGCCTGTCTTAAACCTTCGCTTGCTGTTCACGTCAATATACCTACCTGTAAATAGTGAAGACCCAGATGAGACAGCTCCTGCAGGGGCTGTCTCATCAGGGTCTGCACTATTTACAAATTGATTATGCAACCAGTGCACTCCACAGCAGTGATTGCACAGCGAATACTTGTACACAATGAAGATATATGTTAATATACAACAGGGCATGGGTAAAGAAGGAGAAATGTATTTCAAAATTCAGCAAGCGAAGGGTTAACCCTTTACTCAATGAATAATTATGCTTGAAATAATGACATCATGAATATTTATTAGATGAAATACTATAACGCCATGAGTGCGTGAATGTTTGGCCATGCAGAAACTCAAGAGTCAGATCTACACGATGTCATAAGCAAACAGAGCAGACCCTGATCAAACGGCTCCTACGGGAACCGTCTGATCAGGATCTACTATGTTTGCAGAGGCGTATTTATAAAGTAAAGCGTTTAACATTCTTTTGCCTTGCATTAAGCAACCACCTGCTTTGTAACACCTCTATGACCAATAAATAAAGGTCTTCAACTGTATAAATAGAATTTATCAAATTCCCTTTAACAAATATTCTTATTTAACTACAGTAAAAACCTCTCTAAACCGGACTGTTGCATTGGTGTCAAAACCCGCCTTTAATTAACACGGGTGGCAGGTTGATGCAAGGTGAAGGTCATGCGGATAGCTCAAAGTGAGCTTTCTACATGACTTTATTCTACTTCATGCAGCCACCTGCCTTAACCCTCCCTCCATAAATACGCCTTTCTACACCTTTGCAAACAGAGTAAACCCAGATCAGACGGCTCCTATAGGAACCGTCTGATCAGTGTCTGCTCCGCTTGCTTATGATATAATATAGATATGATTCTATAGTTTCAGTCATTGCCAAATATTCCTGGGTCCATATAATATTATAACAAATTAATCTAATTTATATTCATGACGTCATTACTTCTTGCATGAATATTCATGGAAGAAAGGGTTAAAAGATCTAACTTTTTCATTGCTATAAGTCCGATGTACTGTACATTTCTTACATGTTTACCAGACCGGCTTCAAAAGTTAATCCACTAAGTCATTCATATTAAAATGTTAAAACATAGAATGTAACGGTCTCAAATGCTCTATTTATCACAATGGTTTCAACACTACATTATTATTTTCTCATTTTTTCTAGTAAGGGCTCCTTTTCGGTATACTTATTCAAAGAGATTGGGTCTAAAAATAGCCTATGAAATGAGGGAATGTATTAACAGTTAAATCTTCTTAATATGTGGAAAACAAAATATCTGCTCAAACTTAGATCTGCTGATTTTTTCACCGACTTCCAATTCGTTCAGTCCTTTAAGAAACTATTGACCGAGCGTCAAACAGTGTTGATTCTGATCATATGCAGAATTATCCAGCTTAGACGCGCTAAGCATGAGAAGAGCTTGATGCTTAGCGAGTAAAACTGTTACAGATACAGCAAAACCCCTCTAAACCGGACGTAAAATGTAGTATCGATCTTGGTTACAGGTGGCACCTTAATGCAGGGTGAAAGTTATGCAGAAAGCTCCTCAAGGAGCTTTCTGCATGACTTTTACACTGCATTAAGCAGTCATCTGCCTAAAAGTATCGAAATTCTTTTCTACCAGAATTCCGGTTTAGAGAGATTTTACTTATTCCAAACGACACAGAGTAATGATTCATATTTATAACAGAATGTTCTTCTTCATCTTTAACATGATTAGTAAATTGTTGTCAGTAGAACATGTATCCAGTTTTCATAACTGATTTATTTCGAAATCTGTTTTAAACAGACTATCAGAGTATCATACATTTTGGATCCTGATGAGATACAGAGTTATCTGATCTGGATCCAACCTGTTTGCATGGATACACAGATCCGCCCACAGCAGGCTGAAGGTCAACAACATGTATTGATCATCAGCAATGATGTTTGAAGTATAATTATAACGTGTCATTATCCGCCTGCACGTCACTTTGAATATTGTTAGGAAGATTGGTTTCTCACAGTTCCTGTAGTTTTCTCCAGCATTTTGCAGTAGGGCCTACAGTAAAAGCTCTCTTAACCGGATTTCTAGTAGAGAAGAACTTAAGATACTTTTAGGCAGGCGGTTGCTTAATGAAGGGTGAAAGTGAAGCTGAAAGCTCTTACAGAGGAACTTTCTGCATGACTTTCATCCTTCATTAAGCTGCAACCTGTCTCAGAGAACGATAAAATACTAAATTGAAAGTCCTTTTTAGAGGAGTCTTACTGTAAAACATGTCAGCATATTCGCTTCTGTCAAATACATCTTGTTCAATCCTTTACTGCATAAATACGACTGTCTACACCTTTGAAAACAGAGTATACCCAGATCAGATAGCTCCAGTAGGAGCCTTCTGATCAGGGTCTACTCTGTTTGCTGATAAAATCATACACTATTAAATAATAAAGACATGATTTTATGTCTGTTTCTGCTTGTGCCCATGTGCCATTATACAAATCCACTTAACTAATATTCATTATAACATTGCGTCATAATATACATGAAGTAAAGGGTCAAACTTATTCCATGCATATACAGTAGAACCCCGCTAATGCGACCACTTAATGCGACCACTTAAACAAACATGGCTGTTTTCATAAGCAGGTGGTTGCTTAATGCAGGACGAAAGTTATGCAGAAAGCTCCTATAGGAGCTTTCTGCATAACTTTCGTCCTGCATTAAGCAACCACCTGCCCTTGCCACTGTGAATTATGCCCCTTTTTGGTGGTCACATTAGTGGGGTTTTACTGTACAAAAGTCGAGTTGGCAATGGATGATTCATCCCCTATTATATATATAAGTATGTTGCCCAAAAACATTAACGTGTTCCTTCATGTGAACACCTTCTAATGCATTTGCAAACAGTGTATACCCAGATTAGACGGCCCCTATTTTTAGAATAAATTAGATCGGATTCTACAGATTCTGTCATGGTAAATTATGCCGTTAAATATGCTCGTACGGTCATTATTTCTTACATTAATATTAGCACTTTCCCTCATATAAACGCCTTTGCAAACAAAGCAGATCAGATGCCCAATGTACGAACCATCTGATCAGGGACTGCTATATTTTCCAATGAAATTACAATAGATCTGACTCTAAAGTGTCTACCAATGCCAAACAATCCTGCGTATATATGCCATAATAAAATTCAGCTAATAATAAAAAGTTCTTACATGAATATTCAACATGGGAAGGGTTAACCTACTTATGCTTAGTGCCCCCTTATGATTAAATAGGCAAACAGAGTAAACCCAAACCAGAGGGCTGTTTGCTTCATACTTTCAACGCAATAACAACATTATAGAATCTACACTACAAATGAAAACTGAATTATCTTTAACCCATTCCCTCATACTGACGACTTTTGACGACTCTGTAAAAGTAAATTTGTGAAACCATTGTGATAAATAGAGCATTTGCTCCTATAGAAGCAAATGCTCTATTTATCACAATAGTTTCAAACTAAAAATTCTAAGTTTCCTTTTCTCTAGTTAATGCTCCTTTTCGGTAGATTTATTCAAAAAGGTTGCATCTAAAAATAGCCTATGAGGTAATGGGTTAAATACTCAGACAAGTTTGTTGCATATCTAGATCAGTTGCACGGCCTGATCATGGTTTCCGGTGTTCAAAATGCAACAGTGCTTATAGTATTTGATACAGTACATATATATGCTGTGCTTATAGTATTTGTTACAGTACATATATATGCAGTGCTTATAGTATTTGTTACAGTACATATATATGCAGTGCTTATAGTATTTGTTACAGTACATATATATGCAGTGCTTATAGTATTTGTTACAGTACATATATATGCTGTGCTTATAGTATTTGTTACAGTACATATATATGCTGTGCTTATAGTATTTGTTACAGTACATATATATGCTGTGCTTATAGTATTTGTTACAGTACATATATATGCAGTGCTTATAGTATTTGTTACAGTACATATATATGCTGTGCTTATAGTATTTGTTACAGTACATATATATGCTGTGCTTATAGTATATGTTACAGTACATATATATGCTGTGCTTATAGTATTTGTTACAGTACATATATATGCAGTGCTTATAGTATTTGTTACAGTACATATATATGCAGTGCTTATAGTATTTGTTACAGTACATATATATGCTGTGCTTATAGTATTTGTTACAGTACATATATATGCTGTGCTTATAGTATTTGTTACAGTACATATATATGCAGTGCTTATAGTATTTGTTACAGTACATATATATGCTGTGCTTATAGTATTTGTTACAGTACATATATATGCTGTGCTTATAGTATTTGTTACAGTACATATATATGCTGTGCTTATAGTATTTGTTACAGTACAGATATATGCTGTGCTTATAGTATTTGTTACAGTACATATATATGCTGTGCTTATAGTATTTGTTACAGTACATATATATGCAGTGCTTATAGTATCTGTTACAGTACATATATATGCAGTGCTTATAGTATCTGTTACAGTACATATATATGCTGTGCTTATAGTATTTGTTACAGTACATATATATATGCAGTGCTTATAGTATCTGTTACAGTACATATATATGCAGTGCTTATAGTATTTGTTACAGTACATATATATGCAGTGCTTATAGTATCTGTTACAGTACATATATATGCAGTGCTTATAGTATCTGTTACAGTACATATATATGCTGTGCTTATAGTATTTGTTACAGTACATATATATGCAGTGCTTATAGTATCTGTTACAGTACATATATATGCAGTGCTTATAGTATCTGTTACAGTACATATATATGCAGTGCTTATAGTATCTGTTACAGTACATATATATGCAGTGCTTATAGTATCTGTTACAGTACATATATATGCTGTGCTTATAGTATCTGTTACAGTACATATATATGCAGTGCTTATAGTATCTGTTACAGTACATATATATATGCAGTGCTTATGGTATCTGTTACAGTACATATATATGTAGTGCTTATAGTATTTGTTACAGTACATATATATGTAGTGCTTATAGTATTTGTTACAGTACATATATATGTAGTGCTTATAGTATTTGTTACAGTACATATATATGTAGTGCTTATAGTATTTGTTACAGTACATATATATATGCTGTGCTTATAGTATCTGTTACAGTACATATATATGCTGTGCTTATGGTATCTGTTACAGTACATATATATGCAGTGCTTATAGTATCTGTTACAGTACATATATATGCAGTGCTTATAGTATCTGTTACAGTACATATATATGCTGTGCTTATAGTATCTGTTACAGTACATATATATGCAGTGCTTATAGTATCTGTTACAGTACATATATATGCAGTGCTTATAGTATCTGTTACAGTACATATATATGCAGTGCTTATAGTATCTGTTACAGAACATATATATGCTATCTTGGAAAGGGCAGTATTCACAACTTATATTATAGCCAAGATGACCCATGTGACAAAAGAGCAAACTCTCCTTCTTTGGAGAGAAAATACTTTTGATTTTCAGAGTTGGACAGTGACAACTTAAGATTCAAGCAAATCAGTATTACTAGCAAAACAAATATCTTTAATATGGCATGTCAAGAATGTCACTCAAATGTGCATGTACTTTAAACCTTTACTTAATAAATATGCCTTTATACGCCTTTGCAATTTGCAAACAGAGTAGATCTAGATCAGACGGCTCCTATAAGAGCTGTCTGATCCGAATATGCTCCATTTGCTTAGGTCGTAATATAGATATGATACTACAGTTTCTGCTATGGCCAAATATTCCTGTGTCGTTGATGTGTCATTATAACAAATAATCTTATTAATATCCATGATGTCATTATTTCGTACATGAATATTCATGGCGTAAAGGGTTAAACAAATACATACAATGCATTTAACATACAGTAAAACCCCGCTAATGCGACCACTTAAAAGAAGTATAATTCTGGGTGCTAGATGCAGGTGGAAGAGTAATGCAGAAAGCTCCTAGAGGAGCTTTCTGTATTACTTTTGTCCTGCATTTTGCAATCACCTGCTTATAAAGACACCCATGTTTATTCCTTAAGTGGTTGCATTAGAGGGGTTTTACTGTATTTTATGCCTTATGCATGAGAATATCAAATTTGTACCATATGACTTTTGGTGAGGTATTTGCTTAATGATTATGAAAGAATACATTTCTTTTTTGGTCAAAATTACTCAAATATCACGACGACTGTAATCGTCAAGTTTCCTTTTATATAAGGAAAATAGTATTCTGTTATGGAGTATATATAACAACGGTTAACACAAAGGCCGTAAAGGCAATTTGGTAAACAATAATACATTTATTTGGCAGATATTTATTGTTTCTCTACTCTAACAAAGCAGAGACTGATAATAACATACAGTAAACTCCTTCTAACACGTTTGGCGCCAATAAGAATCGTCTACAAACAATATCGCCTGCTTTAAATTAAGATTAGACTTTCCTTCGATATCTTCTCTAAAGCGTAAGTGGTGTGGTATTGATGAGACGCCGAGTTACTTGATGTCTCTTCTGGATCGAATCTCTTTGCAAAGAAAATCCCAGATTTGTCTATGTAGTAACCCCTGTCAGGTGACTGCCGAGGTGAAAGAGCTTAAGCAGCCACTAACAAGAGGGCCAGAATGGCTTCAGAGGAGAAGATTTTCAAAGTTTTCACCATGTTTCTATAGAAAATCGGTCACCCCTGGGGCTTGGCCAGTTTTGACCACAGGGGCATAACTCATAAAACTTTTGTAGAGCACCTGAACATTTTGCTATGTGCCAAGTATGAAAGCGGAGAACCTTCAAGTTTCAGGAGAAGATTTTCAAAGTTTTCACTAAATTTTTCTATTGAAAACTGTCCTCCCCTGGGGTGGGGCAAATTTTGACCCAAGGGCCATAATTTATAAACTTTTGTAGAGGACCTGAACATGATGCTATGTGCCAAATAATTAAGCTGAGAACCTTCCAGTTTCAGAGGAGAAGTTTTTCAACAAAGTTTTACAATATGTTTCTAGTGAAAACTGGCCACCCTTGGGGCGGGGCAAATTTTGACCCCAGGCGCATAATTTATATAACTGTTGTAGTGGACCTGAACATGATGCTATGTGCCAAATATGACAGCTGAGAACCTTCCTGTTTCAGAGGGGAAGATTTTCAAAGTTTTACTATATGTTTCTATTTAAAACTGGCCACCCCTAGGGTGGGGCCAATGTTTGCCCCAGGGGTATAATTTATATAACTTTTGTAGAGGACCTTCAGATCATGCTATGTGCCAAAAATGAAAGCTGAGAACCCTGTAGATTCAGAGAAGATTTTTAAAGGTTCAAATTGTTGACGATGGACGACGCACGCTGACGGACGATGGACATCGGGCGATCACAAAAGCTCACCCTGAGCACTTTGTGCTCTGGTGAGCTAACAAGGTACCTCTGGGACAGGGGCCAATTTTGACCCCAGGGGCATAATTTATGTAACTTTTGTAGAGGACCTACAGATGATGCTATGTGACGAAGATGAAAGCTGAGAACCCTGTAGATTCAGAGGAGAAGACTTTTAAAGGTCCAATTGTTGACGACTGAGGACACACGACGCACGCAGATCGACAACGGACATCAGACGATCACAAAAGCTCACCCTGAGCACTTTGTGCTCTAGTTAGCTAATAAAACAAGAACCCAAGCCTCCATTATGCGACTTTTGTAGCAAATTGACCTTTATACTCAACATATTAAATGGACTTCATATTGTACATAACCTTGGAATATTTCAAATTAACATTCAAACAGTTATCAAAATTCTGAAACAAAGAACAGACTAAGATAATATATCTTCCAATGGCTGGGGAAGGGGTGGCAAAACCTCTGTCAACAATCGAATGTTGGGCGTATAGTGCTACCATACAGTGAGTATATATAATCTTTTAACCCTTCGCTTGCTGAATTTTAAGATACATTTCTCCTTCTTTACCCATGCCCTGTTGTATAAGTACATATATCTTCACTGTGTACAAGTATTTCGCTGTGCAATCACTGCTGTGGAGTGCACGGGTTGCAATCAATTTGTAAATAGTCCAGACCCTGATGAGACAGCTCCTGCAGGAGCTGACTCATCTGGGTCTTCACTATTTACAGGTAGGTATATTGACGCGAATAGCAAGCGAAGGGTTAATAAAGATACTGAGGAAGGGCACAGACAGCATAATTGTTTTAGGCTACAGTCAATAGTATTTACTCCATAAATACGAATAGTACGCATTTGCAGACAGAGTAGATTCAGATCAGACGGCTCTTACAGGAGTTGCCTGATCAGGGTCTGCTTTGTTTGCTTATGATATAATATACACAAGATTCAAAAACCCATGTGCTATTTTAACAATTACGGTAATCTAATTAATATGCATGATGTCATTATTTCTTACAATACATAATACATGTATGTCTGAATATTTAAACTATATGCTGATCTGTAGTGTTACTATTACAATTTTTGGACCATTTAATTCATTCTTTTACTGGTGTGTTTGTATTCAACTGGTCATCCGTATGAAAGTCAACCTTACGACGACTTGGAAAATAAAAGGGAAGATCATAAGGATAAAAATCTTCATCTAGAAGTTCTCCCAATCCACAGCCCATTTTGACAGCTTCATAGATCTTTGAGACCGGTTCAATAAACTTCAAAAAGTCGGCTCGATAATCCAATTCTTTCACTTCCTTTGGTGTTCCAGAGCATAAATACTTGAAATTGATTGTAAGCCACAATGCCAACACAGTTGACCAATTCAGATCTCCAAAATTTGTAAAAATCTTCAATGGGGAACTTTGAAGCAATACGTCATTCTCACAGTCATAAAAGAAGACTACCGCTTCCGTGCTTTTGATGACAATTGTGGGAACTAAAAAGCTGCTATATTCTGGATGTCTCTTCTTTGTGAGAAAAGAAAAGACAATTGTCTGGGCAAGGACCTGGCTTCTGTTGTAATGTTGTTGTTTTTTTATTTCCAAAGATGACTTATTTCCAGTAGGCTCTTCAGGCTTTTTTTCTTGCACATTAACTGCAACTGAATCTATACCCATAAGAATGTCCACATAGCCATGCCAAACTTGTGTGTTACCTGTAAATAAACAAAGAGTGCAAAAAATGTCACAAAATACACCTGTCAAATCAGGGATGGCCGGTAAATACCGCGGCGGTAAATACCAGTATTTACCAGACTGGCAAATACTCCCCAAGTGGCAAATACTGGCATTTACTGGCAAAAACTCCAGATAAGATGGAATTTATATTATTTCTTTAAAGTTTATGGTTTCAGAAGGGCTGTTTTAAATTGCTGGTTAGTGGATTTTTTATCAGTTTATATATTGATTACTAACCATCAGTTTATTAAAGGTTCAAACTGTTTTGTCCCTGCCAAGGGTACTCATCAGATGGCTTATAGTAATATCAGATCTTTAGGTTTTATCTTCTGGTACTATAATAAGCTCTGTATGGCCATTGACCTATACATGTACTAATAGAATGATGCAGCTTTAAATTTTCAGTCTAACAGATCAACTCTTTTTGTCAGATATTGCAATTTGATTGGTTTAATCTGAATCCCCCCCCCCCCCCCCCCCCCCCCCTGCAAATTGTCTGTACGGTTTTTGACACTTCATTGCTAATTGGGTGTGTTTCCTAAATGAAAAGTGTGTATGTTTTTTCTATCAATTGCCATAGTAGCTATCCCCTAGCAGTAGAGGGAATTGTTTGGAGAGCATACCTGTGTGCAATGGGTTAGGGGCCAGTACAGTTCTCTTGACTTGTTCAGGCCTTCCAGCAGTCACTCACAAAGAAGTAGGAAAAAGGTAGGAAATAGTAGAAATAAAAGTTTTTACATAAAAGTAGGAATAGTAGGAATATTTTTTTACATAAAAGTAGGAGTATATTTTTGCAAATATGTAAATATTAATGGTTTATAATTTACCCAGAGGTGGCATTCTTAATGCAAAATCCTACCATTCTATGTGCCACATGGAATACATTTAGAGAACTTAATACATTTTGGCGGTTTCTGTTGCCGAACTGTGTCAGTTTTTTCATTCTTTCAGACCAGGGGATAGAAAGGTGAAAGCAAGGGATAGGCCTGGGGTCCAGGGGGGCGGCTTGAGCCCCCTTGTGGGTCCAGTGCAATGCCCTGGTAGGACCGGGACCAGGGGGACAAAGCCCCCCGGAAACTTTTGACAGATATGTATTCTGGAGGGCTAGTTAGGGCCATTTCTATGCTTAAATCTGTTCCTTCTCCCATTTGCAGCTGTCAAAATGGTGTGGTCATCTTCCCTCAGTCTTTATTATGAAAGATGATGCACATCAAGGAAGAACATATTTGCCACACCTTTCAACAACAGAAACCAGCCAGTTTTACATATTTTGTTCATTTTCTACAAATATAACTAGTACAAAGTTCATACTTGAATTATTTTGGGGACTTTGGTTTTAAAAAAGTGGGAATATAGTAGGAGTTTTTTAGGAAAAAGTAGGAAGCTGTTTAAAAAGTAGGAAAAGTAGGAACGCTGGAAGGCCAGCTTGTTTGTTATTAGGGGCCAGTACTGGACCAGTACTGTATCTCTTGACTTGTTTGTTACTAAGTTTTCCCAAAAGACAGTGATTTAATTGACTGCCAATCTTTTGATTTTTATTCAAAATTCAGCTAAAATTACACTTTTTATTTATTTATTTTTTTTGGCTTTATACACTGCAGATACAAAAGCCTGTATTTGTATATCTATACATATGATTAAGGAACTAATAAAGCACATTAGGATGGTTTAAATATGTCCTAATCCCCTGAACAGTTCAAAAGACCAGTAAATGCCAGTAAACGCAAGTAAATGCCTGTATTTATAGTCAAACAACTAGGTCTGAAGTGTCAAAGTTCAGCCGAGTCCATTGTTTAGGGAGAGCAGCATTCCGCATGTTCTTGGACCATTTTTTAAACAGCCGAGTTTAGTATACATGTATATTAGATAAAAATGAAGGCAGAGTTACTGTCAGCAGTTTAGCTCAGTAGGTAAACTCTAAGTACGCAGAAGGCATTGCGAGAGTAGTATTTTTATTAACCCTTTCCCTGTTCTATGTTTGTTTCAAATTTCAATACCTAATGAATATTCATTAACAAAACAGTTATAAAGAAATATGCAAGGTGGAACATTGTAGACATTTTAGAAAGCAAAGAAACAGATCTATCAAATTCTATTAGCAAACAGAGTAGACCCTGATCAGACGGCTCCTCAAGGAGCCGTCTGATCTGGGTCTACTCTGTTTGCAAATGCGTGAAAACACGTTTATATGAGGGAAAGGGTTAAGCGTGGGTTCGAATCCCGCGTCGACCTTTAAACTTTTTTTTAATCTTGAATGAATAGTCAAGCATTATTTTAGTGCATACAGTATAATCATACTGACCATTTATACACATGTTCGTCAATGTACTACTCGTGTTGAGGACATTGAAATGACATATTGGGCATCAGACAGTACTATAGATGAAATCATTGAACACTTCAGACCTGACTTCGGACACTGATGATATATAATGAAGTTGACGAATCTGAGACGGACAGTGCAAGTGAGGGAGAAAATCAATTTTTTTGAAATGAATTGCAGAAAAAACGTCTATGAACCGATTACTCAGTAAGGACGAAAGTGAGCTTTTTAGACAGATGGCTGCTAATGCAGAAAAAAATGAATACAAAATGTTCTTAACACAGCTTTCTGCATTGCCCCTTTTCCTAAATTATGCTGCCGCCTGCCTTAAAGGCTTATTTTTTAGGGTGGCCGGTTTAAAGATTTTTCATGGTAGATATATAACAATGATGAAAATATATACTGGTTGAAATGAAATTGGAAACAAAAGCGTAAAAATCAATATATGTTGTATACTGGTTGAAATGAAATTGGAAACAAAAGCGTAAAAATCAGTACATGTTGTATACTGGTTGAAATGAAATTGGAAACAAAAGCGTAAAAATCAATCAAAAAATAATACTAAGTAATTATAGAATCATTTTTCAGCAAAAAAAATGTTTAACATCAATGCGAGACTCGAACCTGCGCTAACAAAATGTGCCCAATCATATACTTCCTTATGGCCCTACGACTTATCCACTACGCTATGTTTCAGATAACAAATCCACTTATTGTTTGTACCTATAACTAAACAATTTCTTTTAAAAAATGACATGTGGATATCCGATAAATTATGCTGATCTCCCTTATAAATGGACTCAGCGAACCGGTGACCCATCAGACCTAGTTGTCTGACTATACCACCAGAATGGTAAATACTCATAAATGCTGGCATTTTGCCAACCCTTAGAGTCAAATGTCTGGAAGTTGAAAGGCTATTACTCAATATTAGGTGGGACAACCTGTACTGTTGTCAAAGTTGGTAACAAGCTATGGGGGAAAGGGTCAAAGTAACAAGAAGGCCATGACAGCCCTGATATCGCTCACCAGACAATCAGAGGAGAAGATTTTCAAAGCTTTCACTATGTGTTTCTATAGAAAACTGGCCAACCCTGGGGCAGGACCTCATTTGTTCCCAGGGGCATTACTCATATAACTTTTGTAGAGGACTTCAAGATGATGCTATGTGCCAAATATGAAAGCTGAGAACCTTCCAGTTTCAGGAGAAGATTTTCAAAGTTTTCACTATGTTTCTATAGAAAACTGGCCACCCCTGGGGCGGGGCCAATTTTGACTGCAGGTGCATAATTTATATAACTTTTGTAGAACACCTGAACATGATGCTATGTGCCAAATATGAAAGCTAAGAACCTTCCAGTTTCATAAAATTTTCACAATATGTTTCTATATAAAACAAGGCACCCCTGGGGGGGGGGGGGGGGGGGGGACAATGGCATTGTTTAATTGTTTACCCTTTCCTTCATATAAATGTCTTTCGCACAATTGCAAACAGAGTAGATCTAGATCAGACAGCTCCTGTAGGACTGGTCTAATCAGGGTCTGCTCTGTTTGCTAATGAAATTTGAAAGATCTTTAAAAAGATTTTGAAAAGTTTCTTTACTTTCTAAAATAGCTACAATGTTCCATCTTCCATATTTCATTATAACTATTTTGTCCATTAATATTCAATAGGTATTGAAAGTTGGAATAAACCTAGAACTGGGAAAGGGTCAAGAAATGGCCATGGTCATAACTCTACTCCACTAAAAATAGCCACTGGTCAAGCAAACTAAGCCACTTGATCACTATACTCCATCAAAAAACCAAGAATTGTCTCTGTCTATTGATAATATTAATAAACAAAGCTGATTAAAACAGAAGGATGCTACAAATTTGCTAGAAAAATGGCCACCCCTGGGGCGGGGCCAATTTTGACCACAGGGGCATAATTTATATAACTTTTGTAAAGGACCTGAGCATGATGCTATAGGCCAAATATGAAAGCTGAGAACCTTCCAGTTTCAGAGGAGAAGCTTTTCAAAATTTTCACTATATGTTTCTATAGAAAACTGGCCAGCCCTGGGACAGGGGCCAAATTTGACCCATGGGGCATATTTTATACAAATTTTGTAGAGGACCTACAGCTGATGCTACATGCCAAAGATGACAGCTGAGAACCAGCTGTAGATTCAGAGGAGAAGATTTTTAAAGGTTGAAATTGTTGACGACGCACGACAGACGACGCACGACAGACACGCACGACAGACAACGCACGACTGACATCAGGCGATCACATTTTGGTTCAATTTTTGGTTGCCATGGCAACCAGAGTTCTTCATTGAGTTGAACAATTTGAATATGTTTGAAAGAGGACCATCTAAGGAATATCCTTGCCAAGCTTTCTCAATTTCCTTTCAGTAGCTTCAGAGTAGAAGATGTTTAAGTAAAGTTTTGACAACCCACATATGCACAACACATGACGATGGACACAGGATCATCCCAATAGCTCTGACATCTTGGCACTTTGTGCCAGGTGAGCTAAAAAGGTCTATAAACAAAGTAGATCCTTATCAGATATGGTTTGATCTATGTCTATTCTATTTAGTCACCCATTTATTGAGAAGGAAATGGGTTAATGGTATTTCACAAATTCTCTATCTTTCTGTCCATTTTGTTTGATAAATGGGGTTTTTTTAAATTTATTATTTACTGTTCATTTGTCAAGTTAATTCTGTATGCAGTCAAACCTGTGTACATTGGCCACTGAAATATGACTGATTAGCTTTCTTTTAGACGACTGATAGCATAATAGAACAGCACCCTTAAATCCAACAGCACCTTTCTTCAAAAGTCACTGGTTTTTTCAATGAATGGCCGCTTAAATGCAGTAGTTACTTACCAATACTTGTATCACCAAACTCCCCAGTAATCTTCTCTGTGCAACAATCGCAAGTTCGAGCCTGATCACGACTATGATTGTCTATGATAAAATTTGGATTTACAGCAAGCTTCGACAGCAAATGGTGTGCAAGTCTAATAGTCCATTCCGTTTCATTTTGCCAGGGTTCCTTAAGAGCTTTTTCACATTCTGAAACAGATTAAATGTACTCAAGTTTCTTTTTGTAAGAATTTATTACTCTGCAATTTTCTCAGTTTGTAATCCCCAATCAGTGAACACAAATACCTAGTAACAAGAGGGCCATGATAGCCCTGATATCGCTCATCAGACAATTAGGGGAGAAGATTTTCAAAGTCTTCGAACTATATGTTTCTATAGAAAACTGGCCACCCCTGGGGCGGGGCCAATTTTGACCCCAAGGGCATAATTTATTTAACTTTTGTAGAGGGCCTGAACATGATGTTATGTGCCAAATATGAAAGCTGAGAACCTGCCAGTTTCAGAGGAGAAGATTTTCAGTTTTCACTAAATGTTTCTAATGAAAACTAGACTACTGTCGAGGAAGGGCCCTGTCCGCATAGGAGGTATCACATACGCCTGCATATTGTAAGCCTGATTTTCCTAATGCAGAACTGCAGCAGCATAATTGAATATGCATGTAGTTTGCTTAACTGGGTACTCTTTGCTAGGTACTTGAATAATAAGCATATAGTGAGCAAGTTTGATAGAAATCTGACCAATCTTTCAGAAGATATGTCACAGAAATAATCAGCCAACCAGATTGTATCATCATCAATAAATATGTGCAGGATATGCCAACCACAGAACCCATATGAGGTGATTGGATATCAAGTACACTGAGCAAGTTTGGTGAAAATTGGACCATTCCTTGAGGAGATATTGCACGGAAACCAATCGGCTAATCAGAGTGCAGCAGCCTAAGTGCAAATGTATGCAATTTAAAACTAGAAATGGTGTCAAAGCCACCTGATGCTCGCCTGTTTAACCCATTCCCTCATATTGACAACTTTTGATGACTTGAAAAGTCACTTTGTGAAACCACTGATAAATAGAGAATTTGCTCCTATATAATTCTAAAAATTTCCTTTTTTCTAGTTAATGCTCCTTTTCGTTAGATTTATTCAAAGTGGTTGTATCTAAAAATAGCCTATGAGGTAATGGGTTTAAAGTTAAGTCTAAAATGTGTCATATTGAACAAAAAAGTCATTCAATTTCCAGTTTAAACTTAACTGCATCAATATCAGAACCAAAATGCAACCAAATACCAATTTTCAGCAACTTAAAAAGATTATTAAACAAGAAAGATACATATAACAAGTATGGAATCCCTAGGTCTATTGGTTCCAATTGTAATTGGCAGTTAAAGATTTTTGCAAAAGGAGGTTAAAGGTGAAGGTCAGGTCATACCAAGTATAGATGCCCTTTGCCCATCTTGTCCAATATTATAGGTATTTAAAGATTTTCGCAAAAGCAGGTCAAAGGTCAAAGTCAAGGGCACATGGTAAAAAGCGTTGGTATGGTTGGAAATTCTTAAGACAGGAAAGATACATACCAAGTATGGAAGTCCTATGCCTATTTGTTTCAATGTTATATGCATTTAAAGATTTGCAAAAGTAAGTCAAAGGTTAAGGTCAATGTCAGAAGGGCAAATATGTTGGCATGGTCATATCAAGTATGGAAGCCCTAGGTCTATTGGTTCCAATTTTATAGGCACTTAAAGATTTTTGCAAATGAAAAAGAACATTGGTATGTTTCAAAAAGTCATAAGACAGAAAAGATGCTTACCAAGTATGGAAGTATATGCATTTAAAGACTTTTGCAAAAGTAGGTTCAATGTCAGAAAGGCAAACATGTTGGCATGGTCATACCAAGTATGGAAGCCCTAGGCCTACTGGTTGCAATGGAATGCTATAGGCATCTGATTTTGTTTTACAAAAGTAGGTCAAAGGTCAAGGGCAAGGTCACATGGTTAAAACAATGGTATGGTTGGAAAAGTCTTAAGACAAGAAAGTTACATTACAAGAAGCCCTTGGTCTACTGGTTCAAATTGTATAGGCATTTGAAGAATTTTGCAAAAGTAGGTCAAATGGCAAAAACAATGAATGATATTGTTGGAAAGATCTGAACACAAAAATATGCATACCAAGTATGGAAGCCCTTGGTCTATTGGTTCAAATGTTACAGTCATTTAAAGATTTTTGCAAAAGTAGGTCAAAGGTCAAGGTCAGAAGAGCAAAAAATGTTGTCATGTTCATACATAGTATGGAAGCCCGAGGAATAATGATTCCAATAATATAGACATTTAAAGATTTATGCAAAAGTAGTTCAAAGGTCAAGGTCAAGGTCAATGTCAGAAGGGCAAACAATGATAATGTTGGAAAAGGCTTGACACAAGAAAGGTGCATATCAAGTATGGAAGCCCTAGGTTCATTTGTTCAAATGTTATAGGCATTTAAAGATTTTTTCAAAAGTAGGTCAAAGGTCAGTCAAAGTCAGAAGGGCAAAACTGTTGGCATGGTCATACCAAGTATGGAAGCCCTAGGCCTATTGGTTCCAATAATATAGGCATATCAAGTACACTGAGCAAGTTTAGTGAAAATTGGACCATTCCTTGAGGAGATATTGCACGGAAACCAATCAAATATTCATATTGCAGCAGCCTAAGTGAAAATACCCATAATTTTCTGAAAAATTGCGTAGAAATCGCCAAACACAGAACCCATGCGAGGTATTTGTATATCGTGTACACTGAGCAAGTTTGGTGAAAATTGGACCATTCCTTCAGGAGATATTGCACGGAAACCAATTGGCTAATCATGCAGTTTGCAGCAGACTCTCCTTTCCAGGGAGCTAGCTCTTTGGCGACGTGGTTTAAGTGCTTGGAAAGGTTGCAAAGTTAAGCAACAGTCTGTGCAGCTACTGGCTGAATGGGTGACCGCCAGGTATTGCTGATGGTGCATGTTACAGATATTAACCCTTTACCCAATAGCCGGTTTCTAGTTTTGAAGACATATGACCACTTAAAGCAGGTTGAAAGTAAAGCAGAATGCGCCTTAAGGCGCATTCTGCTTTACTTTCAGCCTGCTTTAAGCTACCACCTACTAGGATATAGAAAATATTTATTATGCAATATGTTCATGACTGTATGAATTTGAACTATTTTCTTCAGCGGAGGAATAAATCAAACACGCTAAAAGCCGCTTCTATCAGGTAAAGGGTTAAAGAGGCAGTGCTTGGGTCTGACATGTTGTTTTGGTAGTGTGTTTTTGGACAGTGTTTTTATTCAAAGGAGGATAGTGGAAAAAGTAGATGGAGATTGTATTTATATAATCAAACTATGCTTAAACAAAGGGGAAATGTTCATAGATGAACACAGTATACAGTCAGGGTTAGAACCAAAATTTGTTGTGGTCTAGACTGCAGGGCCTGAAAGAGACCCATTTTTACATAGATTATACTTAATACTTAAATTTAAAATTTAATGTAAGTTTCATTATTTTTTTTGTTTTTACATAATGTCCGGAAGATATTCTCATAATTGGCAAACCCTTACCTCATTCTAAATCTCTACAAATTGTTTGCCAAATCGAATTGGCTTTTGACATTTCACCGGCAATTCGTTTGCACATTGGGTGACCCCATTCAGTAAATAAATTTGACATTATACCCAGAAAGAAGATGTGCCGGAGTAAATTTTCTACGGAAGAAAATAAGGGCCATTATACACACACACTGACATCTCTATTCATTGTTTACTTGCCATCGATGTAAGCAGTTTTGAAGGTGAATAATAAAGTTATAGTAGAAATTGTTTTTTGTGTTATGAAATGGAACAAAATAAAATAAAATAATTTGATCTATATAAAAAGAAAATTAATAGATTTTTGAGCAGAATAGCCCATTTGAATATATCTTGACAATGATTTTGGTAGAAATTGACTGTTTCACAAATTTATTACAATGTTTTGGTAAAAAAATTCAACTATTGAAATGGACAGTAAGTTCAAATTACATTCCTTGAATGTCCGGATTTGTTTCCCAAGAAGGTACAAATGTTTGTTATCTTTTGGCCCTTTTATACTTCTGTATTGATATACCGCGATAATATAGAGTTGTCCCCCTCGGCTTGACATGTGAAAAGTAGGTTGACCACCATTTTGAGCATCTGTAAACAGAACGGATATTCAGATGTAAATAACCATCTGCTTAATAGATTAAGGATTAGTATTTAACATTAATACTGAAATTATCATTGATACCAAGTTCATTTCTGAAATTAGCGACATGCAGCAACTGCCGCGATAATATAGAGTACCGGGCTATATAGGGCGAAATCTGACAGGGCCGAGACACCTATTATTACGGAACTTCCGTAAGAATAGCGGCTTGGGCTTTATTACGGTACCGTAAGAATAGCCACTACCATATCGTTAAAACCGAAAGTAGCTCAACGTACCTTTATCATCCGTAAGGAACTCCAGTAGATATTCAAGAGCCATCAGTTCTTCATTCCCTGTTGGAAGTTCTTTGTTTTTTATGTAAGATTTCATTATCTGGAACCCACGTTCGAAAATACTATCAAACAAAAAATACCCGTCGTAGGCATTGTCGCATTCAACAAATGCATCAGAGAAAGAAACACCTTTGTGAGCATTGCACCACTGTATTTTTAATAAACGGAATCCAGTAAATGAAATAAGTTTTTCAGCGGCATTTTGAATTAATTTACGTAAACCTTTATATGAGTTAAATACTTCCAATTTGTCCAGTTTTAACTTTTTCTGTAGAGGCTCCGCCATTATCTCGAACCAATATGGACGTTTCGGTCCAAAACTCGTTCCTCCCGGGACGTTTCGCCCCACTATTGAAAACTTAATGGGACGCTTCGCATCAACTATTGAACGACGTTTTTATTTGTTATAAGAGCATTTTCCTTGAGGTTATTAACCTTAGAGTGGCTAATTAATATGTATTAACATCACAAGACAAACTAAAATGCAGGGGTCATCTGATCTGGGTCTTCTCTGTTTGCAAAGGGTTAATAGAAAATGCAAGTAGCAGGTCCTACATGTACGCTATAATCTGACGGACTACATCCTCTAACCATTGTTCTGTTCAGACTTGCATGACTGACTTTGTAAACAGCTTGGATCCAGATGAGACATCATACAAATCGGTGTGTATCCCTTTTACACCTAGATTACCGCGATTAAGAGAAAATGCAAGTACACATAGGGATAATCTGACGGAATACATCCTCTAACCATTATTAATATATATAAAATAAATAGGTATCAACAGAATACAACCTGTCCAGCTGTCCATGTACAGAATCCAGGAAGATTCAGATAGGAATTGGAGAAAGTTGCCCCTGCAGAGGTAAAACCTAGAAGATAGCATGTGTGAAAGTAGCCATATGCTGACATATTCTCCAGAAGTAGAGATCAATTCGACCCCCTCTGACTATAACCAGTATTAATCACAAGGTGTTTAAAGCAGCTCTAATCCAGGATCCGATACTGAGACCAAACATTTCAAGAAGAAAGCTGCCACACACCATAGTGACAGAGCCGAGATAGACAAAATTACAATAGGACAATCAAGCAATCCAGAGTGGAAAGAACAAAGAAAAGGCTGCATCACTGCCATAAAGTTCCATAATGTAACTGAGACTGTACAAAAAGGAAAAGAAAACCCATCTCTAGTGAATGACGTCTTAAACAAAAATGACAAAGACTTTTTTAGCAAAGTGCCATCAATAAAATGGGGAAGAAAACTGAAACCAAGGGAAAGAAGATGTATGTACAAAAGACAGAGAAATTTCATACAATTCAGCAAATTAAATACCATGAGTTAATGGTGTCAAAAGAATTGGACTTTGTGAGGTTCTCTCCAGATGGGATAGTGGCATGTAAGTGCAACAGTGGTACGAGTCGACTTCTAGAAACCGAACGTCCGTACTCAGCAAGAGATATGACCGTGGAGGAGGGAGTTAACAGAAAGGCAGCTAAGTAGTTTGAGAAAAATAACAATGTTTCACAACTGAAGAAAAACTCTCCTGATGGTTACTATGCCCAAATTCAAGGACTTCTTAGAATAAAAGGATTGTTTCTTGCAAATCTTGTTGCTGGGGGGACCAGCAAGCGTCGTGCGATTAACAACTTCCGTTTCTGCTCTCGCTTCAAACTCTTAAAGCACTGTTTCTTCCGGCAGTTAGTGGGTTTTCTCTGCATTAAAGGATGTAGGAAGGTGTCCGCTGTAGGCCTTTCCACAAAACACACACCGTATCTTCACGGTATTTGAGTTTGGAATATTTTTGTGTCTATTTCTTCTGGCCTTGACCTTCTTGTCCGCCATTTTGTTTTCAGATCAGCTGATTTTGACAGGCATGTTTACAGGTATTCTTGTCCCGGTGGTTATTACCATAGCTCTGCACAGTATTTGCACACAGCTACACGTCCCCAGGGAAAGTCCTAACAATTTCAGTCCGGTGAAGGTAAACGTGTGTGCGTACATGCTGAAATGTACACGTTGGTATGCCCCAAATGGACATATTGCGAAACCGTCTCGGAACCTGTCTCTTTCGTACCTGTGTATTTTGTTGCTGTCTCTATCCTCAGATGTGGAAACAAATCCTGGACCCAAATATCCCTGTGGGCTGTGCCAACAGGAAGTGTACGACTCTGACTGCGCCCTGGAGTGTGATTCATGTCTCCAATGGTTTCACATTGATTGCCAGGGTGTCAGCCAGAGTCGGTACACAAATCTTGCAAATTTTTCAGCATGTGACATTTCCTTCTCGTGGGTCTGCTCTGGATGTGATACGGTAAGTTATTCCAGTATCTCATCTCTTTCCGTCTCATCTCATTCATCGGAAAACAGCTTCCAGGTACTCACTGACCAGACCGACACGACCCGACCGACTCAGCCACCCATAGACTCTCGTAGACATAGTAAACCCAATTTTATTTCTAAACTTAAAGTCCTTCTTGTAAATTGTCAGACTATTGTAAACAAAAAATCAGAATTCATAGCATTAATAGACCAACATTGTCCTGATATTGTTGTAGGAACTGAATCATGGCTAAACAGTTCTCATGGAGACTGTGAATTTTCCCCAAAAAGTTTAGGTTATACACCCTTTCGCCGGGATAGAGGAAGTAAGGGAGGAGGAGTCTTTATCCTGGTGAAAGATACTATACCGGCTACAGAACAGAGCAAACTCAGTACAGACTGTGAAATTTTATGGGTAAAACTTCAAATAGAAAGAAGTAAGCCATTATATATTGCCGCCTATTACAGACCGAAAGAGGGAGACACTCACAGCGCCGAGGAACTTAAGAAATCCCTGGAATTAACTAGAAATTTAAAGGGAACAGTATGGGTCTTGGGTGATTTTAATTATCCCAAACTTTCCTGGAGCAGTGAGTGTGCACCCACCATAAAACCAGGATGCAGTTTCACTAACCTGTATGAGGATTTTATTGACCTTCTGTCTGATTTTCATTTAACACAAATGGTATCTCAAAATACTAGAGGAGAAAATACTCTTGATTTATTCTTAACCTCAAATTGTACACTTATTGAAAATGTATCATGTATTCCAGGCATAGCAGATCATGATATTGTCTCTTTTTCAGCTAATATAAGACCAAAAGAAATAAAACAAAAACCCAGAAACGTGCCTCTTTACAAAAAAGCAGACTGGGAGGGCTTTAAGTCTTACATGGACAAGGCATGTACTGAAATTTTGCATTTTTTACCAAACAAATCTGTAGAGGATATTTGGGAAAAATTCTCAGCCTCTATCTCCACTGGTATTACCAAATTTGTACCTACTAAAAGGATCAGTGGGAAAAGATCTCTTCCCTGGATAACACAGGCAATCAAGCGATTGATCAGGAAGAGAGATCGTTTATATACTAAGTCCAAGAAAGATGGAAATAGCAAAACCAGAGCATCATTCCTAAAGGTCAAAAATACTGTAAAGAAGCAAATCAAAGCTTCTTACAATGGTTACATAGAATATATCTTAGGAGTAAACCAGGATGAACATTCAAAGCAAGCAGGGTCACAGTTTAACCCCAAAAAGCTTTTTAGTCTAATAAAAAGTGCTAAACAAGATGCCTCTGGTATTTCTCCACTCAAGGATAGCTCTACTGGTGTTATTGAGACTGAAAATTTAGATAAAGCAAACCTACTTAACAGACAGTTTCAATCGGTGTTTTCCCCTCTGTCACCAATTTCACTTTCACAGGTTTGTCTGTCAACAATATCAAACTTCAAACTTCCCTTCCCTGTAAATCATAAATCTTACCCAGAAATGCCAGACATCAGTGTGAGCATCCAAGGAGTGGAGAAATTATTACAAAATTTAAAACCAGAAAAAGCTGCAGGACCTGACGACATCAAACCACTAGTGCTGAAAAATCTCTACAAGCAGATTGCTCCTGTCCTGCAACTCCTCTTCCAAAAGTCCCTTGATACAGGTAAGATCCCTAAAATCTGGACGTCTGCAAATGTCACACCCCTATTTAAGAAAGGCGACAAGGAAGACCCAGCCAACTATCGCCCAATTTCATTAACATGCATTCTATGCAAAACCCTAGAACATATTATTGCATCCAAACCCACTGAACATTTTAACAAATATGATATTCTATATGATTTACAGCATGGCTTTAGACAAAGACGTTCATGTGAGACCCAACTGTTACAGCTTGTTGATGAAATTTCACAAAATATGATAAATGGTAGGCAAACAGATCTGGTCCTACTAGACTTTAGTAAAGCTTTCGATAAAGTTAGCCATCTAAAATTGCTGCACAAATTAGAAATACATGGGGTAAATAAGCCTGTTATCAAATGGATTAGGAACTTTCTGATCGGAAGATCACAGAAAGTTGTTCTAGAAGGAGATCAGTCGTCAGAGGTCCCAGTAACATCTGGGGTACCTCAAGGATCTGTTTTAGGCCCACTCCTTTTTATTCTTTATATATATGACCTTCCCGATACTGTTACTTCACAAGTCCGCCTTTTTGCTGATGATACGGCTGTATACTTAGCCATCAACAACATTCAGGATTGTGACCTCCTACAAAAGGACCTTGACAATCTCACAAAATGGGAACGGACATGGGACATGGAATTCAATCCCAGTAAGTGTGTAGTTATGTCCATCACCAAAAGTAAGAAAAAGTCCCTCTATAATTATAGACTTCATGACCAATTTCTAGAACATGTAGATTATGCCAAATATCTTGGAGTAACTCTATCGGAGGACCTTTCCTGGAATAAACATATTGAAAATATAACCTCTACAGCAAATAAAACTCTTAGCTTTCTTTCCAGGAACATCAAGACAAAAAATCAGAAAATTCGGGAATTTGCATACAAGACTCTGGTAAGACCTCAATTGGAATATTCATCAAGTGTATGGTCACCCAGCACTCAGGTAAATATAAATAGAATAGAAAAGGTCCAAAAAAGAGCTGTGAGATGGACAACACATAACTATTCATACTATAATAGCGTAACAGCACTCCGGGAGGGCCTGGGTTGGCAGACTATGCAAGACAGACGTGACCTAGGACGGCTCCTTATATTTTACAAAATTGTGTATGGGCTGGTAGCCATGCCCTTGCCGTCTTATCTAGAAAGGCCTACGAGAATGACCCGCCACATGCACCCTTTATCTTTCCGACAGGTACACACCACAGCAAACTACTTCAAATATTCTTTTTACCCTTACACGGTGGTGATGTGGAACAGCCTACCAGCGGACGCAGTTCTTCAGCCTGATCTCGAGGGGTTCCGTAACATCTTAAACCCCTCCCTCATCTCAAACCGCCCCTGAGGCCTGGGATCAGTGTTTTTAGCTTCTTTGTTTTCACATATTTTAACACCTGTCTCACTTTATTTCTCCTCTCTATCCTTCTTTTGAAGTCTTCCTTTCACAACTTTTATTTGCTTTTAATCTGCACGACGCACAAACCCCTCATGCCGATAATACACGACAAGTGGAGTCCGGCATTATAAATAGATAGTATGGACTAATAAAAACTGCAAGATCACTGCCATCAGGTTTGATGAAAAATTAGAAGAAATTGCTACTAGCATGTGAGTCATTCTTCTTAAAACAGCTCACACCAGCATTAATTTTATCACCAGAAGCGCCGGACAACATGATGAATCACAGAGATGACATACCAGATGCCACAGACGCATCAGAAATGGATGCAACTGGGGACACCTGTGTGTAAATTACACGTGATCTCACTGGATCTGACTGTGCCCAAATGCAAAGTGAAATTCAGGTACTTGCATACAACTGTAATCGGCGCTGTAAAATACTGCCAGAAGATAGTGGCATCAAAAAAGACAACGGTAATGCAAGTGTGGGATGTGACTGCACAAACTGCCCATGTGATATGTGGATGTGCTGGACGTGTGCCAGATACATGTATACCGATGAATGGAAACCCGAGAAAATAGACTGATATTGTCCACATTGTACTAAAGAATGTGATATAGTGTACTAAAAACAAATGATATAGTACTGAGTAATGAAAGTGCATTTATATGTAATTATATTGTGTTAACACATGTGCCTTTATTAACCCATTTACTCATAAGCTATTTTTAGACCCAACGTCTAAAATAAATCTAACGAAAAAGATCATTAACTAGAGAACATGAAAATTTATATTTGTGTAGTTTTGAAACCATTGTGATAAATAGAGCATTTATCACAATGATTTCAACAAGTAACTTTTACAGAGGCGGCAAAAGGCGTCAACATGCGGGATTGGGTTAAACCTGTTCCTAGCATAATATCAATGTGCTGAAATTGATATTTATACTGATCATGTGCCTATCATTATTTCGCGCGTTCAAAATTATCACTATTTATAACATGGACGCATAATTAACATTTCACCGGCTAGCCACGATCTGACTCGCAAATACAAACAGTTTGGGCCAAGAAGAGACACCGAGTCACTCGGCGTCCTATCAGGATCCAAACTGTTTGACACTCCTTCGGTAATTTCCTCAATGTTCGAACCTGATGTAGTCAAAATTGCACCAGGTCCAAATTTAAGCAGACATTAATTTTTTCACATCGGAGTAAGGGTGTGAATTATAAAACTCACACGCTTGACAATAGCAATGGAATTCAAATCCATTCTTCTGAACCCAATCCCTCTTATTGACGCCTTTTGACGCTGCTGTAAAAGTCACTTTTTAAAACCAATGTGATAAACAGAGCATTTGCTCCATAGGAGCAAATGCTCTATTTGTCACAATGGTTTCAAATTTACATAATTCTAAAATTGTCCTTTTCTCTAGTAAATGTTCCTTTTCGGTAGAATTAATCAAAGAAGTTGCGTCTAAAAATAGCCTATGAGGGAATGGGTTTACACTTCTCCGGCTAAACTGCGATCTGACTCGCAATTATTGCAAACAGTGTGAACTCAGAACAGACGCCGAGTAACTCGGTGTATCTACAGGATCCAAGCTGTTTGCAACTGTGATACCAGTCCTGCTTAGGAGGTTAAATATTTAACAATCGACGTGAAAAAAAGTGCACGATATTTGATAGTTGCAAAGCATTTCGTCAGTTGACTGATTTGTCTGTCTCGTTTAGATTGACTCTTTCACCGCCATAGACGAATCAGTAAGTTATAACCTTTGCAAATAGTCTGGATCCATGGGAGACGCCGAGTAACTCGGCGTCGCATGAGGACCCAATCTGATTACATTGTTTGTAAAGAAATTAAAGAGAACGCCACTTTGAAACCTGAAGTAGACGGTAATCTTAACAGATGGACTCTATTTGGCGCCGATAGGGTTATGAGATAAAATAATTTACTCAAATTTTGAATCACTGCTAATGGCTACAGTAAAACCTCTCTAAACCGAAAATTTAATAAGAGAAGAATTAAGATACGTTTAGACTGTGATTGCTTAATTCAAGGTGAACGTCATACAGAAAGCCCCTAGAGGATATTTATACTAAACTTAGAGGGATTTTGCTGTACAGTAGAACCTGTCTTAAGCGACATTATATTGACTGGAAACAGGAATCTTAAAAAGCAGGCTGTTGCTAAATGCGGGGTAAAATTAATACAGAAAGCTGCTATAGAAGCTTTCTGCATTACTTTTGACCTGCATTAAGCTACTAAATGGCTTACAGACCCATACTTATTTAACCTCTTTGTATGGTCGCTTAAGACCGGTTCTACTGTATTTGCAAACAGTCCCACTGGATCCAAATGAAACGGTGAGTAAATAGGCGTCCGTCAGGGTTCTTACTAGTTGATAATGTGAAACAAAAAGGAAGACACCACAAATACGAAAGTTGAAGGAGATGACACACGTCGCAGCGAAAGAGTTAACCCCTATCCCGCTGTAAAACATGAAACTTTTAGCATGACTGTCACTTGGCATTAAACTGACCCCTGTCTTAAGCCATTACCTCATATGCTATTTTAGATACAACCTCTTTGAATAAATCTACCGAAAAGGAGCATTAGAATGTCAATGTGATCTATCTGTATATGAAGTTTGAAGTCAATAGCGTTTATACTTTGGAAGTTATGATCCGGACAAGCTTGACGGGCGGATTGAGTGTATGTGGCTATTCTTCACAAACTGAAAATAAGCCACATAAATCCGACGAGAACAAAATATCTTTTGTTCTCATGTAATTATTTAGTCACATAAACAAGAATTGTTAGCGCGGACAGACTGACGGACGGACATGGTGACTCCAGTACACCCCCCCCCCCCCCCAAAAAAAAAATCGTTTGTGGGGGTATACTAATAAAGGTGAAAACTCATTACAAACCTGTGCTTAAGACCGCTTTTGATAAATTTGAGGATTTTTCATTTTCAAGCGCATGCGGAATTTGTTCTTTTCACTATATGGAGAAAATGAGTTTGATCTAGTAAGAACAATGCGTTCCGATGCTAGGTCCCACCATGTGGTCCGAACGCAATCTTCTCGCTTCTCAGTCGTGCTAGATAAGCCGAATTACTAAAAATAGCCGTACTAGAAATCCTTATCTGGAACACCCCGTGACTAGTGTATTCATACGCGCGATTGGGTAAAATCAATACAAGGGAAGGACTTCTTACAGAATTATACCAACATTTCTATAGGCAACAGCCTTATGAATTGAAATTAATATAAGTAATTAGCACGAATATGAAATTCTATTTATCATATAAACACTTTAAAAGCCTATTTAATTAATCGAAGACGTTGTTTTGTAGTCACTCTGTCATTTATATTTACGCCAAAACGTAATGTTTGTGGTTGTCATAACAAATGACGTCATTAGAGGGTTAATACACGTTTTTTCGGGCAATAACATCTGCAGTGTCCCGAGGGACTGTTGTTGACCCGAGCCCGAAGGGCTCGGGTCAACAACAGTCCCTCGGGACACTGCAGATGTTATTGCCCGAAAACAAACGTGTATTAACGCTATTCTTGCATAAAACCAATTTTCTGCTCTCCTGCATCAATTTAATTCTTCAAAATACAAGCAAAACAACGGCAGCAAAACTATACACTTCTTTGACACTTCGGCGATTTATGCTGTTTCCGGGCCACTGTTTTCTTTTCGACGTCAATTCATGATTGTATCAAATACCGTTTACACGGAATTTCATTCAATAAAAACAGTTCATTGTCGGTGCTCCTGGAAATACTCACACCCGGCGTTCACCTAGCTTAGGTCAAAACGCTGTAGCATTCGCGTCCATTGTTTACCTTAGGCCCGTAATAGGTATAATTAAAACCGGTCAACAACAGCGCGTGAGCACGAGAATTCGCCTTGTTAATACCAAAGGTGCCCGACGCATGCTTGGACTCGCCCATAGACCCCCCCCCCCCACACACACACACACACCCACACCCCCACAAAAAACAAACAACCCCCCCCCAAAAAAAAAAAAAAAAAAAAAAAAAAAAAAAACATTGTGATCGAAGTATGTTCAACTAGCCTAAAACTATCTATTTGAACCCTAAACCACTCCGAAAAACAAGAAAAACACGACCCGGAAAAAAAATTCCTTTCGGGTCTATATATGTATTGATATATAGACTCGAAAGAAAAAAAATTTCCGCGTCGTGTTTTTCTTGTGTTTCGGAGTGGTTTAGGGTTCAAATAGATAGTTTTAGGCTAGTTGAACATACTTCGATCACTTTTTTTTTTTTTTTTTTTGGGGGGGGGGGGGGTCTATGGGTGAGTCTAAGCATGCGTCGCGCACCTTTGGTTAATACATGGTCTAGCGGGACTACAACAGCACGTTTTATGCAAGAATTTGGTGTCACGCCTAAAGTTATACTGCGGTCTGTTGCTATTAGATATGGAAGTCGTATTACGCAATGTAAAGTAGTACTTCACAAATTCGTTAATTTTCTTGGTTTTAGGGCGTATTTCAGCGAGAAAAATAATCAAGCATGGGATTTGTTAAAGCCGGGGGGTTCTATACCCTCGGTTGGTCTGTTCCTATTGGAAACTCGCTAAAGCTCGTTTCCGACTGGAACAGACCAACCTCGGGTATAGAAACCCCCGTCTTTAACAAAACCCATGCTTGATTCTATTATTCTCACTTTTGTGAGCATAATGCGCGCGCGTTCTTCTTACGGTGAGAAGAATGCGTACGTAAGAAATTTGAGGCTCAACAAATCCTAACAGTCGGCATTCGGTAACGTGGTTATGATCCGGGTATTGTACGTAGAAAGAACAATTCTGGATTCGAAAATGCTGACTAAATTATTCAAAGATGAAGACAGCTTGATGCAAGGACAGTCTGTGTATTGTATTGTAGACGAGGCGGACTATATGCTACTGCATAGAGCATCCCCTATCTCTGTCTCCTAGAATGACTTGGATGATAAATACTAGTCAGTAGATCTAAGTAAGCGAATGCATTTGTTTTCATTTCTTTAACATTTTACTCCATAAATACGCTTTTCTGTGCCTTTGAAAACAGAATAGACCCATATCAGACGGCTCCCCTATGAGTCGTCTCATCAGGATCTGCTCTGTTTGCTTTAGTATAATATAGATATGATTCTACCGTTTCTACCATGGCCACACATTTTTATGTCCGGGTCCTATCATTTCTCTTTAAATATGTTTTTATGCCTTCGCAAATAGAGTAGACACAGATCAGACGACTGATGAAGGTCTATTCTGTTTGCTTATGGTATAATATTGATATAATGCTACAGTTTTACCATGGCCAAGATCCCGTGCCCGTGTCCTATCATTAAAATTATTCTAATATTCGTGTTGTCATGATTTCTCGTATTAATATTTTTGCAGTGAAGGATTAATCCGTCTCTCGATAATTATGACTTGTCTAGCTGGAGCGATTAATTAATGAGTAACCCAGTGTCTCATCAGGATCTAACATGCTTGACAGTCAATGCGTAAATTAAAACAGTTTCAAGAATAACTCCTTTATTTCTTCACCAAACCCTGTGTTATGGCCACTCTTTAACCCATTACCTCATAGGCTATTTTTAGATACAACCTCTTTCAATTAATCTACCGAAAAGGAGCATTGATTAGAGAAAAGGAAAATTTTAGAATTTTGTAGCTTGAAACCATTGTGATAAATAGAGCATTTGCTCCTATAGGAGCAAATGCTCTATTTATCACAATGGTTTCACAAAGTGACTTTTATAGAGTCGTCAAAAGTCGTCAATATGAGGGAATGGGTTAAGAGAAAAATGACGATTTTAGTATTTGAGTACGCACCTTTATGTGTTGCTCTTTGCATTTAAGAAATAATGACGTCATGAATACTAATTACCCGATGTTTTATAGTGGTATTTGAACAATTTTGTTTTAGCAATTGCAGAAACTAGAATCAAATGAACATGTACAGTAAAACCCCTCTAAACCGGACGTTAAAATTGGTATAAATATCGGTCTTCGAGACAGGTGATAGCTTAATGCAGGGTGAAAGTCATGCAGAAAGCTCCTAGAGGAGCTTTCTGCATGACTTTCACCCTGCATTAAGCAGCCACCTGCCTAAAAGTATCTAAATTCTTCTCTACTAGAATTCCGGTTTAGAGAGGTTTTACTATATATAATTTCGTAAGCAAACAGAATAGAGCCTGGTCAGACGGCTCGTATGGGTCTACTCTGTTTACAAAGCCAGCAAAGGGCGCCTCGTTCAAGTAAAGGGTTGAACAAGGCACCGGTCATTGTTCATCAACTATTATGTTCTCTGTTTCTTTGAACATCTGTTACACCTTTAACATCTGTTACACCTATATTCCCAATCTTTAACCCTTACCTCGTCGTAATACAAAAATGGATCATGTGCAAGCTTTTTTATTTTAGAGAAACTATTGACCAAGTGTCAAACAGTTTGGATCCTGATGTTATGCAAATTTATATAGCAAATTTAACCCCTTTCCATCATATAAACGGGTTTTCACGCATTTGCAAACAGAGAATACCCAGATCAGACGGTTCCAATAAGAGCCGCCTGATCAGGGTCGGCTCTGTTTGCCTATTAACCCTTCGCTTGCTAATCACGTCAATATACGTACCTGTAAATAGTGAAGACCCAGATGAGACAGCTCCTGCAGGAGCTGTCTCATCAGGGTCTGCACTATTTACAAGTTGATTGTGCAATCAATGCACTCCACAGCAGTGATTGCATGGCGATATACTTGTACACAGTGAAGATATATGTAATTATACAACAGGGCATGGGTAAAGAAGGAGAAATGTGTTTCAAAATTCAGCAAGCGAAGGGTTAAATTAAAATAGGCCCGACTCTAAAGTCTCTACCTATATCAAAACAATCCTCTCTACAAAAGCCATTATAAAGTTTCAGCTAATGAATATTCATGATGTCATTATCTCCTACATGAATAATGAACAGGGAATGCACTAAGTCTCTCATACTGAATGGATTCTGGACATCATTAGCCTAAGCACTGATTCGCCATTTAACCCTTTCCTTGTGTTCTATGTTTATCCCAAATTTCAATACCTATTGAATATTCATGGACAAAATAGTTATAAGAAATGTAGAAGGTGGAGCATTGTAGACATTTTAGAAAGCAAAGACACAGGTCTATCAAATTATATTAGCAAACAGAGCAGACCCTGATCAGACGGCTCCTCTAGGAGCCGTCTGATCTGGGTCTTCTCTGTTTGCAGATGTGTGAAAACACGTTTATATGGGGGAAAGGGTTAACATTCAACATTAACGCGTTACCTCATATAAACTATTTTTCACGCCTTTGCAAACAGAGTAGGGGTAGTCTGATCAGAGTCTGCCCTGTTTGCATAAAAATAGTATACAGTAAAACTCCTGTAAACCAGAATTTTAGTAGATAGTAATTTGGATACTTTTAGGCAGATGGCTGCTTAATGCAGGATGAAAGCCATACAGAAAGCTTCTAGAGGAGCTGTCTACGTGGCTTTCATCCTGCATTAAGCTGCAATCCATTTCCAGGACCGATATATATATATGCCAAATTGCCAAATTTAACATCCGTTTAACCCTTCGCTTGCTGAATTTTAAAATACATTTCTCCTTCTTTACCCATGCCCTATTGTATAATTACTTATATCTTCACTGTGTACACGTATTTCGCTGTGCAATCACTGCTGTGGAGTGCACTGGTTGCACAATCGACGTGTAAATAGTGCAGACCCTGATGAGACAGCTCCTGCAGGAACTGTCTCATCTGGGTCTTTACTATTTACAGGTAGGTATATTGACGTGAATAGCAAGCGAGGGTTAAGAGGGGTTTACTGTATCTGGTTCTCTTGTTTCGGCGATCGCAAAAACATATCGTCGCTGTGCTGACAAAACCTCGTATATCCATTTTGGCCGAAAATCGTTTCTTCACGATTTCTGATTTAAATGTACAATGCCCACATCCTGTCAAAATCTCAGCCCAATCGACCAATGAAAAGTGTCAAAACTCGCCCGTGACTAAACCTCGTATATTTATTGGTCTGAATTTTTCAATATCAAAACCTCGTATAAATTTTACTCTTCAAGCATGCGGGGCAATGACATTAAACATATCAAAACACATGCAGATTAGGTCAGTGCATGTATTGTGATATATAGAGCATAGACCTGTATGTCCTTTTCTTTGTGTGTCAAGGTACAAAGCTTAAACTCAAGTGAAATGTAAATTGTCGTATATCATGATCGCCGGATAAAAAATAAGCGACGAAATATCGTATAAGTGGTAAAAGCTCGTATATACATAAACTGAACAAAACTTGGTACAAAAATATCGTACATTTAAAAAATCGTCATACCAAATGATAGAAAAAATAAAGTTTTATTAATGATAGAATAAATTAAAAAAAATGTGTTTTAATATGGTACCAGAATATAGACCTTATTTGTCACATAAAGACGAATTCATAAAAAATAATCAGTTTTTTGCTTCTCCTGAAAAGTAGTGATTTTCATTATACGAGGTTTTGTCAGCACAGCGACGATATCCTGTTTCCAAGTAGCATTATGAACACATTTCAAATCTGATTTTCGCGGAAGCTAGCTGTGGCAAAATGACACAAACCTATTAAAACAACTTAAACATCTCACAGCGTTTGCCATTTCTGTCAGTAAGAGTTAAAATCTTCTCGTTTTGACTATAACATCTTGACAGTTATATTCGTTCTTGACGTGCAGACAATAGTCATTTCTAAGAATCCTCACAGCCTAGAATAATTCTAAGTTAGCCCTTTACTTCCTAGCCATTTTTAAGAGTCCCCTCAGTCTTGATTTCTAAGTCAGCCTTTTACTTCTTAGATACGCATTTACGCCATTGCAACAATGTAGCCCCAGATCGGACTGCCCCTATAGGAGTCGTCTTATCAGGGTCTGCTCTCTTGCTCATAAAACAATATAGTTGTGCTTCTACGGACTATACGTTTAAAAATCTTGTGTTCATATGCTATAATAAAGCATTATCTAATCAATAGTTATAATATCATTCCTGGTGGTGGCGTCGCTTTTGCTAATCTGAAGTAGGTCAATGGCTTGTTTTAAAGTGTTGTACTATCTAAAGGCAAATAGCTATATGTATTATCGCTCCTCTTATTTCTATTGTCCAGTTTCCAATCCATTTCCTGTGTTTTATTATGATCGTACATTTTATGTCTTTTTGAATTCATATATTTGTCTGTATAATTATAACATTGTAGAATATTTAAGGCTAATAGAAAAAACATGTATTGTATTGCGTTGTCTTGTATTACATTGCATTGTATTGCATTACATTGTATTGTATTGTGCTGTGCAGTATTATATTGCATTGCATTGTATTGTGTTTTGTTTTGTTTTCTGGTTCTTTTAGATGCCCAGTGTAAAGTACTGATACATCAGACCTCGGTTTATATAGTCTCGTCCGAAGGACTGTATTGTATTGTACTGTATTTTGTTGTGGTGAATTGTGTTGTGTCGGGTCGGGTCGGTCGGGTTGTATTGTTTTTTACCGTAGGGCATTGCATTATATTGTATTGCATCGTGTTGTGTTGCATTGTATTGTATTGTATTTTTTAAGTCGACGTAAGCTGTGAAATCATGTTCCTTAGTGTACCCCTCTTCCACTTCATTTGTCCCATTCGTTTACATCCTCCTTGTCCAGTGTTTCAGACCTGAATTCTGGAAATAGACACTTTAATAAATATAGTATATCTACCTAAACTGATGACATCTTAATTTTCCCTGATAATACGTAGGCCCTACCATAAAATGATAAACCCTCTCTGCAGACCTCGACCGCTCAGTGAATATAAGAACTTTTCATTGCTAGATGCAGAACAAAAGGTATTAGGCTGGGTCCTAGTAGTGGTTACCGTAGCATCCCCCCTAGACTTTTTTTCATGGGTACCAAATTGTTCGTTGGGGTCCTCAGAACACATTATGAGTATTTCCCAAAATAATTTTGTCCCATCTATGTTTTATTAAACGGTTTCCATGGTAACCCGAGGTAAATTCCGAAACATCCTTGGTTCAGAAAATGCATAATAACTTTGCTTTTAGAGGCAATAGAAGGACAAAACAAAAACCAAAGTAAAGCAGAGACATATATCTTGATTATGATATTTAATTTTAATAATATTCATATATGATTGCTTATGAATATTAATGAGGAAGTATAAAAATCCGCTTTTTTAGAAAAATGAGTTTTTTGTTTAGTCTTAGAGGCATATTAATGCACAAAAATTATTGAATTCAGGTTTAAATTGTTCATTGGTTCAATGGGGTCATCAGAACACCTTTTGAACATTCTCCCAAAATAATTGTGCCCCAGCTATGTTTTATTAAACGGTTTCCGTGGTAACCCGAGGTAAATTTCGAAACTATCTTGATTAAGAAAATGCTTCATAACTTTGCTTTTAGAGACAATAGAAGGACAAAACAAGAACCAACGTAAAGTAGAGACATATAGCTTGAATACGATATGTAATTCTATTAATACATATAATGCATTCTTATAATGCATTCTTATGAATATTAATGGGGACGTAAAAAATGCGTTTTTAGTTTGACGAGTTTGTTTTTAGTCTGAGAGGCCTAATAATATACAAATAGTTATTGATTTCAGATTTAAATGTTTTAATATCAACATACAAATAAAGGAAAACATCTTTGGTTCATGTAATATTTCTAAAACATGTATATTTAAGCTAATTTGCATATAACGTGCGTAAATGAATAAGCAATTTAACATAAGCCCTATATTTAGCATTGTTTCGAGTGTACTATCTTTTCTATTATTTATTTTACGTAAAATACCAGAACAACAAACATTGACAAGAGCAGAGGGTCATTACTTTGGGTTTTTGAATATTAATGCATATTTATGAATATTAATGAGATGTAAAATAAACACACTTGAATGAGCTGTTCTTTTTATCTGAGATTATTTTAGTTAACCAGTATAGAGCTTGATACTGACTGAAACAGCGATATTGATGTTCATGTATATAAATATGTAGATAATTAATATTATTTCAAAATCATGAATATTAATGAGAATGTAAACTGTTGTAGGAAAGTAAGTTTTTTCTATTATATTGCAATATACATGTATGTGAACAACACATTTCTTGTAAGAAATTACAGCAGAGGAATTGAGCCTCATGCATGTTTTATGAAGAATATTACTGTTATGGGTGTTTTGCAATGCAATAGAAAATATATAGCATCTCGACTGTAATCATCAGCTTATGTTTACCCATATTAGCCTTGCGTGACTTCTAACTTACTCGCGATGTCTTATGCATTTGCTTGATTATTTACCACAGCATGCCAGAGCAACGCAAGGCTTCTTGCGAGCATTTCGCGACAGGCTGGACAACGCATTAAGTGTGTCTGGCCTGCTGCGGATGCTCCGCGTCAGCTCCCTGTCCAGTTTCATCCCTCTGGACAGGGGAGACGTGGGAGCTTGCTGCCCGACGGAAGAAGTATTCTTCTCTTTGGTCAGCGACTTCCTCCCAACAGACAAATCACTGTCCTCTAAAGCTCAGAAGAAGCCTGCTTCTTCTTTAAAATCACTTTCGTCAACAGCCCCTGTGGTGGAGTCGATTCCCCAGTTGTTCGTTGCAGATCGGCACCCAACTGCTGGCCCGGGCGCGGGTTCCCCGTTTACCACTTGAATGGTACCCTTTGTTCTGGTCCCAGGTACTATTGTTGCCAGGTCTCCCGGTCCGCTTGTTGTGTGAAGAGTTGTATCTAGGCCCAGTTATCCGTCACCGGTCCCCGGTGTCCTGGCGTTAGTGCTTTCGTTTCATGACATCACCAGCAGACCGGTCTACCGAGCCCCAACCCAAAGATGTCACTGTGTATTCTTTGGCCCGGTGTCCTAAGTTTGCTCTCCAACAGTCCTCCGGTGGCCCGGTCTGGTCCTTTGGACCAGGATACCGAAGTGGACCGGTAAATCTACCAGTCCAATCTTTTCTACAGGGCATTCTGTCTCTACACCGCATTACAGTGGTGAAAGTCAACAGGAAGCTGCTCTGGCTAAGTCTAGACGTTCTTGGTCGTCTAGACCCTGCAATTACTCTTCATCTTCTGAGTACACCTCGGACTCCCCAGCCCCCATCCCACCCACCCCGTAGGAGGCGTAAAAACCTTCTTATTTTTCTAATGGGAACCGGCACTCGCACCGCTCTCATCGCAGATCGAGGTCTTAGCATTACTCTTCTATGCGAAGACATCGCTCTGCCTCCTCAGATTCGCCGGCTGGTCGCTCTCGATAGCCGACACTCATTCTGGGAACCAGCAAGCTTCACCTAGAGGGAGAATAGCTCTCACGTGAACCCACAGTCCACATTTCTATGTCTGTGGCGGGTCCCACTCTTCCCGGGTGCTGCCATCCATGGCGTTCACCAGGGCGGATTCTGAGGGAGAGCATGAAGACACTTTGTCCATTATGGCGCCTAGGGATGGTCCTATTTTTTTAAGGGAATCAGACTTTGGGGAAGCCTCTCACTCAGATTTAGACGGGACTTAGTCCTCTTTTTCTTTAGATGATTCTGAACATCAATATTTTCTATTGAGAATGCGTGTGAAGATTGTTTTAGAATCATCCCACCCTCTGTCTGCCCTAGACCCCCGAATCCTATTCACAGGGGTCCTCTATCCTCTTCCGTGCTAGTGTCGGTCGAAAAAGTGGACCTCCCTAACCTAATTAAGTCTAGGGAGTCTCTTTCTCCTTCCACGGGACTTCTTTCCCGTTTGCCTGACCTGGACGAAGATTTTTGTGCCAGATCATGTCCGCTAAACTCTTACGGACAAGGGTTCCCTGGGTATCTCTTAGGCCTCCGGTTTCAAATGAAAATCGACCTGGGATGTTTTATCAGATCCCCTCACTTGAATCCGACAGCCCCAGGGGCGGGCATTAGCCCTCTCTCTCTCTCTCTCTCTCTCTCTCTCTCTCTCTCTCTCTCTCTCCCTCTCTCTCTCTCTCATTCACTTCTTTAGCACCGGCAGTTGCATCCAACAGATGGGATTCGCTTCAAACATTGACGTATTATCATTGACGTACGTATTATTATCGATATTTAAGACAGGTGACAGCTTAATGCATGGTGAAAGTCATGCAGAAAGCTCCTAGTGCAGCTTTCTACATGGCTTTCACCATGCATTAAGAAGTCACCTGCCTAAAAGGGTCTTAATACTTCTATAAAGAAAATTCGAATAATCGAGATTTTACCGTATACTCAAAATAATACTAAATACAATGCTCATAGAAAATTGCTTATTCATATACGTACATTATATGCAAATAAGCTGAAATACGCATGCTTTATAGAAATATTACCTGAAACAAAGATGGTTTATTTTCCTTCACATGAAAATATTCAAACATGAATTCAATAACTCTTGTTTATTAATAGGCATCTCAGACTAAACAATAAACTCCTTTTTTCTAAACAAAACTCGGATTGTTTTACTTCCTCATTAATATTCATAAGAATACATTTATGAAAATTAGTTAAATTACATATCATATTCAAGTTATATGTCTTTGCTCTATTCAGGTTCTTGTTTTGTCCATCTCTCGCCTCTAAAAGCAAAGTTATGACGCATTTGTTTAACCATGGATGTTTCGAAATTTACCTCGGGTTACCATGGAAACCGTTAAAAACATAGCTTGGACACAATTCTTTTGGGGAATGCTCAAGTGGTGTTCTGCGGACCCCAACGAACAATTTAAACCTGAATTCAATAATTTTTGTGCATTAATAGGCCTCTAAGACTAAACAAAAATCTCATTTTTCTAAAAAAGCGGATTTTTATACTTCCTCATTAATATTCATAAGCAATCATATATGAATATTATTAAAATTATATATCATAATCAAGATATATGTCTCTGCTTTACTTTGGTTTTGTTTTGTCCTTCTATTGCCTCTAAAAGCAAAGTTATTATGCATTTTCTGAACCTATGATGTTTCGAAATTTACCTCCTCGCGTTATCATGGAAACCGTTCAATAAAACATAGATGGGACTAAATTACTTTGGGGGAATGCTCAAAATGTGTTCTGATGAACCAAACAAACAATTTAAACCTGGATTCAATAATTTGTGTGCATTAATAAGCCTATCAGACTAAACAACAGGCTCTTTTTTCTAAAAAAACGCATTTTTTTTACATTCTCATGAATATTCATAAGAATACATTTATGAATATTAATTAAATAATGTACCATATTCAAGCTATATGTCTCTGCTTTACTTTGGTACTTGTTTTGTCCTTCTATTACCTCTAAAAGCAAAGTTATTACGCATTTTCTGAACCAAGGATGTTTCGGAATTTACCTCCAGTTACCATGGAAAACGTTTAATAAAACATAGATGGGACAAAATTATTTGGGGAAATACTCAAAATGTGTTTTGAGGACTCCAACGAACAACTTAAACCTAAATTCAATAATTTCTGTGCATTAATAAGCCTCTCAGACTAAACAACAAATTTCTTTTTTCTAAAAAAGTCACATTTTTTACTTCCTCATTAATATTCATAAGAATGCATTTATGAATATTAATAAAATCATATATCATATTCAAGCTATATGTCTCTGTTTTACTTTGGTACTTGTTTTGTCCTTCTATTGCTTCTAAAACAAAGTTATGGCGCATTTTCTGAACCAAGGTAGTTTCGAAAATTACCTCGGGTTACCATGGAAACCGTTAAATAAAACATAGCTGGGACAAACTTATTTTGGGGGGCATGCTCAAAATGTGTTCTAAGGACCCCAACGAACAATTTGGTACCCATGAAAAAAAGTCTAGGGGGGGATGCTACGGTAACCACTACTAGGACCCAGCCTATATGCAGAATGTTCCTGTATAGGAGCTTTCCGTATAATTTTCTTCCTGCATTAAGCTACCACCTGAGTAGTCGTTATAGAGAGGTTTTACTGTATTTTACATTGGTACTATTTTGAATAGGTCGCGGTGCCTGCAATAAATGAATGGTTGCAGATGGGGATGGTAATGACATAGGGAGAATGGTTTGGACTGAACAAAGAGATGTACGGAATGAAAGCCACCGTCCTGAATTAGAGAACCTCAGATTGGTTCGTAAATCACCTCCTCAAATACTAGGAGGCTGTCATATACACGGGAACATTTCAATCAATCAAGATATATTGATTTAACCCTTTACCTGATGAATTTTCAAATAAGAAGTAATGACTGGAAGAACATTAATTAGCTGAACTTTATACAGTAAAACCCCGCTAATACGACCATCTAAAAGAGGTATAGATGGGTGCTAGATGCAGGTGGTAGTTTAATGCAGGGCAAAAGTAATACAGAAAGCTCCGAGAGGAGCTTTCTGCATTACTTTTGTCCAGCATTAAGAAACCACCTGCTTATAAAGACGCCCATATTTATTCATTAAGTGGTCGCATTAGAGGGGTTCTACTGTATTGGCATTGTGAGCAAGAGGAAATTGCACTTGGCAGAAACTGAATAATCAGAGATATATTAGTTCATACGTAAACATAGCAGATCCTGATCAAACCGCTCCTACAGGAACATCTGATCTGAGTCTACTCTGTTTGCAAAGGCGTAGAAAGATGTGTTTATGGAATAAAACGTTAAGCCGTGCCCCGCTGTAAAATCTGATACAAGTTTAACTACGTCCGATTCGAACAAGAGTTTTGTAAAACTATTGACTGGGTGTTAGCGCTTTACTCCATAAATACGCCTTACTACGCCTTTGTAAACAGAGTAGACCCTGATCAGACGGCTCCTGTAGGAGCCGTCTGATCAGGGTCTACTCTGTTTGATTATGGGTATAATATAGATCTGATTCTCTAGTTTCTGCCTCGGCAAAAATTTCATGTGTAAATATGCCATTTCAGAAATTAATCTAATTAATATTCATGATGTCATTATTTCTTAAACAACATGGATCCTTGTAAGACATCGAGTTACACGGCGTGTCACTAGGGTCCAAGTTGTTTGTAAGTGCGAGTCTGGGTCCATGCTTATAAAACTTTTTAGTTGAGTCTGAGTTCGTTCTCAAGCTTTTGATTGGTCAGATTTGAGTTCTCAAGCTTTTGATTGGTTAGGCTCAAATCTGACCAATCAAAACTTGAGAACGAACTCAGACTCAACTAAAAGTTTTATAAGCATGTATACAGGTTGAGAACAGTGATACGAATTTTATAAGTCAGCATCTAGGTTACCTGGGAAAATGAGTCTTTTAACCTTTGGAATGCGGGAAACGTATATTGCCGTTAGCAAGCAGCGTAGATTCAGATCAGAGGCATCCAACAGGAGACTTCTGACCAGGGTCTGCACTGTTTGTCATTAAAACTATTCTGATACATTTCATACTGAATGGTCTCTATGGTTAAAAACTGATTAAGAAACCACCTGCTTATAAAGACGCCCATATTTATTCATTAAGTGGTCGCATTAGAGGGGTTCTACTGTATTGGCATTGTGAGCAAGAGGAAATTGCACTTGGCAGAAACTGAATAATCAGAGATATATTAGTTCATACGTAAACATAGCAGATCCTGATCAAACCGCTCCTACAGGAACATCTGATCTGAGTCTACTCTGTTTGCAAAGGCGTAGAAAGATGTGTTTATGGAATAAAACGTTAAGCCGTGCCCCGCTGTAAAATCTGATACAAGTTTAACTACGTCCGATTCGAACAAGAGTTTTGTAAAACTATTGACTGGGTGTTAGCGCTTTACTCCATAAATACGCCTTACTACGCCTTTGTAAACAGAGTAGACCCTGATCAGAGGCTCCTGTAGGAGCCGTCTGATCAGGGTCTACTCTGTTTGATTATGGGTATAATATAGATCTGATTCTCTAGTTTCTGCCTCGGCAAAAATTTCATGTGTAAATATGCCATTTCAGAAATTAATCTAATTAATATTCATGATGTCATTATTTCTTAAACAACATGGATCCTTGTAAGACATCGAGTTACACGGCGTGTCACTAGGGTCCAAGTTGTTTGTAAGTGCGAGTCTGGGTCCATGCTTATAAAACTTTTTAGTTGAGTCTGAGTTCGTTCTCAAGCTTTTGATTGGTCAGATTTGAGTTCTCAAGCTTTTGATTGGTTAGGCTCAAATCTGACCAATCAAAACTTGAGAACGAACTCAGACTCAACTAAAAGTTTTATAAGCATGTATACAGGTTGAGAACAGTGATACGAATTTTATAAGTCAGCATCTAGGTTACCTGGGAAAATGAGTCTTTTAACCTTTGGAATGCGGGAAACGTATATTGCCGTTAGCAAGCAGCGTAGAGTCAGATCAGAGGCATCCAACAGGAGACTTCTGACCAGGGTCTGCACTGTTTGTCATTAAAACTATTCTGATACATTTCATACTGAATGGTCTCTATGGTTAAAAACTGATGAGCCGTTCTAGATTAAATATTCAACATTAAATGAGTTAAAACACGCATTTCTAATGCATTTCATGTACATACCATTAGGCATTATATCAGAAAGCTCTGGGAAAAGATGGTTCGTAAAATTAATGCGACTGCAGTCGCCTTTAAATGGTACAATTAACTTGTATCTGTTTAGATTACTTTACTTTTACCTGTCGAGTTAATTTTACATTTATTTGTTGTTGAGATAACTTAATTAATTTTACATTTATTTGTTGTTGAGATAACTTTGTCTGTTTAGATCACTTTATGTTTATCTGTTGATTTGAATTTACTTTTATCTGTTTTATTTTTAGCTCGTCTGTTTCGAAATAAATTCGAGCTATTGTGATTACTGGGTCGTTGGCGTCGTCGTCGTCGGCGTACAAAAACTTTAATGTAGCTCATTACTAGAAAAGTATAAGAGGTATCAACATGAAACTTCATAGGTTAGTAGATCTCATTGAAGGGAAGGCCCCTACATAAGAACCATAACTCTTGATTTCAAAATTTTGGAGTTATGACCCTTTATTTGTTTTCAAAAAAAATTCTTTAGCTGGACAAGCACCAAATCAGACGACCGTTAGCGCCACAAGCGGCTCCTGTTTATCTTTTGATTTAACTTAACATATACATGTATATGTTGAGAAAACTTTACTCATATCTGTTAAGATAACTTTATTTTATATGTTGAAATAACTTTACGTTTATCTGTTAATACAACTTTATTTTATCTGTTGATTTAAACTTTACTTTTATCCGTGAAGATAAATTTATTTTTATCTTATGAGTTACTTTACTTTTATTGGATAACTTTACTTATATCATTCTGTTAAGATAAAGTTCTTTTTATATGTTGAGTTAACTTTACTTTTATATGTTGAAAAAACTTTCCTTTTTTTTAAGATAACTTTACCTTTATCTGTTAAGATAAGTTTATGTTTATCTTTTGAGATAACTTTACATTTGTCTGTATAGATAACATTACTTTTATCAGTTGACCAGATATCAAGTTTACCAGATATCACCTAAAGTTTTGAAACTTAGTGATAGGGCAATAAGTCCGCATTTTACAAATCTTGTCAATTTTACTTTATCAAGTGGATTTTCTCAGACCGCCTCAAACAGGCTCAAGTGACACCTTTGTAAAAGAAAAATGACCCCTCTTGAAAATTATCTACAGACCAATCAGTATATTCCAAATTCTTCAAAAATATTTGAAAAAGTAATCTCACAACAGCTTTATGCATATTTTGACAACATTTTAATGACTTCCTACGTGCTTTTAGAAGAGGGTATGGATGCCAAACAACACTGTTGAAATTGACAGAGGACTGGAAAAGTGCACTAGATGGAAATGAATATGTTGCCACAATACTAATGGACTTGTCGAAGGCATTTGACTGTCTGCCACAACATGATATTCCGTTATGCAAAATCTCCGCTTATGGCCTGTCAGATAACACATTGCACTTAACCCATTCCCGCATATTGACGCCTTTTGGCGCTTATGTAAAAGTCACTTTGTGAAACCATTGCGATAAATAGAGCATTTGCTCCACAGGAGCAAATGCTCTATTTATCACAATGGTTCCAAAGCTACACAATTCTGAAAATTTCCTTTTCTCTAGTTAATGCTCCTTTTTGGTAGATTTAATCAAAGAGATTAGGTCTAAAAATAGACTAAGTGGGAATGGGTTAATATCGAATTACTTATCTAAAATGAGACAGCAGGTAAAAATTGGTCTTATAGTTAGCAAATGGGCAGACATCAAAAGGCGTCACACAAGGCTCCGTTATTGGGCCGCTTCTATTCAATATGTTTTATGATGTATTTTTTATTTATTGATAAATGTTTGTTATGCACTTATGCAGATGGCAACATCCTCTCATTTCAGAGTCCAACATTTGAATCATTAATGCTAACTTTACAGAAAGAAAGTAATGCTCTCATTGACTGGTTTCATTTTAGTTGTATGAAGACAAATCCTGACAAGTTCCAAGCAATAGCTATTGGTAAGAAAACCCATGCAAAATCTCCTTCTTTCGAATTAGGCGGTATTGATGTTAAATGTAAAGATCTTGTGACTTTATTGGATGTTGATATTGACTTTAAATTTTCATTTGATAACCACACCCAAAGGATCTGTAGAAAATCAGCCAAACAACTAAATGTCCTTAAGAGGATTGGTAGGAACCTATGTAAACTGAGTAGATTGACTATATTTCATACCTTTCTATTACCTAAAATTTTAACTTCTGCAGTCTGGTCTGGCGTATTTGTTCAAAATCTTATACTAAAAAGATTGAGAAAATTCAAGAGAGAGCCTTGAGATTTGTCTACGAAAACTACACTGATTCATATGAATTGCTTATTGAAAAAGCCAAACTGTCTGCACTCCATATAAGACGTAACAGGCTATTGAAACTTTTTTCTGAATAAAATAGCTCCTCCAGTACTGTCAGACCTTGTTCAAAGAAAGAAACTAGATATAAATTTCGTTACTCTAAAATATTACAGGTGCCACATGTTGAAACAACTACTTACGGTAAGAACGCGTTTAGATATGCAGCTCCGATCCTGTGAAATTCGCTACCAGATCACTATAAAAAGGTCTTAGATTTTAACCAATTCAGGAATTAGATATCTTTAGGGGATGGGAACAATTGCAAATGCTCTGCATGTCGGAAACTAATGGAATAGCTTAAATATAATGTCTTTCCACAGGGCTGGAAGCAAACCAGTGTCTTCTTGTTCATGTCCAATCATGCTTATTATGCGACGTGGTGCTTTGTAGTTTCTTAGTTGTACTCTGAGTGATTTACTCTCATGTTAATTGTGATATTTTACTTGTATGTTTGTTATATGCTTATATGCTTGACCTTTTCTTCAAACACATGCCTTTTAAATGCAATTGCAGACAGAGTAAACCTAGGTCAGAAGACTCCTTGAGGAGCCATATGACCAGGTCTGTTCTGTTTGCTTTTGATATGATATGTAGACCTGACTATACAAGTTTATGTCAAAGCAAAACCCTTTCCTTGAAAATGACATTGTAAATAACTCAGATTATGGCTATTAATGATGACACCATTGCATGAGTGTTTGGCGGGGAAAAGGTTAATTGCATTATCTGCATGTTTATATTATGGCTGCATGCTTTTTATCCTCGAGCCAGAGAAACAGATAATGAGTACAGAATACGTGAGTATCAATCCTCATACGTAACATAAAATGGTACTCTTCCTGTACCTGGTTCGGTCTCTATTGAGTATTCCATTTCTTTGCTGAGCTCTGTTATTCTTTGATTTGGCAACATTCTATTAAATAACCACTTAAACACATGACTTATCTGGCCATCGTTGTGATACTTTTATGGTTTAGGTTTGAATGCAAATTATATATAAATGATGCTTATCTTAAGTATCTTTTTTACAGATGTAATAGGAATCATATGTTCCTTGTTTCTCTTACTTGCTCTCTGATATAGTTTTAGATCATTCTTAGTGTCAGGTTAACTCATATAATCTTTAACTTGTCTTTAACTGTAGTTTTATGTTTGAATACTGTATTGATTTAAACTATGTATTCCTACTATATGTAACTTCTATATATTTGTCGGTTCAAAATCCCAATTAGGGCGTATGTTGATTGTTATGTATCTTGCCGACGTTAAATTAAACTCATCTTATCTTATCTTATCTTATACATGTACTATATTATCTTATCTTACTTTTACCCCGTTGCGATAACGTTTATCTGTTGAGATAACTTAACTTTTATCTGTTGCATGATGACTAATGTATACCTTCTTTAATTACATATTGCGATAAAAGGGTTTCCTTCTCTTGATAACTCGCATTTTCAAATATCCTTGATCCAGATGAGACGCCGAGTAGCTCGGCGTGTTACAGGATCCAAGTTAACTCGATCAATACTTTCTTAACCTATTTCCTGATATTGACAACTTTTGACGACTCTGTAGAAGTCACATTGTGAAACCATTGTGATAAATAGAGCATTTGCTCCTATAGGAGCAAATGCTCTATTTATCACAATGGTTTCAAACTACATTTTTTTAAATTGTTCCTTTTCTGTAGTTAATGCTCCTTTTCGGTAGATTTATTCAAACAGGTTGTATCTAAAATAGCCTATGAGGTAATGGGTTGAAATTTGATCGGATGGGAAATAGTCAAACTTTAATTTCATCCAACTTTGAGAAAGGGTTAATTTTCTAGAATTACAGATATGCTTGCCCGGATGTGAATAGAGTATAGCGACATTGACGAATGAACTGTCACGACATAACACGTAACAGTATGACTAATCCGTATGAAATGAGAAAATTATAGCACAAAAACATTCAGTTCAGACCTAATCTGTTGGATATTTTGTCAAAAAACACAATAGGCGAGAAACGTAGAAACTAACACGATGTGCAAATATGAGCTACAGGAGATAGTATAAGACTACAGTTGAACTTCGATAGCTCGAACTTCAAGGGACCATACAGATAAATTCGAAATAACAGAAGTTCGAGTCATCCGATTTCTAATCTGAACACTTTCATAAGTTTAAAGCTTATGCAGGTCGAAAGTAGGCCTAATGATGTAAGATGCTAAAGGAGCTTTCAGCATTACATTCTACTAGCATTAAGCTGTCAAGTGTGTTTCTAGATATATGCGTAGTAATACATTTTAGAACAATTCTTTATTGCAAATTTTGGAAGGATCGAACTTTTACTTTTAATAGTGTCCGCTTAAACTTAGAGCTGGTGCAACTTTGACCACATCCGATTCGATGAAGCTGTTGAGGAAAAACTGGTCGGGTGTCAAAAAGCTTGGATCCTGATGAGACGCCGAGTTACTCGGCGTCTCATCAGGATCCAAACTTGTTGATGTTTGCAAATGTAGTCGGGATTAGCGGAACAAGGGAACGACTCTGTTACTACAGTCAAAACTACAAAATCAAACATCGAAATGACGAACGAAAAGCCTCTTAACTGAAGGTTGGCAGTAGGTAGAATTCGTGGGGTTGCTAACTGAGAAAACGATATAACGATATAAGTTATCAGATGTAAATGCTTGTTTTATTTGTAATGGCTTACTGATTTGAAGACAATAACAGCTCTACATCGCCTAAACATCTAATAGCTTTGTTGTTTTTCTTCTTCTTTTTTTGGGGGGATGGGTACTTGATTGTCTTGTTGTTTTATTTTAGGATGGGAAGGGGTCGAGGTATGATTTATATTACTTCAGAACATGCATTCTGAATCATACACCCGCGTTAAGGTTTTCATTACAAACGGTACATTGACACTTGACTTCACGTATATTCATGTTACACTCCTCCGTTATGCATATTTATTCAATTCCTACATATTAATAGAAAATATGGACGTTTATTGCCGTAGCAGACCGAAGTGAATTTGTAACATATAAGCAAACAGAGAACTTCAAGATTCTTACCGGACAGCTCCTGTAGGGGCTGTTTGGTCTCTGTCTAACAGACACGTTTGCAAATGCATAAAACAGGATCGTGACGCAAGGAGCTAAAGACAAAATAATTATCAAATCATTTGGGACATGCTTTATTTTGTCCTATCACAGCAAAACAGAATACAATAACATTCTACGAACCTAGCAATATCTCAGCCATGCTGTCTCTTTTAAACCATTTACTCCACTAACCTTAACAGTACACAAATGGAGGTTTAGAGCCCAGCCATTATGCAGGTTGAGAGGGCACCACAAACAAACAATACAGCTGGACTTCGATATCTCGATCTCGGATAACTCGACCTTCTTGATAGCTCGAAGTAAAAATCCAGTCCCTCCAAACTTTATAATACAGAATTGTTCTAAAATGTATCACTAGGCATATCTAGAAATACCTAAGAAAGCTTAATGCAGGTCGAAAGTAATGCTAAACGCTCCTTCAGGAGCGTTCAACATTACTTTAGACCTGTATTAAGTTGTGAGCTTAAGAAATTGTTCAGATTGGAAATCGTATTACTAGAATTTCTGTTGTCTGTCCCTTGAAGTTCGAGATATCGCAGTTCAACTAGTTGTTGGTACAAGCCTTTGACAGATATTTGTTCAGCAAACTGCAGATCTTGATCAGAATGTTCCTTCAGGGATTATCTCATCCGGGTCACACTGTCTGCCTATGTGGGATTGCGGGAGTAAATGGCTTACAGGTGAATAACAGCATCTAATTAACAAGCAGAGTAAAAGTAAACGATGCCTTTAACATTTTCCTTCACATGAACGCAGAACACGTGGTTGTTTTTGGTATTAGTAGAAACCGTAGAGTCAGACCTATTATAATTTCATAAGCTAACAGAACGGACCCTGATCAGACGGCTACTACAGGAGCAATCTGATCAGTGACTTCTCTGTTTGAAAAGGCGCAAAAAGGCGCCTCCAACACGTAAGAGTTACACAACATGCATAATTATGCTCGTAAGAAAAATGTCCACAATTCTCTGCATGAGTGCAAGGCTTTAGAGTTTTCAGATACTGATCCCATTTAACCTCGGTGTCTCATCAGGATCCAAACTGTTTGACACACAACTTGCGTTTTGAAGAAGAGGTTTAAGCAAAGTCTACTCTGAAACTTAACACAGACGACAGTATTTTCAGACGAAAATTATTTGGCGCCAAAAGAATAAAATTGCATGTATAATTTTAAAGTAAAACACACCACACCATTATCACAGATTCAGCCCTTGCTCATACACGGTATGTTTGCTCTCATTTCCATGATCAAACATACTCCAATACAAGTACATGTATATGTTATATTTGCATTCTTACATATAATATCAGGCATAAGAAAATAAATATCTATAAATATATATACATACATGTATACCAATAAGTGTGTTATAAATCCTGGTAACGAATATGTAACTACCTTTGTAAACAGTTTAAACTTGTCCAATAATAGCCCCATTCTAATGAAACTTCACATGAACATTGCTGGTTAGGTGCATTTGTGTAATTCCACTTTTGTTTTTATTTAAAAAAAACTGCCATAGTAACTGAACGGTGGCCTCTGATTGGTCGAAATTTAGACATTGGTAAAGCACATTTAGAAACTGAAGAATTAAAATATTTCAGATATGAAATCAGGAAATCATGTACAAAATAATTATAATGAAATATGGAGGGTGGAACATTGTAGCCATTTTAGAAAGTAAAGAAACATATCTATCAAATTCCATAATCAAACAGAGCAGACATTGATCAGACGGCTCCTATAGGAGCCGTCTGATCTGGGTCTTCTCTGTTTGCAAATGCGTGAAAAGGCGTTTATAAATATGAGGGAAAGTGTTAACCTGATGCAGATATACGCACAGTCAGGGTTCAAGACAAAGTAACATATTTCTATTTTCCTCATACAATAAAACCTCGCTAACTCAAACCTTTAGTAAAGAAGAACTTAGAACGTTTTAGACAAGTGGTCGCTTAATGCAGAATAAAAGTGGAGCTTTCTGCATGATTTTCATCCTGCATTAAGCTCTCACCTGTCTTAAAGACCGATAATGATACTTATATGAGTTTTCTGATTAGAGGGAGTTTACTGTACTAAATTGTTGCTGGGATATCAACACATACAATATGCAATTATGTGTTCAGACGGGAGCGTCTCAATTTTGTATGTTTTGACAGAATTTTGTTTATCTTACTACTTATTCGTCATGTTTTTTCACTTTTTATTTCTAAATCTCACTTTACAATGGTATACGCAAACAATGAAGACACAGATGACAGTGTCCCTCTGATCAGGGCCTCCACTGTTTGCATCAGTGAATTAATTTTCAAATGTCACATATACAAAGGCTTTCTTGTTGAGGCATCCCTTTTAAACGAATATTAGACCTCTTCATAGTGTAAACTTGTGGAATAGAAATTAGTAAAACAATAATGTCTGCTCAGCTTTAGATCTGGTGCAATATTGAATAATTTCTATTCAGTCCGTGCTTTAAGTCTCAAACAGCTTGGTCACTAATGAGACGCCGAGTTACTCTGTGTCTCATCTGGATGTAAGCTGTTTGCAAATGTCAACAGAGTAAAGTGAGAGAATACAGACGAACCCCTCTAATGCGACCACTTAATGAATAAACCTGGGTGTCTTTATAAGCAGGTGGCTGCTTAATGCAGGGCAAAAGTAATGCAGAAAGCTCCTCTAGGAGCTTTCTGCATTAGTTTTGTCCTGCATTAAGCTACCACCTGCATCTAGCACCCAGAATTATACCTCTTTTAGGTGGTCGCATTAGCGGGGGTTTACTGTATTGTAAAAGAAATAATGCCTATTTTACAGTATTACTGGAGGCCAACTACGTATTATTATCAAAATGTTTTGCTACGACAATTTATATGGGTATTAGGCCCTATAACAGATTTGTTTTCCCACGAAGGCAACTTTGTTTTCGTGGGAAAACATTTCCCAATTGATACACTGGCTTCGTAGGAAAACAAATCTGTTATAATACCCATATAAATTGTCGTAGCAAAACATTTGATAATAATACGTAGTTGGCCCCCAGTAAGTATGCAATGCAGTACAATGCTGTAGATGAACTCTCCTCTGTCAGCGTGTTCTGTTATAAGACAAAAAGCGCGTGCTATTCGAGTCTGTATATTTTCACCGTATTTCGTTCGATGTCGATCAATGTCCCCTGGAACTGCGTCACTAACAGTCGGTCCGCGTGAGGACTGAGGCAGATTTTGTTGGGAAAAGAGATCCCCTCCACGATAATTTCACCAACATTGTTCCCTTCCATATCCAATAGGACAACACTGAAAGTGGAACAGTTATGAACAGTTATTGAAATGGATTAACAGTCACATACACGATGTTACACAGCCAAGCTTTTATTTATATCCATGGCGCATTTTAACTCCCTTGCAAACAGAGAAGACCCAGATTAGACAACTCCCGTATTTGCTTATAGACTAACTTAGGCCTAATGATACAAGTTCTGCAATGACCGAAAATCCCTGTGTTGTCATACGCCATCATAAAAAAAACACCTTATACATATTCATGATGTCACTATAATTGCTAAATTATATTAAAGATTGCAGATAAAAACAATTTTGCGCCGAGTCGACGACACCTAAAACACCAGTCACGCGCGAAGTTCTGGGTTTGCTCTGATTGCTGATGGAAGTACTATTGAGCTTCGATATCTCGAACTTCACAGAACTGTACAAATTAGTTCGAGATAACAAAAGATCGAGTTATCCTGTTTCTAATCTGGAAAAATTATCAAGTTCGCAGCTTAATGCAGCTCTGAAGTAATGCTGAAAGCTCCTGTAGGAGCTTTCAGCATTACTTTAGACATGCATTAAGCTGTCACATGTGTTTCTAGATATCCGTAGTGATATACCGGTATTTTAAAGTAAGTCTGTTTTGGAAAGACCGAACTTTTAGTTCGAGTTAACCCGAAGTTTGAGTTATCCGGCTTCGAGATATCGAAGTCCAACTGTGTATAGATATGATTTTATAGAGGCAACTGACCTGGGACTGCACTGGTTTCAATGGTGCCAACAGGCGCCGGACATTGGCGCCGGAAGAGTTAATTTCTATTGGTTTGGAGTAGGGTCGACATTCTGTCACATCAGAATGTGGTAAACTTTGACCAAATTATATTTGATGAAATCTCAAAGAAACATTATGGCGCATCCTACCTGTGTGAGCGACAACCTGCTACATACAGCTTGTTGCCATGGGCAGCGATACCACGTGGGTTCTTGAGGGCGTGGTAGCTATATTCCCACCGCTTCTCTCCGTCCATAGTGAGGCTAATCACTGATTTTTTGTATTTGTCTGTGACGAAAAGGTTTCGCCCTGGAAATGTCAAGTGAATACCGGCATGTAATGTTTGTATTACAAACAGCTCGTTTTATTCATCTGTGCTTAAACTCCCTTACAAAAAGTGTAGAACCAGATAACATCGCTCGTATCAAGCTCTACACTGATTACTTCACAACGAGTTCATCAACCCTTCCCTTCATACCAACGTGTTTTCACGCATTTGCAAATTTGCAAACAGAGTAGACAAAGATCAGAAGCTCCTATAGGAGTCGTCTGGTCTGGGTCTGCTCTATTTGCTAGTGGAATGTGAAATATCTGTTTCTTTACTTTCTAAAATTGCTACAATATTCCACCTTCCATATTTCATTATTATTATTTTGTCCATGAATTTTCAGTAGGTATTGAAATTTGGAACAAACACAGAACAGGGAAATGGTTAAAGACGTATTTAAGGAGGAAAGGTTTTAAAGAAATAATGATACTTCAACGGAACAGACAGGAGATAACAACTTTGAAAATAAATTAGAAAACATTTAAGTCCGCATATAGACGAAATTAACTCAGTAACACTTCTTTTTATAGGCGCAAAATTATACCTTCCAATCCCACATTTTATTGTGATGGTTTGGGTATGGAAATAACAAATTCTTTTCAACTACATACAGTAAATCCCCTCTAAACCGGAATTCTAGAAGAGAAGAATTTAGATGCTTTTAGACAGGTTTCTACTTAATGCAGAGTAAAATTCACGCAGAAAGCTCCTAGAAGAGCGCCTGCATGACATTCACCCTGTATTAAGCTACCACCTATCTCCAAGACCGATATTTATACTAAATTTAACATCCCGTTTAGAGTGTTTCTACTGTATTACAATGACATTTACGACTGCACTACTTGGTTAAACAGCGCGTCAAAATGTAGATTGAGTTACTACATCCAATCCCCGACAAAGCTGTCCTCACCATCAACCAAAGATAACGATCGAGATAATTATACCGTCTCTTCAAGTCTAGAGTACGAAACATTCCGAAATGCGTTGGCATTTTCTATTTTGTCTGCGCAAATACTGATAACTCGTAATGACAGTTATGTAAGAAAATGATTGGCCTAAAACTATTATTCATAATTTCAGACGAGGTTTCTCAAAACTGAAAAACAATATGTGGCTAACTTTGATATCGACTGACTTAACTGCATACAAATTATAAGTTTAATGCGTTGCTTTACGCGAGTCTGTAAATTTAAATCTCACATCCGCTCTGCAATTGTTTGCGGAAGTGTCAATTGCATATTTTGAAAGTGGACATGTTGTGTCACATGTTGCAACCTTCTTTTCATGAAAATGTCAGCCTTGTTGTCACAAAATAGATCTTGTTCCATTTTGGCCATAATAATGTTTTCATTTTTCAGATTGATGTTACGCACGTGCGTAAGTGCATATCGCTAGCTTCGTCACTGTCTGGTTTAAACTCGTCATGAGTTCGTACAGTACGATGTGATATGAGAGTAAATCTCATGAAAACTCTTACAAGAAATAATAACGACATGAAGAATATTAATTAGCTGTTTTATAATGGCATTGTAAACAAAGGATTTTTTACCACGGCAGAAACTGTAAAATCATATCTAGATATCAATCCATTCTGGGTTTACTCTGTTTGCAAATATGTAAAAATGTGTTTCTATCAGATAAAGGGTTAAAATTGATATTCATTTGAGAGTGAGTCCTGTCGGTTTTTCTTTATAAGAGGCGTTCTCAGCACTTACCAGACGTGTCCATGGCGACATAGTCAGGAAAGAAGAACAGTTCCACGCCGGTGCGGTCACGTGCCAGTGACTTCAGTTCCCGTCCGTCACTTCGCGAGAAGATTTTGATACATGGTGGCTGGGTGTAGCAACAGACAGCAAACCGCTTGTATGACGCGTTGTAGTCCAGTCCCCAGCATTTGGCCCCGGTGTTGATTGTGAACGTAGGCAGAAAGTCAGTCTGACGGACTGTAAGAACATTTACAAGTTACATTTGTTAACTCTTTACCTGATGCATATTCATGTAAGAAATAATGACATCATGAATATTAATCAACTGAATCTTTATAATGGCATGCGAATACCGATTTCTTTTACCAGAAACTGCAGGATTGAATTTATATAATTCCATTAGCAAACAGAACAGGGGCCGTCTGATCTGGATCTGCTCTGTTTGCAAACGCGTGAAAGACGTCTGTATGAGTTAAAGCTATACTTGTTCTATGAATTAATCAGGATAAAAGCAGCTCAACTACTAATACGCAATATATTTTCCATTCACCGCACTAGATCACTTTGTCCAATAGAGAAAGGCTGTCTCTGGCTCTGATTAATGCTCGCTAAAGTTTATAACAACATTAAATATTTAACCCTTTACTTGATAGAGACGTAATAAATAGAGTAGACCCAGATCTGACAGCTCCTGCAGGGGCCATCTGATCTGGGTCTAATCTGCTTGCTTGTGGAATTCTACAGTACTTGTCATGGCCAAAATATCATATGTATACCGTTATAAAAGTCAGCTAATAAATATTCATGATGCCATTATTTCTTACATGAATATTCATCAGGTAAAGGAATGGGTGATTTAAATATTAGTTATAACCACTGAAAGACCTTTCATAAAGCGATTCGAATATATGTTCATCCTTGACCAAGATGAATGTGTTAATAAGCGAAAACAGTTATTCATGTTTTATTATTGTTTCATCTTTCATTCATATTTCTTTGTAAATGGCATCAAACCTAAAAAACCTTTAATCTGATGAGTACAGTTTTATCTACTGAACCCATTCCCTGATAGGCTATTTTTAGATCCAACATCTTTGAATAAATCTACCGAAAAGGAGAATTAACTAGAGGAAAGGAAAATTTTAGAATTTTGTAGTTATGAAACCATCCTTAGGAGCAAATGCTCTATATATCACAATGGTTTCAAAACGCGACTTTAAAAGATGCATAGAAAGGCGTATTTATGAAGGAAAGGGTTAAAACACTTGGCCTGCTTTATTTTAGTAAACTGAAGCCACATGCATAGACTTACTACAAGCATATAATTCGAGTACCAAACAGTTTGAATATTGATGAGACGTCGAGTAACTGGGCATCAAATCTGAATTCAAACTGATTGAAAATGTGATCTTAATCCACTCCCTCCTAGACTATTTAGAAGCAACATCGTTTTAATAAATCTACTGAAAAGGGGCATTTACTAGGGGGAAATGTACTGTTTTAGAATTGTATACTTTTAAAACCGATGTTATAAAATGAACATTTGCTCCTATTAGGCCATGAGCCAGAGGCCCAAAATTTGGCCATCGGTACCATCTTTGGGGAATAATGCTATCAATGCTTTTTGATAAGATATAAGTATCTAGAATCAGAAAATATGTGATAGCAGTAAATCGGTGGTAGCTTTTTGCATTTTTTTCACCAATTTTAACCCTATGGTAAAAACAGTGTTTTCTAAATCTAGCATTAAAGAAAAGACATAATTAAATTTCAAACTGATGTCTCTCTCTTGTTACATCCTGTATCTACTTGAAAATTGAAAGGCTTGTAGCTGTAGTTACACACGTTTCATTAATGTTGTTATTTTTTCACAAAAAGTGGTTCATATAATGTAAATTCTTGCTCATACGTACACGGAATTATGTTTACAGTCATATGTATTTTGCAGAAGTAAAATTTCTCCGGAGTTTGGCATACCATCATCATCTTTATAACTAGGCTCATTAAACTTCATATGTATATTCAAAGTAATGAGGGCAATGAATTGACTTCAGACTAGAACCCTTACATATAGCATCTCTTAGTGCAAATTGTCAGAGTTATGTCCCTTTTAAATCTTCCATACACTCAAATTGTGCCAAAACTGAAATATCTTAAGAGTTGGCCCCATGAAAGTTCACCAGCATTTCACTATCATTATATCAACGACCAAATTAACGATGAGAACCCTTTAAGCCAGAACCCAGTCATTGTTTAGGCCAAATTATGTCCCTTGTATGTAACAGGTAAGGTATAAATATCCGATCAACCACTTCAGAGCTAGTTAATTCATGATATACTTTTGTACATGTATATTTATTATTCATCATAAGCATTACAACTTGAACTATGGGAAATGGTTCCCCTCCCCTCCTTCCTTATGATGATATTGTCTCTAGTCAAGTATGCATTTTAGTGAGAAATAAAACAAAAAAAACAAAAAACAAAGTCCCGTAATTTTGCTTACTACACAATTCCCCATCTTCAAATCAAGTTGTTTATCTGTGAATTTTTTATGAATATATATGCTTTATGGTACAATTTTTTTGCCAAGACCTTTAACTCTGGATAAAATGGTCAGAACAAACATTTCCTTCTTAACGGTCATTTTCACATCAAGGTTGCCAATTTGCGAAAGTTTGAAGCAAAACCCCCATTGGTGTATGAGGAGTTGGAAACATAAACTATGCGAGATATATATAGGAGCATAAAATGGTGATTACCATATCTAGCATGCTTATATGTAGACATTCTGTTTTCACTTCAAGGTAATTTGAAGTAAAACGTATATTGTCTGACCATCCGTTAGTTTGTCCATTGGTACATGTTACGGTCAGCATTTCAGTTAGCTCAGATGGTACAGCGTTCGCTTTCGGGCAGGACGTTGTGAGTATGATCGCTGGTCGGGTCATACCAAAGACTTTCAAAATGGTACTAAGGTGGGCTGGTTGGCCCGATGTCGGGTAAATGCTACTGGGTATGGGTTGCAGTATTCAATTCTATACACTAAACACGTTAAAGAATCAATAACATCAGAGTTATTGTATCCAATTATGTCTCTAATGCATATATTAGCACAATATGGCAAAGGTCAAGGACTTAATAATCATCGGGTACTGGTGATACATTTGGACAGTAAAGACAGAGAAGTGAAAATAGATTAAAACATTGAGTTATCAGTAAGTAATGCAGATTTTAGTCAGGTGTGTTCTGGTTAAAAGAATTGCACGACCTTCGTTTGGATTCATAGAATGTGATATTTAGGATTTTTCAAAAGCAACAAGCAATGACAAAACATGAGAGGGAACCTCCAAGACAAAGTTTAACATTTTGTTATCCATTTGAAACATAATGGCTAAAGGAATTCATGATATGCTAGACATAAGCAACAATAATACGTTAGTAAGATAGATTTGCAGAAGAAATTGACTAGTGTAAATAATGTCCAAGTACATGTTATTGTGCTGCAATAGTAGATAGGATAGAGTTTGCTCAAACAGAAATTAATTATCAATGTGGTATAAAAAAAATTGGCCGTGATAGAAAATACATTATGTTTGAATTATGAAGGGAAAATTAATCAAGAACTGTGGTGATGACATCGAAGTAGAGAGTCTGGTCATTAGATGCTACGCATAACAATTAAACAGATTAGGAAGCATTTGGGGATGTTTCTAAATAAATAGAGTCAACCATTGCATTGGCAATAGAAAGATACAGCAAACACATTTAATGACAGTGAGAATGTCCCCGCGTTTCAGTACTAGCTGGATGAAGTAGATGAGAGTCTGACCATGCAACTGAAGTAGTAAATCAAGTTTGTATAACCTGGTCAGAGAACACAGAATACTTTGTAATGCATTTGGCTTTTCATGCTGATACATACACCAGAGTCCCACTATATTAGAGATGCCGGACTGGACCAATGACTCCATGATATCAGGAAGATTACCATCACTATTAAAATATAAGTTTGTGTGTAACTTTGCATTGGCACGGCCTTAATTATAATAGTAAGGCAAGCACAGTGGGATTCCCGACCAGGAAAGAAAATCCCTAAGCAAAGTCCTTAAATTGGTTAGAAATAGGAGATCTGCTTCAAATTTGTACATGTAGTGCAGCCATTTGTCTGTCTCCTACATTCACCGTAATGTGTAGGTCATGCCAGACGCGACCTTTGCTGTGCGATGATGAAGGGTAATCTTCAACAACTATGCAGCGAATACTTTGCATAGCGCTCCCAAAAATACAAACGACCAGGCTGTAATTCAGAATCCAAATCTTCAACATTATTATAGCTTAGGCAATGTTATTTGTGCATTGGATGGGTGGTCAGGCAACCAACTTTCGAACAGTATTGAATTATTGGGATGTCTGTTTTTTAAACTTGTGAATGCCTATAATGACTTTCTACACTTATGTCAGTAGCCGGTGAGAATACATGTATTTGTAAGTAGGGCGATTGTTTGTTATGTATATTTGCTTTACGTTAGTTTTATCATTCATTTGCCACATAGGGCAATCAATGATCCAACAGTAGAGATTGGAGGAGAGCAGAAGAACGCTCTTGTTCTCTGGTTCTTCAACATTCCCTGTCAAAATTACTATTAGCAGATCGATACATTATCCTATCACCAGGTTAACATATCTTAGAGCTACCTTCATATGCCAAGTGCAAAGTAAATGTGAAACGTTTAGCTGTTTTTGGCTACTGACCGTTCCAAGGCGGTACTCCTGCTTTCAGCCTATCGTCAACTTTGTTGTTTAATATGCTTAATGTTTAATGTTTTTGTCTTGATGTGCGTCCTGTTATGTTTTGTCTTGTGGCTATACCGTTTCTTGTTTGATGGTGTTTGGTGCGGTGCCATTTCGTATGTGACCCTCCCTGTTTGACTATTTTTCCATATTGAATCATATTAAAACCTTTGCAATAACCTTTAGGGCAATCCCTTCAACCTCAGTCTGATGGGAATCATCTTGAAGAAAATCTGGCAGAACAATGATATGATAATATTTTTTCTGTAAGTTATGTGTCAGTGACCATGCACGGTCAGAGAAAAAAAGTTTTCAGAGAAAGGACACGGGGGGCACTTTTTAAGTCAACATGTCATTCAGATGTGCCATTGTCCATCCTACATATTAAACTCCTGATCATAAATGCAAAAATGTATTTGATCTGTATTGTGTTTTGTATTGGATACCTCCGGGCGACAATGAAATCACTAAAAGCATGTATGTTAGATTGACACAGATGTCCATCAAGAATGACCCATGGTTCATCTAGGAATATATAATTGTGTACGAACCAATACGGGTGATTTCTTTGAATGTGGCATATTCAAAATGAAAGACAATATCCACTTTCTTCAATAACATACTACTGAGTATTTTGTTTGACACTACATGTACATTCAGTCACAAGAAAAATATGAACACAACGAAAGCCCATACCCACATATCTTCATCAGACAGAAAGTTTGAGGATATATTAATCTCTTTTAATTCAAAAGATAATGACAATAAAACAATTTAGAGCTAAATACGGTCTAACTAAAATGGTAAGCAACGAATGCTAATGATAATAAATATTCTCACCCCGCCACATCCCATCTTACAGGCTACTAATTTATTTCGGGATAAAGTGGAAACTGGACCAATAAATAAATAATGATCAGGTCCAAATGAAACTAGAATTTTTTTATACAAAAATTGATGTCACCCCACCCCCGCGCGGACAAAGTTTCCCATATACAATTTTCAAAGTCCTATAACTCTGTAGAAAATCGTCGAACCTGAACAGGAATAATATAAGCACAACTAGGCGTAGTGCAGTTCAATCTTATTCAGTTTAATGAAAATCCGACAACATGTCTTGGTGAAACCGCGAGGACAAAATTTCAATGTAAAACAAGATGTGTTTGTGAAACACTATGCCCCGACCTTTGACCCTGAAGGATGACATTGTCCTTTGACCCATGGACCAGGGAGTTAAACACGATACATCACACTTGTGCCAGGTTATTTTGAAATCAATTCACAGATAAAAAAAAGTTATAGAAAGGACAAGAAATTTGGGACGGACGGATGGAAGGACGGACAGACGGAATGACGGACAATGCGATTACTATATGCCCGCCGTTGGGGTGCATAAAAATCAAAGTCCCACAACTCTGCAGAAAATCATTGAACCGGAACATAAATAAGAGAAACAAAACAAGGCATAGTGCTGATCAATCCTATGAAAATTCATGAAAATCCGATGAAAGGTTTTAGAGAAACCGCACGGATAAACTAAAATCGGAGAGAAGAACGGACGGACGGAAGTGTGTGTGTGTGTGGGGGGGGTTGCAGACATATGGATGGACAGACGGACGCCGCACACAAAACAATATGTCCCCCCAGTATACTGGGGGGGGGGCATAACTAGCAAGTGCATTGGTTACTAAAATAATAAGAATATCAAGTTTTAAGCAAACTTGTACATTGGGACACTTGCGTCTATAAATGGACAGATAGGCAGACGGATGAATGGACTGACATATAGAGGAACAGACATATGGGGTGGACAGATGGAAGGACAGTTAGACTGACAACCTGATTCAGGTACACCATCGTAATTTCGTTGTTGGGGTATGATACCAAATGTTGTAAATCTGAAATCGTTAGCTTTACTTTTCATTGATAATTTTGTCTCGAAATGCAGATATTGTATAGCATAATATAAAACGCATTAACACATAGAAAGCTACCATCGATGCAATGCTATCACATATTTTCTAACTCTATAGATGTATATGATGTAAAAAATCACAATGGGAATTATTCCCCTGAGATGGTACCGACCAACCCTACTGGCTCATGGACTAAATGCACTATTTATCACAATGGTTTCATAACATGGTTTTTACAGAGGCGTCAAAAAGCGTCAGTAGGAGGCAATGGGTTAACCTCATCCGTAGCAACCAAATAGTCCAATGTAGGGTTCAAACTTTACCAGCAAATACTTGGATTCTTTTCTCCCTCGGGAAGGTGACTGCTATCTCATTGTCGTTGACATTCGTGATGTCGTATGGGCGAGCAGGCAGGACTTTCTCGCCCGTCCACTTGTAATTCTGGTCAAACAGCTTCAGTTTGCGTAACATCTGGTCCACCAGGACAATCCGACCGTCGTACAGGTAAGTGGCCCCGGTTAGAATACAGTTCTCCCTATCCTGGATCGAGCGAGCCTTAACACGAAGGATATATCATGACTATTTCAAGAAAAATGCAGTATGATCAACAGTATAGATCCTGGTGAGAATGATAATCTAAGTGACTTATACCTCTTTAATTGGTAGCATCATTGATACTTCTAGCACTGAAGAAAACATCTAATAAGGGATCATTATGGAAAATGTCACCTGTTGGATCAAATTCAAACATAGCTTGAAATAATTATGAATAACATTCCTTACATGTTACAGCGCTCAGTCATGAATATTAATTAGCTGAATTTTTAAAATGAAATATGAAATCTTGATCATTTGACCAAGTCAGATGTATATTATATTATAAGCAAATAGAGTAGGTCCTGGCCAGACCTAGTTATGACCACCAAGTCACTTGACCCTTTCCCTCATGAATGAAATTTATGTGAGAAATAATGAATATATAATACATGTATTGATAATCTGATTTTTATAATGACATCGTGAACAAATTTTTAGCATGACAGAAATTGACAGACCTATACAATCTCATAACCAAACTGAGCACAGGGAAGCTGTCTGATCTGTGTCTACCCTGTTTGCAAAGACGTGAAAAAAAGCGTTTCTATAAGGGACATGGCTAACCCTTTCCTTCATATAAACTCAGTTCACGCATTTACAAACAGAGTAGACCCAGATCAGACGGCTCTGTTTGCATATTTCATTATAACTACATGTATTCTGTCCATGCATGTTCAGTAAGTATTGAAATATGGAATGAACACAGAACAGGGAAAGGGTAAAAGGGTACCACGTGGACAGTACATAACGTAATTTGTTGAATCCAAAGCTACAGATAAAGGTGCGAACTCAAATACTTAAATCATCATTTCTCCACCAAACCCTATACTGTGACCACTCTTTAGAATTGTCTCGAAGAGACGATTCTAAAGAGTGGTCACCGTATATGGTTTGTTTGGACAAATAAAGGAGCTATTCCTGAAAATGTTTTTAAATTTACGCATCTTATCTTGACCTCTGAATTATCAAATTTCAGTTATTTCACATTTATATTTAATGATTCGTTATTAACCCTTTCCCTGTTCTATATTTATTCCAAATTTCAATACCTACTGAATATTCATTCACAAAATAGTTATAAAGGAATATTGAATGTACTACATTGTAGACATTTTAGAAAGCAAAGAAACAGATCTATCAAATTCTATAAGCAAACAGAGTAGACCCTGATCAGACGGCTCCTCTAGGGGCCGTCTGATCTGGGTCTACTCTGTTTGCAAATGCGTGAAAACACGTTTATATAAGGGAAAGGGTTAATCAAATAAACATCTTACTTTGAAAAAGAACTCTAGCGCAGCCGGATGACTCGTTATTTTCTGTCCAGACAACCGTCCCATAGGCGTCATCGGGGACAATAGTCTATTCTGGTTGTGATGAACGGGGTCGTCGTCCATGGCCTGAAAAATATCCGACATTTTGGATGTCTTGGACCGTGGGGTGTCTTCTAGTTGTGTATTCTTGGAGCTCCTTGATAAATTATGTCTCGACAAAGAGACTGAAGTCTGCGTGTTGTTCAATGTATTGTTCATGGTTGGTGAAAACTTGGATCGACGGGAGTTGCTACGTCGAGAATGTTGCGAATGTTGGGACATGCGGGAGGACCTCGGTGTGTCGTCAACAATGCTTGTCCTCCGTGGCTTCTCATACATTGGAGTTTCTGGTGTGATTCGTTCGGTTTCTGGTGGACTCACAGAATCAAGTGTGTTATCTTTCACTGAAAGATTGTATGGAGGCTGGACATGCACGTGGGTATGGCTGAAGGAGATCTTTCCCAGCTCCTTGACCGTTCCAAGAGCTTGAGATAACTGTCGGTCTGGCGTAAATATTAGCAGAATATCCGTCAGCTTCTTTGATATTTCGGAAAGTTCACGTTCACAATTTCTTGCTTCCTTCTTGACACTGTTTACAGACAACAAAATGTCGGAGTCTGTACCGTGTTGTAGGGAATTCTTCAGGATATTTAATGCATTCCCGGTTGTGCATATCATCTCCTCACATTTTAGTACTTCTTTATCATAAGTTTGCTTCTCCCTTATTTTAAGTAGCTTCAACTCTTCCAGCATGTTCTTCTCTTGTGTTCGAAGCATCTCGTCGAACTGCTGCCGTATACTTGTTATTTGATTTCTGAGCTGTGACTCTGCATCGTCTAGCAGTTTCACACTGTGCTGTCTGTTCTCCATAATTCGGGCAGACCAGCCATTCTGATGACGTAATTTTTCAGTCAGCGAATCAACATCGTTTCTGTATTTCGCTGCGGCATCAACGCTGGTTGTAACATGTGAGCATTTCCGATGGTCAACCGTAACACACGAAGAGCAGCATACCTTTTGATGATCCTCACAGAAGAAACCAAGGGTTGTATTCTCATGTTGTGGACAAGGAGGGCGAGGGAGTGTATTCTTGATCGGTTGCTGGCGCAATTCTTCGAACTCCAACAAGTGATGATTCTGTGAATATTTCAGTGACCTGTGGAACGTCACACATTGGTCGCACAGAGCCTCGGCGCATTCTTTACACCATTTTGTAGCAATGACCTTGTCTTTCCTTCTAAAACAAGGGTCGCATTTACTTACATCATTCCTGAGTCGCACGCTGTCCATGAGACTGTTGATAAGATGACTTGCAGGAAAAGTTTCTGCCCATGCGCTTGCAGGCTGGTGCATATCTGGCGCATCGACAAACCGTTTGCATGTCGGACAGTCGAAGCCTTTCGGTGCTCTCTGGCCTTTGGTATTTCTGTTTATATGGTCGGTGATGCATTTCTTGCAGAATGCATGGAGACATGGCAAGGCCCTGGGGTCTGTGTATTCATCCTTGCAGATAGTGCACGTAAGGAAATCCTCACTAACGATACCCAACGTTTTTTCCATGACGACAATGGTTGGTTTAGTTTTCGATTGCGTCTTTGATTTCGACGATTGTGATCAGTGTCGTGTTACATGTTAATTACCTGCAAATAAATTATTTAATCCTTACAACACTACATTTTTCAAATGGACTATTCCAAAATTCCAACTGGTAAAGCTTATGGTGAATATTTAGGGACTTTTCTGAGAAAGTGTAACATGACAAACAGTGCAGACCCTGATGAGAGGGCTCCTGTATGCGCCCTCTCATCTGGATATACACTTTTTGCAAAATACAATGTACATTAGTGACATGTGTCCCGCACTGTAACGATTCAGCTGCAACTTCTTGTTACTGTATTTACTTTTGTCATGTTAACCCTTCGCTTGCTGAATTTTAAAATACATTTCTCCTTCTTTACCCATGTCCTGTTGTATAATTACATATATCTTCACTGTCTACAAGTATTTCGCTGTGCAATCACTTCTGTGGAGTGCACTGGTTGCACAATCAATTTGTAAATAGTGCAGACCCTGATGAGACAGCTCCTGGTGTCGCGAATAGCAAGCGAAGGGTTAATAGTACTTTTGTTTTTAAAAATTGATAAGTATTCTTAGTATTCTACACCAAAATATATAATTTAATTAGCTATGCCGAACTTTAAACATCAATTATAGATATTTCAATCAGCTTTAACGATTTCAGTATTCACAGTCTAATACAAGATTGGATGGAAACTTTATTTTTTACCAGTTATGTTCTTATTCAAACAAAATAACAATCGAATTCAGTACCCCAGTATCATTGTCTATTCAAACGTTTACATATGGATACCATTCAGTAGAACCTAACCCTTTACTCTATATACAGTAAAACCCCTCTAATGCGAACACCAAAAATGGGCATAATTTAGGTTTAATGCAGGACGAAAGTTATGCAGAAAGCTCCTGTAGGAGCTTTCTGCATAACTTTCGTCCTGCATTAAGCAACCACCTGCTTATGAAGACATGTTTGTTCATTGAGTGGTCGCATTAGAGGGGTTTTACTGTATACGCATTTTAATATAACGCCTTCGCAAAGAGAGTAGATCCATAGTAGACGACTCCTGTAGGAACCGTCTGATCAGGGTCTGTCTTGTTTGCTTATCAGATGATATAGATCTTATTCTACAGTATCTGCTAGGGCAAAAACTGCCTGTGTCCATGTGCAATTTAACAAATTAATCTATAACAAATTAATCTACTCAATATTAAGTGCCCGCTTCAAAGCAAGCCTGTGTGTCATTAATAGCAGGTAGCTGCTAATAAAAATTGAAAATTCAGAGAGGTCATATAGGAGCTCTCTGCATAACTTTCGTCCTGCAATAAGCTAACGGCCCATAATTAGATCTCTTTAGTAGTACTCTCTTTTGAAAAGCCGTTTAGGAGAGGTTTTACAAGACTAACGGGATTAGTTACACACTTCGGTTGATGTTAACTAAACCAGAGGTCCACAAAAGGTGCATGAATTAAAACATTTTTAAGAATAACTTATTTCTTTTTACCCCAAACCCTATGTTGTGACCACTCTTTATAATCGTCTCGAAGAGACGATTCTAAAGAGTGGTCACAATATAGGGTTTGGTGGAGAAATGACAAGTTTAGTATTTCCAGTACGCAGCTTTATCTGTTATCTGCTGACCCTTTACTCAATAAAAACGCCCTTTAAAGCCTTTGCAAACAGAGAAGACCCGTGGCGAACGGCCCCTATATGAGCATATATTAGGGTCTGCTCTATTTGCTTTTGAAATAATATAGATATGATCTCTACAGTTTTTGCCGTTGCCAAAAGTTCGTGTATACACATACCACTATAAAAAATTATTCTAATTAATATTCACTATGCCATTATTTCTTTCATAAATATTCATGGACGTACGGGTTAAAGGTGACATTCTTGTCATAAATTCAGAACAAACACATTTTGATTTTTTTTTATTAACCATTAACCTGCAATCCGTGACTTTAGCCTCATTAAGATCCATATTGTCCGAGTCCAAACAACAGATAACGGTGCGTACTAAAAACCAAAATTCTCGCCAAACCCTATATTGTGACCACTCTTTAGAATCGTCTCTTCTAGACGATTCTAAAGAGATGATTCTAAAGAGTGTTCACAACATACGATTTGGTGTTCTGGAGAAATAAAGAAGTTATTCTTCAAATTGTTTTAATTTATGCATCGTTTATGCAGCTTAACACCTGGTCAATACTTTCTCGAAAGCTTGTGTCATGACACTTGGTCAGTATTTTTCTAAAAAGCTTGATCGAATCGGAAGAACTCAAAATTAACAAATCTAAATTTGAGCAGACATTATTTTTTTCACAGCGTGATAAGGGTTAATAGAAATATAGCCTGCTCTGCTCCTGGATAGAAACCATGAGATACTTCTTCCATCTATTAATAAGTATCACAGAATGTATTCCATAATTCTGGTATTCTATTTACGTGGAATGCCATACATAGTTTATGGGAGATTTTGTCTTTTCAGCACATAGATTTGTTATTTGTTTGTTCAGTTTTATGGTATTGCATTTATTGATTTCAGAGTTATCTGGCGACCCTCGTTGAAAGAAAACTACTCATTCGTGGGGAAAATATGAAACCTTATATCTCTCAAAATATCGGGACAATAGATCGCTAGTGTCAAGCCGGGACAAGACATCGTAAATAAGAACATGGGTTTAACTTCGATTAAATCTAAGAGAAAATAGAAAACCCTTATGAATTATCAACGCTATTATGGAAGCATTTATGAATACTATAAATATTTTATTGTCCTATCAGTCACACTTGGAATATATCACTGCCTAAACAGTTTGTCAAAATGTCTATACTGAGCAACAGATAAATGTGCGTACTCAACTACTGAAAGCGTCCTTTCTGCACCAAACCCTATGTTGTGACCACTCTTTAGAAACATCTCGAAGATATGATTCTAAAGAGTGGTCACAACATAGAGTTTGGTGGAGAAATAAAGAAGTTAATGTTGAAAATGTTTCAATTTACGCCTCTTATCTGGACTTCTGTAGACTATATATTACCCGAGAACAGAACAAAAATAGGATTGACGTCGGTTCATACTGGCATGTGACCTACCTTGACTTGTAACGCAAAATGATTTCTTTAACACATTCTATTTAAATTATTTCACAAGTTATGCAATTGGTACTACTGTCATTATTGTATAACGCCATATTTTCTTTTCTGTCTCTAACTTGTTTTTAGTTATAGTTCCATTACAAAAGTTTTAGCTATTTTGATACTTACTTCTTATGGAAGTTTCGTTAAATCCTCCATTGTTCACTTGCTTAATGGGTGTCCAATTACATAGATACTAGCCCACTCAGTGAAAGGCTAAGACAATGAACGGATTAGTTCATTTAACGAAATGGTTTTGAACTGGTCTTCACTGCCAATGAAGAGTCCATAATGACCAATGCATATATACAGTAAATCTCCTATAAACAGGACGTTCAATTTGATTTAAATATTGGTCTTTGGAACGGGTGGCAGCTTTATACAGGATGAAAGTCATACAGAAAGCTCCTCTAGCAGTTTTCTGCATTACCTTCAACCTGCATTAAGCAGCCACCAGCCTATATGTATCTAAATTCTTCTTCACTAGAATTCCATTTTTATTGTAGTTTGTGTTCAAATGAGACAGCGGGTACCTCAGTCTCTCATCAAGACTCAAGCTGTTCATTACTGTAATTGTTTTGATAAAAGGGGAGAAATTGAAGAAAAAAAACGAAACTTTAAGCAGGCGACAGATTTTGCAGACGACAATATGTGACAGTAATAGAGTTATATAAATAAATCTGAATTGTATACTGTATATCTGTTATGATACTTTTAATATTTTACGCCTTTTTACACCATTGTAATCAGAGTAGACCCAGATCAGACAACGCATGATGGAGTCATCTGATCAGGGGCTGCTCTACTATCTTAAGAAATACTATAGATCTTATTCTACATTATATGTCACTGTCAAATTATCCATGATGTCATTAAAACAATTTATCTAATTAGAATTTATAATGTCATTATTTCTTATATGAATATTAATAAAATAAAGGAAGAAATAACGATTATTTGATAGTTCGACCATAGCGGTCACCAGAGCTACAGCTAAAGGTACGAACCCAAATACTAAAATCGTCATTTCTCCATCAAACCCTATACTGTGACCACTCTTTAGAATCGTCTCGAAGAGACGATTCTGAAGAGTGGTCACAGTATAGGGTTTGATGGAAAAATGAAGGAGCAATTCTTGAAAATGTTGAATCCTACGCATCTTATCTGGACCTCTGAGTCGCATAAACAGAAAATCCTCTCTATTGCAACCCCTAAACGAATAAAGATGAGCATCAATAACACAGACGGTTAATTAACCCCTTAAGTGCCAACATTGTCGTCTGCTGGACATATTTTTATATACTGTGAGTTTTAGAGCGGGTGCTTGTACAATTGTTTAATAAAACAAGAAAAAGAGTGTCAAACAGTTTGGATCCTAATGAGACGCCGAGTTACTCGGTGTCTCACCTGGACCCAAACTGCTAGCATACCATATCACAGACCCGTCTTTATGGCACTGAATGTATAACGAAATGTAATGCAGTACCCTCCTATTGGAGCTTTTTTGCAAACTTTCGTTCTGCATTAAGCTACTACTTGTCTTAACAAACCCGTATTTAGACATCATTTTGGTTGTCGTTATAGGGATTGTTTACTGTACATTAATTACTCGATAAATTAACAAATATAGCCAAAGTTTTGTTATAGCATAACGACTTTGCACAGTCTTATCATGGTGTACGTGGTTTAATAATCAACTGTCACTGTCTATTATCCAAATTGCCAAACAGTGTAGACCTTTAGATGCGGATCGTCAGGTGACTAGTCTATATATACATTGCTCATCTCTTTCTATTTTACATATTTATGTAATGATTTATCACTTTTTGAATAATCATTTTGTATGCTACTTAACAATGGCATTTCGGCCATGTAAGAAATTGTAGAATGGGTTTATAAAATCCCACAAGAAACAGAGCAGATATGTAGGAGCCGTCTGATCAGGGTCTACTCTGTTTGCTTGTGAAATCATCTAAATCTGATCCTACGGTCATTGTCTAGGCCAACAATTGTTTCTTGAAATTTTACCTATTCAAATTAATTTAATGAATATTCATGAAGTGATCAATTCATGCATATATTTTCATTAGGGAAAGGGTTAAATATACAGTTGAGCCTGTCTTAAACGGCCATCAAACAGATGTGTTTACGATTATGGGTCTGTAAGGAAGGTTGTAGCTTAATGCAAGTCAAAAGTAATGCAGATATTAGCTTTCTGCATTACTTTTGCCCTTCATTAACTCTATTAATTTTAGACCCAACCTTTTTTAATTAATCTACCGAAAAGGAGCATTAACTAGAGAAAAGGAAATTTTTAGAATTTTGTTGTTTGAAACCATTGTGATAAATAGAGCATTTGCTCCTATAGGAGCAAATGCTCTATTTATCACAATGGTTTCACAATGTGAATTTTATAGAGGCGCAAAAATGCGTCACTAGGGGGTAATGTGTTAAGCAACCACCTGCTTTTTAAGAATCGTATGTCCAATAAATGAATGGCCGCTTAAGACAGGTGTCTGCTGTACAATGCACGTGTCATGGTGGCATTGATCCTGATGAGACGCCGGACACCTCGCTGCCTGGATACTATTTTCAGAAGGTTTTTTAAACAATCGCCTGAATATTTATAGAAAAAAAACATATCATGACAAATATAGACGACAGAATTCATCTGCTAGAGTGTGTGAAATTACTCATTTAATTGTTTCGTTTTAAAGTTTAGACCTTTTAATTGTACACACAGGCCACTCAAACGTGAAAGACTTTCGTTAAGTTTTCTATTGTCTTAATGAAACACTACCCGGCTCCTTAACAACGATATTACAACGCCATATTTGTTCTCAAATAAATAATGGTGGGTCCGTTGGAAAAGCTTTAAACAGGTAAGAGGCTTTGTCTGTGTGACTTTCAAACCATTTATCTCATATCTACGCATTTTAACGCATTTGCAAACAGAGTAGACCGAGATCAGGCGGCTCCTACGTGAACCGCCTGACCAGGGTCTGCTCTGTTTGCTTATGAAATATTAAAGACATGATTCTACAGTTTCAGCCATGGTCAAAACATCCTCTGTACATAACCCCATTATAAAAATCGTGCTAATTAATATTCATAACCATCCTTTGTTACATGAATATTCATTATTAAAAGGGTTAAGCATGTTTCTATACATGTATTGTTTGCATGAAAATGTATCAGCATTCTAAAGTATAACTATTTCAACATTTAACAGTCTCGGTTAACGAATGCAGTCATTAAAGATTACATTAAACACTCTCTAAATTGGACGTTTAGTAAAGAGGATTTTGTTTGGCAGTTGGATCCTTATGAAGGATGAAAGTTGTGCGGAAAGCTCCGTGCTGGAGCTTTCTGCGTGACTTCATCCTGCAATAAGCTGTCACATAACTTAACCTTTAGCCTGCTATGGGTGGATGGATGAATACATATGCAAACAGTTTGAATCCAGATGAGACACCGAGTAACTCGGCATCTCATCAGGATCCAAACTGTTTGACATCTTGTTTGCACTTTGATAGAAAAATTGATTATAGCTTGAATTTTGAAAATGTATTATTTGAAAAATTCTGTAAAAAAAATTGGCTCAGCAGGCTAAAGGTTAAACACCGACATTGCTTCTAATATACAAGCCAGAATTAGTCCTCTATTTGTAGTCGCATTAGAGGGGACTTACTGTACATGTATAGCGCAATGGATTGTGGGTGAATCTGAAGAATGAAGAGGGTGTTTCGAGTGGGATAGTTTTGAGTTAACCCTTATCCTTGTAAGTTAGATCTGACTCACATGTGCAAACAGTTTGGATCCAGATAAGACGCCGAGTAACTCGCTCTCTCATCCAGATTCAAGCTGTTTGACACTCGGTCGGTAGTATCTCATAAGTTTGGACGACATAATTACAAATTGCAAGATATTTGAGTTTAAGCAGATCAAACCATTTGCATTTTAATAATGGCCTTCAACTAATCATTAACCCTTTAAATTCCCTCATATAAACGTATTTTCACGCCTTTGAAAACAGAGTAGACCCATACCAGGTGGTTCCTACAGAAGTCTGATCTATTCGGTTATGGATTGTCATGGATGCGTTTCTATATTATTATATCATAAGCAAACAGAGCAGACCCTGATCGGAGCCTACATGGACAGTCTGGTCTATGTCTACTCTGTTTGCAAAGGTTTTTATGTCTTTGTATGTAACCATTTCAAAGTAGAAAACCTGTGAAACAGTATTGATCCAGATCCGATGGATCCTAGATTAAAGGCATCCATGTTTTTTCTTCGAGTGGTCGCTTTAGATGGGTTCTACTGTATTTACATCAATGTCATTACAGAAAAAATAGACCATGAACGAAGACAGCCACGTGAGTGATGAGTTTTTGTCCTGTCCTATTTGCACTGAGGAATACAACGATCCTCGTGCGTTGCCATGTCTACACACGTTCTGTATGAACTGCATTGCCGATCACATCGAGGCGAACACTAGGGGTGTACATGTACCTAAGGGATTCGACTGTCCGAAATGTCACCAGTTCGTGGACACACCGAATGCTCTCCAGGGACCCTCCTCCTGGGCGGAGTCGCTGCCACAGAATCAGTTCATCATGGGTCTAGTGGAGGCGGTACGACTGAGATCGGACGGTAGGAGATGCGATCCCTGTAGCAAGAGGAACGAGAATACCCTAGCTGTCATATGGTGTGAGAACTGTGGTGAAGCAATGTGTGAAGACTGCGAGAACCAGCACAGTAGTTTGAAAATCTCCCGCGGTCACACGCTCGTGGATATAGCCAGCATCAAGTTACAGCCAATCAAAAGCACGCTCCTGAGGACTCCGTGCCAGGAGCATGACGGGAAGTTTCTAGATTTCTTCTGCGAGGACCATGCTCAAGTAAGCTTATGTCTTAATGTATCATATCATTTTACTTGAACATAATTTAGAATGCAAACTGTAATATTGAAGAATATTTGTAATATTTGAAAACAAACACTATGTTTTGACATGTTGCCGCCTTGCTCCAAAGTTAAATTAAATAGTGAGCACACATTGTGTGACAGTTTTCACCTATTTGCAAGCAAGCAATTTGCAAGTTACAAGCAAGAAACATCTGCTTAGTGTGAACTTGATTATATGATAAATAAAGATACATGTATTCTGTGCATTTATAGAGCGCTGATACATATTTGCATGATTTGTATGATTAAGCCTTTGTATGTTCCGTTGAATATTCATGTCAAAAATAATGACATCATGGGTATTTACAAGCTGAATTTTCAAAATAGCATAATATATACAACGGAGGTTTGGTAGAAGCTGTAGCCAGATCTATTATACATAAACAAACAGAGCTGACCCTGATCAGACGGTTCCTACAGTAGCCGTCTTATCTGGTCTACACTGTTTGCAGGGGCGTGAAAAGGCGTCAAATGATGTCTATAGCAGGTAAATGATTAAACAGAAATCAAGAAGCAATTTTCTAAGCAAGCTAACTGGGATATTATGAACAACTCGAGATGCTAGATTTCACGAAAATGTTAAATTTATCGATTATTTCAAGCCTTATTTTGCTGAGAAAAAAAAATCTCAGAACATGATGTCTACAGCAGAACCTGTCTTAAGCGCTCATTCATTTATTGAAGTTGGAGTTTTAAATAGCAGGTGGTTGCCTAATGACTAGTTGCCTAGTGGTTTGACTTTCATTGGTTTGATGACCGCTTACGACAAGTTCTGCTGTACGCATTTGCCAGCGACATGCTGAAAGTAGGTTATTTTTGTTGCTTTTTCTTGAACGGCAAGAACTGATTTTATTCTGTAGGTGATATGTTCAACGTGCGCTACCGGTTTCCACAGACTATGTACTAGTATTCTTAGTTCCTCCGAGGCTGTCACCAAACAGCGGGAAGATGCCAAGGGTGTAATGGAGAAGCTCAAACATCAGACCAGCTGGGGAGTCCGTATTCTCGACAACCGCAAACACGCGGTTGAGTCTATTGAAGATGCAGCATCGAACGTCAAGAAGCAAATATCTAGCATTCGCAAACAAATCAATGAGATTCTTACGGCACAAGAAGAAAGGGCACTTGCCCAGTTGGAAGAATTGAAGAAAGGGGAAAAGATTCAGTTTGAAAGAGAAGTTGAAAGAACAGAAGATCTCGTCAACACGACGAAGAACGCAACCGCAGTGCTCCAGAACTCGCTGACCCACGGGACTGATGCAGATGTCTTGATAACATTTAACAAAGCAAGACGAGAAAGCGAATATTGTGAGAAAACCTTGAAAGAAATTTCAAAGCATTTGAGAGATGTGGTATTGGTATTTTCTCCAGACAAAAGCCTGCAGATGTTTCTAGGTACCTTAAAAGAGATGGGCAAGTTTTCCCTGTCCCACCAGGATGTTCGTATCCCACCCCCATACACTGTTCGAGCGGATACCATACTTATTCCAGAAGAGCGAATAATAGAGTCTCCAGAAGACTCGAGCCATTCGACCGAAATCCAGCGAAAACCCAAGAAACCAAAAGAAATGAACAACATGAAAGAATTTCCTCCATCACCGTCCATTACCCCGGTCGTTCCCACACAAAGGCATGACATTCCTCAAGGCCGTCTACAGACATATTTCAAAGTTCGCACTGCGCAAGACCGGGATAATTGCTGCATCACGGGGGCCGAGTTTGTGAGCGAGGGAAGAATCGTCTTGGCAGATCAAGTACACAGAAAGATAAAGCTTTTTGACTACGATTTTCGGTGGGTCGGCGAAAGAGTTCTCTCTGCTAGACCATTTGACATTGCCACTATTTCAAGGAATGAAATTGCTGTCACGCTACCGAGAGAGAAGCGATTTCTTCTGATGCAAGTTCGTGAAAACGATCTGACTATTCTGGCTGCTATTCAAACTGGTGCCAAATGCTGGGGTATTTCGTATTCCAATTATATGTTGGCTGTCTGTTGTTATGATTCCCCACCCAGCATAAAGCTTATGTCACGTGACGGGCGAGAGTTGAAGGTAATAAGCAAAGACAATGTGGGCCATAATCTGTTCTTCTTTCCAGAATACGTCGTTCTTGATCGAACAGCAGGCTGCATGTATGTGACAGACCGATACAAGAAAACCGTCATAGCTTTGACAACCCAGGGTGAAAAACTGTGGGAAATACGATATGACGGGCTGAAGATGCCAAAAGGTATTGCTCTACATGGCAATCGACTGTTCGTAGCCGGGAACAAATCCCACAACGTATTAATGATCAATACGGACGGTGAGATACTTGGAGACATCATAGTGGACGGGGTTACGAACCCACACAAGCTCCTCTTGACCCCTAATGCTGACAAGCTTTTCGTGACCCAGTACAATATGACATTGATAGACGTCGAGCGGAACACAGTGAAACTGTTTTCGTTGCCCTGGTAACGTGGTTGTAACCAAAATAGTGCATGCATATTTACCCAGCAAGGATACTGTATTACGCCTCTGTAAGGTGGTAGCTTAATGCAGGGGCTTCTGTATTACTTTTGCCCTGCATTAAGCAATCGCCTGCTTTTAATACTCCTATTATCCATATCAATGAATGGCCGCTTAAGACAAGTTCTACTGAATTTAAAATAATTTGTTAAGCTCACTTGTGTAGTGTATATTCTAAAACCTTTGTAAGTAATTTGTTTTGAACATAATCAGTGTGAGCACTTTGTCTGGATCCAGATCGTTTGCTGACGTCATCACACATTTGCCCCATAGTTTGCAGATACAGTAAAACCTCTCTATAACGACCACTAAATTGCATCAAGTATTTTGTGTTAAAGGCATGTGGCTGCTTAAAGCAAGGTGAAAGTAAAACAGAATGCTCCTATAGGAGACATCATAGTGGACTAGTCTCTCACTTCATCCTAGAAATGTGGCGCAGATATGTTATAAGAACTATCTTAACCCTTTACCTGATGAATATTCTAGAAAAAGAGTAAGGACATCAGGCAAATAAATTAGTACAACTTTTATAAGGGTATTTATTTACCATGACAGAATTTTTTACGGTATGTCATATGCAAAGAGAGCAGAACCTAAACAGACTGTTCCTATTGCGATCGCATGATTGTTTAGTCTACTCTGATTGCAAATGCGTCTCTATAAGTTAAAGGGTTAAAATTATATTAGAGGAAAAGCAGATTGATGTAAATGGATGTGATTCCCGATTTTCATTTGATACTCTGCATGCTATCGACACATACGTGATAACCTTTTCAGACAGAGTTCAAGGTCCTGATGAAATATTGGGTAACTTTGCATCTCATCAAAACTGGATCAAAGCTGTCTGAAAATCTGACATTTTAACCCTTTACTCCAATATGTCTATGCAAACAAAGTAAAGTAAAACCTCTCTATAACGGCCACTAAATTGCATCAAGTGTTGAAAGCAGGTGGCTGCTTAAATCAAGGTGATAGTAAAACAGAACGCTCCTATAGGTGCGTTGTTTTACTTTCATCTTGCTTTAAACAGCCACCTGCCCTAAATACCTACCCTTAACACAATTCAGTGGCTGTTATAGAGGTTTTACTGTAGAAACGATCAGATGGTCCCTATATGAGCTGTCTGATCAGGGTCTGCACTGTTTGCTCATGGCATAATATAGATCCTGATTTTACAATTTGTGCATGAAGCCATGAACCAAAATATACTGTATTCATATGTCATAAAAACTAATCTAATTAATATTCATGACGTCATTATTTCTTACGTTAATATTCATGGAGTAAAGGGTTAAGAGAAGAAAGGTGTGTGTAGCAGACAATGATATGGGCAGATTGGTTCACATCCATACTTATTCAGTGTATAAATGTATATATATTACAGTAGAACCTCTCTATAATGGTCGCTAAATTGTGTTAAATAATTGGTATTTAGAGCAGGTGGATGCTTAAAGCAAGGTGAAAGTAAAACAGAACGCTCCTATAGAAGCGTTCTGTTTTACTTTTACCTTGCTTTAAGCAGCCACCTGCCTTTAACACAAAGTACTTGATGCAATTTAGTGACCATTATAGAGAGATTTTACTGTATTCACTTTGTGAGTGAGACTTGATCACCTGTAAAAAAATGTTTTAAAAAACTATCAGCTAGCCCTCCGTTGCCAAAAAGATCAGTCATATCGCAAAGAGATTTGGAAAACAAATCCTTTAAAATATACTGTTCCGAGTGTATCTTTGTGTATATTTAAGTGTTGTTTAGCACAGTTTTATCACCAAGACAATATCACCTTATCGGTAAATTTTCTATTGCGCTTTGCACAGTTTTCTAATCTAGTAAATCTGTCTTAACCCTTTCCTCCATAAATAGGCCTTTCTACGTCTTTGCAAACAAAGTAGACACAGATCAGACGGCTCCTTTAGGAGCCGTCTGATTAGTGTCTGCTCTGTTTTTGCTTATTAAATGATATATATCAGTTTCAACCATTTCTTTCTTGGCCAAACTTGCCAGTGTTCAAGTACCATTATAAAATTGATCTTATTAATATTCATGATGTCATTATTTGTTACATTAATATTCATGAAGTAAAGAGTTAATTAAGCCGTTATTGGTTGAACATGGGAGTCTTGAAATGCCAGTGATTGCTTCATGCATAGATGAATGAATAAAGTTCCCATAGGAGATTTCTGCATTACTTCTGACCTGCAATACCCCAAGTAACCCATAATTAGACTACAGTAAAACCTCTCTATAACGACCACTAAATTGTGTTAATTAGTTGGTATTTTGGGCAGATGGTTGATTAAAGCAAGGTGAAATTAAAACAGAACGCTCCTATAGGAGCGTTCTGTTTTACTTTCACCTTGCTTTAAGCAACCACCTGCCTTTAACACAAAATACTTGGTGTAATTTAGTGGTCGTTATAGAGAGGTTTTACTGTACCTTTAATGGTTGCTTAACCCTTTATACATGTATTTCTATAAGTAATTATGGCATCATGGATATTAATCAGATTATTTTTATAATGGCATATGAGCACATGGTCATTTTTGGCTCAGACAGAAACTGTACAATTAGATCTATAGTATAGCATAAGCAAACAGAGCAGACCCTGATCAGACGGCTCCTATAGGAGCCGTCTGATCTGGGTCTGCTCTGTTTGCAAAGGCGCAGAAAGGCGTGTTTATGAAGTAAATGGTTCAGACAACTTCTATTTACTTAACATTGGTGATATCAATTCAATGTTGAGTAATATATGTTTGACCATTTGGTAAGTATGCTGTACAAACTAAGATTATGTTTGACTCAGACTTAGTTTATGTTTGAACTTTTGTTAAGTGGTTTATGTTGGAACTTTATTTAGTACCTTGTACACATTTAGTTTATGCTAGACTATTTGTTTTGTAAGTACCTTGTACAAACTTAGTTTATGTGTTTATATGACTCAAACCTAATTTATGTTTGATTTTTTGTTCAGTGCCTTGTACAAACTTATATTAGGTTCGACTGAAACTTAGTGGCAGTGCATGTTTGAACTTTTTTTCAGTAGTACTTTGTACAAAATTAGTTTATGCTCGACTTTTTATGCCCCCGTTGACGATAGTCAGGGGGCATTATGTTTTGCACATGTCCGTCCGTCCATCTGTCCGTCCGTCTGTCCGTGTGTCACGCTTTTAGGTGCAGTTGGTTGTCACAGTTTTTCAAGTGTTACAAGTCAGTACACTTACTATACACTTATACACATGGAACTTCACATACACATCAAGTACCATCTGTGCTATCATTTGGCATCCCACCCATGCTGGCCGCAGGCCCAATGTCGAGGTCAAATGACTTGGAAATTTTACGTGCAGTTGGTTGTCACATTTACGTGCAGTTTTTTTTGTCACAGTTTTTTCATTGTCTTATATCTCCCTAACCACTTTAGCTATTGCCATGGAATTGCATATACCCATTAAACACCATCCATACTTTCATTGCACACCCAACCCATGCTGTCCGCAAGCCTAAGGACAAATGACTTGGAAATTTTACGTGCAGTTGGCTGTCACAGTTTTTTCATCGTCTTATATATCCCTAACTATTGTAGCTATTAGCATTGAATTGCATATATATTAAATACCATCCATACTTTCATTACGCACCCGACCCATGCTGCTCGCAAGCCCAAGGCCAAGGTCAAATGACTTAGGAAATTTACGTGCAGTTGGTTGTCACAGTTTTTTCATCGTCTTATATCTCACTAACCGCTATAGCTATTGGCATGAAATTGCATATACATATTCAACACCATCCATACTTTCATTACGCACCCGGCCCATGCTGCCCGCAAGCCCAAGGTCAAGGTCAAATGACTTAGGAATTTTACGTGCAGCTAGGCAAGCATCCACACGGGGGCATCACTGTGTCTTACAGACACACTTTTCTAGTTTGTAAATACATGTGTAACTTGTACATATGTATTTTACGTTTGACTCAAACTTAGTTCGTTTGAGCTTTGGGTAAATATCTTGTACACACTTAATGTTAACGATGGAGAAATTATTTGAAGGTTTTGCAATAAAAAAATATATTTTCATAAAGTTAGAACTTCGGAATAACTGATATTTTACAGGACTCTTGTTTCCTGTAGAAAATAAAAACATAGTAGAAAAACCCAGGGGTGTAACTTTTTTTTAAAAAGGAGATTCTTGCATTTTGTATACAGGTAGGTGCTTAATGCCACATGAAAGCAATGCAGAAAGCTCCTAGGGGACCTTTCTGAATTGCTTTCAGTCTATATGAAGCAACCACTTGTATTTTGTAAAAACCTATATTTCTTTATTTAATGGTTATTACATAGAGTTTTAGTTTGTCTGTGTTGATTAACATCAGTTTCTGCTTACTATGGGCTAAATGAACTACCCAGAGAGAGGGGAGAGGATACAGAGAAACCTGGGTATGATGCCCTGTTCTTATTACCGAAAAAGTTCCCTGGTTCTTTTAGATGCCCAGTGTAACGCACTGATACATCAGACCTTGGTTTATAGTCTCATCTGAAGGACTTGGTCCGGCGGGGTATCGAACCCGGGACCCCTGGTATTGTAGTCAAGTGTGTTAAACACACGACCACGTCCGCTAGTATTACATGTAGTTTTTAACCCTTTACCCGCTGAAGAACAAGGAAATCTTTAAATATGTCAGAAACTGTAGAATCCGATCTATATTAGTACTTCATAAGCTAACAGAGCAGACCCCGATTAGACAGGAGCTGTCTAATCTAAGTCTACTCTGTTTGCGATGTGTACAAATGTCTTTTTCGAGTAAAGAATTAAATAACTGCATATTCCTTTGTATAATTAGGTCACTTGCATAAATGGTTGGGAAATACTGAAGAACCTGTCTTTATCAGCCATTCATTTATTGAACATAGGAATCTTAAAAAGCTGGTGATAACTTAATGCAGGTCAAAAGTAACGCAGTGAGCTTTCTGCATTATTTTTGACCTGCATTAAGGTACCACCTGCCTTACAAACTGATAATTAGACCTAGTTTTGATGGCAGCTTAAGACAGGTCCTACTGTAGTAGCAAATAGAGTAGACCCTAATCATACAGCTCCTTCAGGACCTGTTTGATCTGGGTCTGACCTATTGGCCTACTTTTTTTGTCCTAATATTAAGGGCAATTAGGTTTTTTTGTCCTAATATTAAGGGTAATTAGGGTATTAGATTGACTTTTTGAGCTTATTCATTTATTGTAAATATTAAAGTACTTAATAAATGATTGTAACATAAACTGAATAAATTGTGGTGGTTCTTATTTTGTATGTGTTGTCTGTACTATCACACTTGAACTGACCCTTGCTGCAAAAAATGTCATTTGCTACAATTCTAACAGTAACTTCAATTGTTTTTGCACAAACGTTTTTACAGGTGGGCCCAGACTATGGTTTGTTTTATCTACTTACCATTAACCCATCACCCCACCCGGTCTCTATACTTACCCCACCACCCCCACCCCGGTCTCTACACTACCCCCACCCTAGTCTCTACACTACCCCACCACCCACTCCATCACAAAATAGTTAAGATGCCACTAGGCACTGTTTGATACTAGTGCTACAAAATTGTCGAGAAAAAAATAATTATTGTGTCTTAAACTTGTTATTAGTATTATAACTAGACTGTCGCAGGACAGTAAAGCTCGCCTATTGTAGACCTTGTCTACAAAGATGAAGTCCAAAATAGTTTTCTATTTAAACTGAACTACATAAATGTTAAACCTATTGGCAAACTCTATTCCAAATACCAGCTACCTATGGCAAGTATTTTATGTTGTATTAGTGCATCTTAACACTTACCCCCAAACTCTAATTTCAGCCCAAAAAGCTAAGTCCAAAACAGGTGAAATTTGGACTAAAATTCAATTTTATTTTAAATTTTAACTACACTACATCAATGTTCAACACACAGGGAACCTCCATTCCAAATATCAGCTTTCTAGGGCAAATATTTCATGTAGTATTAGTGCATTTCAACACTTACCCCAAAACTTTACCCTTCCTATTTCAGTTCAAAATGCTAAGTCCAAAACAGGTGAAATTTTGACTAAAATTCAATTTTATTTTAAATTTTAACTACACTACATCAATGTTCAACACACTGGGAACCTCCATTTCAAGTATCAGTTTCCTAGGGTAAATATTTCATGTAGTATTAGTGCATTTCAACACTTGCCCCCAAAACTTTAACCAAAAGCCAACGCAGACGCATACGCCGGGGCGATTCCATAAGCCCCCCTATTCTTTGAATAGGCGAGCTAAAAAGTCAAGTTTGTTCAGTGTAATCTAAGCACTCAGACAGATAAATCTACCAGTAGGTAAACAGTGCAGACCAAGATCAAATGACTCCTGAAGGGACAACTTGATCAGGACCTACACTATTTGCTACTATGTCAGTCTAATCTAATGTTATCAAAGTGATGCTACCTAGTTACTCAGCATTACAAACCGGTGAACACGGGAGATGGGGAGAATATTTAACCCTTTGAATTCGGGACACGATGGGCACTGTCATTTGCAAACAGTGTAGACCCAGATCAAAGGGTTCCTAGAGGATCCCTCTGATAAGGATCTGCACTGTTTGTCATTCAAAATCCACTAGCAAAATTAAACTCTTCAAACTGAATGGATTAAAACAATAAATGACCATTCAACTTTGAAATTCAGCATTCAAATGTTTAACCTTTTCCTCATATAACCCCCTTGTCACACCTTTGCGAACAGAGCAGACCCAGATAAGACAAAAGCTCATATAATAGCCGTCTGATCAGGGTCTGGTCTGATTGCTTATGGTATAATAAAGATCTGATTCTGTAGTTTCTGCCTGAGCCAAAACATCCTGCATACATGTGTCATTATAAAAATGTCAGCAAATAAATATTCATGATGTCACAGGGAAAGGATTGAGGGAAACAAGTTTCTTCTGCTGTCTGAATGACAGTTCTTGTAATGCATCTTAAAGCTTCCTAACCATTTAAATGGTGAATGCGAGCATAACTAGTATTGGTCAATCAGTGTTTCACTAGAGTTTGTTCAGTAAGGCTTAAAGTTGAGAGAGGATTTTGAGTGACAAACAGTGCAGACCCTGATCAGAGGGCTCCCCTAGGATCCCTCTGATCTGAGTCTACAATGTTTGCAAATGCCAGTGCACTGGTTTCCTGCATTCTAAGGATTAATCCATTATGAAAGTGACAGCAGGTCTTTTCTTATACACAACTGCTCAAGACATTGTTAATTTAAGAATGTAGTGGTATTAGATTGAATAATGTACGAGACGTTAAATGCATTTCTCAGCAAAACCTTGTTTAAAGTTTCTTTTAGAAAAGACAGATGCAATTTAGATCGAACCAGATAAAAAGTGACTGCAATTTTATGAAGGTTTAAATCTGTTTTGCCTAAAATCTATATCAAAAGATGGTTTCCAAAAGAATTCAAATTGTACAGACACAGACTACAAAAAAGTGTAACTGTAGTAGAAATATGTCCAGAGGAAACATTGACCAGCAAAGGTGAGAGGATGAGACCTAGCGATTATAACCATACCCTTGTTGGGCAAGGTTATGTTGTATCTCGTACCAGAGAGGCTCAGGTCAGCCCTAGTGATTAGAACCATACCCTGGTTGGGCAAGCTCACACACAATATCTCGTACCAGAGAGGCTCAGGTAAGCCCAATTCCTCATATTAACGCCTTTTGATGACTCTGTAAAAGTTACTTTCTGAAAACATTGTGATAAATAGAGCATGTGCTCCATAGGAGTACATGCTCTATTTATCACAATGGTTTAGTTCTATGGTTTCAGAACTAAACAATTCTAAAATTTCCTTTTTTCTAGTAAATGTTCCTTCTCAGTAGATTTATTCAGAGGCTGGGTTTAAAAAAATAACCTATGGGAGAATGGGTTAAAAGGGGGAAAACATAGCTGGGAAACACTTGTCTATCTTTCTACCTTTTGATCTTTCCCATTTTTCTTCCTTTTCTACCCTTCCATCTGGTTTCTTGGCTAAAACCAACAAGCGTCAAACAGATACCGTGTTACTTGAGGTCTCAACTGGATCCAAACTATTAACAAATGCAAGTCAGGTCATACTAGGATTAACTTGGATCATGTAAGTGGAGTTTAACACTTTACTCTACAAATATGTCTTTCTATGCCTTGGCAAACAGAATAGACCCAGATCAGATGGCTCCTGTTGGAGTCGTCTGATCAGGGTCTGCTCTGTTTGCTTGTGATATAATAAAGATATGATTCTGCAGAATCTGCCAAGACCAAAATTTCCAGTGTCCATTTGCAATTATAAACAATTACTCTAATTAATATTCATGACATTTTTCTTACATAAATATTCATGGAGTAAAGGGTTAACAATGAATTAAAACAAACAAATCCTTCTATAACATTTTTATATATATATCACAGAGAACGATGCTTATTACATGTATCAAAAGTAACAAGAATAAATACCACACTATATGATACAATGCTAAAATAATAATACAGTAAAACCCCTCTAAACCGGACATTCAATTTAGTATAAATATATGTCTTGGAGACAAATGGCAGCTTAGTGCAGGGTGAAAGTCACACAGAAAGCTCTAGGAGCTTTCTGTATGCTGACTTTCACCCTGCATTAAGCAGCCAGCTGCCTACAAGTATCTAAATTCTTCTCTACTAGAATTCCGGTTTAGAAGAGTTTTAAAGTACTCTAATTCTCCTAAGTATCCGTACAACCATGTTCTCTCCACCAGTTTGTAAGGCCGAATAATTTTTTTTTACACCTTTGATAATTCTACATTAGAGTGACCTAGTAGCAAATAGTGTAGACGCTGATCAAATAGCTCCTTCAGTTTCCATTTGATCTGGGTCTGCACTGTTTGCCAATGTTTGTTTATCCAAATACTTGGGCTAACTAGAGTATGTTATACAATGCTGTCTAGTTCTACAATACAGTAGATCCCTGTCTTAACCCATTCCCTCATAAGCTATTTTTAGATCCAACCTCTTTGAATAAATCTACCGAAAAGGAGCATTAACCAGAGAAAAGGAAAATTTTAGAATTTTGTAGTTTAAAACCATTGTGATAAATAGAGCATTTGCACTATTTATCACAATGATTTGAAGAAGTGACTATTACAGATGCGTAGAAAGGCATATTTATGGAGGAAAGGATTAAGTGGACATCGAAAAGAGATGTAACTATGGGTCTGTAATGCAGGTGGTAGCTTAATGCAGGTCAAAAGTAAAGCAGAAAGTTCCTATAAGAGCTTTCTGTATTGTTTGTGTCCTACATTAAGCTACCACCTGCTTTTTTAGCACTCCTATATTCAATAAATGAACGGCCAGTTACGACAGGTTCTACTTTATTTATGACCATTTTCTCTGCCTTATATATGGCTATTGGTACAATAATTCAATCCAAATTCACTACAACAACTTTCAAGTAACATTTACCCTTTACTCCATGAATATTCATGTCAGACATACTGACATCATCAATATTAATTAGATTAACTATTATAATGGCATAGGGACACAGGATTGTTAGGCCATGGCAGAAACTATAGAATCTTATCTATAACATAAGCAAACAAAGCATAACCTGATCAGACGACTCCTACAGAAGCCGTCTGATCTGGGTCTTCTCTGTTTGCTAAGGCGTATTTATGGAGTAAAACATTAAATAATATAACCCTTTACTCCATAATTCCACCTTTTTACATCTTTGTAAACAGAGTTGATCCAGCTCATGTAGGTGCTGTATGATCAGGGTCTCCTCTGTTCACTTATAAGTTAGAGATTCTCATTTTTGTCATGGCAGTAATTTTCATTATTTGACATTTTTAGTACAATAATTCAATTAATAATCAAAATGGATGAATATTCATGAAATAAAAGGTTAAACTATATTTCTGAAAATGAACATCATTAATCTGCAATCATTGCAGTACCAAGAGACATTATGATGCATTATCATACTAGTCTATATACAGTAGAACCTGTCCTAAGCAGCCATTAGTTTATTGAACATAGGAGTCTTGAAAAACAGGTGGTTGCTTCATGCTGGGCAAAAGCAATGCAGAAAGCTGCATAGGAGTTTTCTGCATTACTTCTGACATGCATTAAGCTACCACCTGCCTTACAGACCCATAATTAGACCTCACTTTGATGTCCTCTTAAGACAGGTTTTACTATACTCATGTTATTCTAAAGATAAGTCATGATATTTTGAATATCCATAGTTTCTAATGCTGAGTACATGATTCATTAAGATATCTCGAAACCTCAATCATTAAGATATCTCGAAACTTCAATCTCAATACTTGAGGTATAACTGAAGGAGTCTCACTTACCACATTTTGAAATTTAAACCATATCTTGCTAAATGCTATATGACTTTGCACACAGTTTGGATCGAGATCACATGCTGAATAACTATACAAATCATCAGGATTTAACCTTTTACTCAATTAAATACGCTTTTCTATGCCTTTGCAAAGAGAGTAGAGACCCAGATCAGACGGCTCCTCTAACAGCCGTCTGATCTGGGTCTACTGTGTTTGCAAATGAGTGAAACCACATTTATATGAACGAATGGGTTAATGCTGGATGAAAGTGATGTAGAAAGCTCCTATAGCAGTTTTCTGCATAACTTTCTTTCTGCATTTTGCTACAACCTGCCTCTCTGACCTAAAACTAGACCTCTGTTTAGAGGGAGTTTACTGTATTACCTAACGCTGTAAATGTTTGTAGCAATACTTTAGGTAATCTACAAGGTAAAAAGACACTGATAACTGCCCTAAATACCGACATATTTAAATAGATAAATAGGAATTTTTTTGAGAATATTGGAAACAAATTTGAGATTTTCTGAGAATGCTGAAAATGAATTTGAGAAAATGTTGAGAACGTTGAAAACGAGTTTAAGTCATAATTAGTAATCATTGCTCAACCAATCTTCCTATCAAAACTGGGTCATGATTACAAATACAGTAAAACCTTGCTTATTATAAAAAGTTTCATGATCAGTTTTAAACACAGACAGCAGCTTAATGCAGGGTAAAAGTCATGCAGTACGTCCCTCTAGGAGCTTTTGTGTATTACTTTCATCCTGTATTAAACAGCCACCTGCCAAAAATGTTCTAAATTCTTGTTGAACCCTTTACTTCATAAACACGCTTTTCTACATCTTTGCAAATAGAGAAGACCCAGATCAGACGGCTCCTACAGGAGCCGTCTGATCAGGGTCTGCTCTATTTGCTTATGAAATAATACTGATATGATTTTACAGTTTCTGCCATTGCCAAATTTGCCTTTGTTCATTTCGAGCGCTTGATGCAAAACTATTGTAACTCCTTCACTTTGTGGACGAGTTACAATAGTTTTGCACCAAGCCCTTGATTTGCTATTATAAAAAGTAATCTAATCAATATTCATGACATCATTATTTCTTACATGAATATTCATGGAGTAAAGGGTTAATGAAAGTTTGGATTAGTGAGGTCTCGCTGTGATTCACATTTCAGTCTTCTTCATCATCAGTAGTGTATTCATCACTGTCAATTGCTGATATCTCTTCCATGTCATCATCTTCATCTTCCTCATCTTCAAACTCCCCTTCCTCTTCATATTCATAACCATCCCTTGCTGTGTCCAGTTCAGCAGCATCAAAGATAGCTTCTCTCTCATAACTTATCTCCTGATTAAAACTAACCTCTTTCTTTGATGCTGTGGGTACTGTCTTTTCCACACTTCTGTTAACACTAGTATATTCTGACATATCTACACTACTATGTACACTTCTCCCTTGTTCCCTTTCAATATCAGATTCCGGTTCCCGTTTTCGTGGTGCAGCAATACTCACTTCCCGCGCCTTGTTAATTGGCTGAGAAATCATTTGTGTGCTAATTGGCTCAGCACCTCTACCAGAACTAGGAGCACTGACATGCAGATCTCTGTTTAGTCCAATACTCTCATAGTCCACCACATTATAATCTGTCTCATCTACGACTGCACTTCTCTCCGGTATAGCAAACTCTGACTTACATACCTGGTGGACAATGTTCTCACCAATCTCATCCAACTCAGAGTCAATTTCTTTCAAGCATTCATCAAGCACCTGGTCTGCAATTCTAGAAAACATACCAAAAATGTGAACCCAAATTATGCTGTAAACATACAATGAGAACAATATACATGTACAAACTAATGTTTGATAAATCTTTAACCCTTTCCCTGTTTTACATTTATTTCAATACCTACTGAAAAATCGTGGAAAAAATAGTTATAATGAAATATGGCAGGTTGAATACTATAGCAATTTTAGACAGTAAAGAAACAGATCTATCAAATTCCATTAACAAATAGAGCAGAACCTGATCAGACAGCTCCTATAGGAGCTGTCTGATCTGGGTCTACTCTATTTGCAAATGCATGACATGCGTTTATATGAAGGGAAGGGTTAAGCCTTTCAATGCTGAGTTTTCAGAGTGGAATAGCCCATCAGTGTTTAACTATAGAATCCACTCAATAGGAAAGGATTAGACTTACTAAGAGAGTTTGAATGACAAACAGTGCAGACTCTGATCAGGGGACTCTGTTCCTCTAGGAGCCCTCTGATAGGGGTCTACACCGTTTGCAAATGTTGTTACATCCTTTTCATGCATTCAAAGGGTTAATGTGCCACAAAAATATAAAAATAAAAATTAAATGTTAAATAAAATTTGTTCTGAATGATTTGATCAATTATAACAAGCAACCAGCAGAATTGATATAATGGCATCATGAACAAGGGAATATTTAGCATGGCAGAAGCTATAGAAATGGATCTATGTTATTTCATAAGCAAACAGAGCAGACCCTCATCAGACAGCTCCTATAGGAGCTGTCTTATCTGGGTCTTCTCTGTTTACAAAGGCATTAAAATGTGACTGCTTCAGACAAGTGACTGCTTAACCCTTTCCTCCATAAATACACCTTTCTATGCCTCTGTAATAGCCACTTCTTGAAAGCATTGTGATAAATAGAGCATTTGCTCCTACAGGAGCAAATGCTCTATTTATCACAATGGTTTCAAACTACAAAATTCTAAAATTTTCCTTTTGGATTGGATCTAAAATTAGCCTATGAGGGAATGGGTTAAGACAAGAGACTACTTTAATATCCGAAAATACCACATTAGGACATTTGTATTGAAAATATGGAGCCAGGTGGTAAACTTCCATTAGTGACATTTAGACAAATGGCATTATCATACTGCATTTACAGGATAATTCAAAAGCAAGCCATATGATTCATTTTGAATTTTGTGCATGTAATCTGACATGAAAACTTTATAAATTTGATAGTACATGGTAGTTTGTATGAATTTACTATAGTAATAATGAACAACGAACCGCAAACGTTAAGTGATAAAAAAAGACAAAATAATGCTTTAGTAAAAGTTTTCTGTCAGTATTTTTATAATAATGAGGGTTACTGGAAAGCCAGAACCAGTTAAGTATAAAAACAATTCAGCCTTTGTAGTTATTCATCCTACCTTGATTTATCTTAGAAAATGATAAAATCATCATAAAATTATTTATTCCTTTGAAAACATTCACTGGCTAAAGAGGGTATATGCTTAATATCTAAACAGTATCCAATCAGCTTATTTTTGTGTCACCTGCCTTAGCAGGGTGACACTTACGGATCACTTTTCCATTATACTACAGCTGGCAGATGATGTATGTATTCCTTCGAACACGTTTGTGTTTAGAAATAATCTGCATTGTAACAAACGGTTGTATCTTCATTAGACATCATGCTATGATCAGCTACAGAAGGGTTAACTCTTGTGAACAGCTTGGATCAAGATGAGATGCAAAGTAATCAAAGTTCTTTAACACTCGGTCATTATTTTCTTAGAAGCTTGAAAGAATTAGAAGATAAGTAAAATTAAAATGAATCAGAATTTCAGCCGATGAAATTTTACAGCACAATAAGCTAAGATTGAGACTTACTCTTCCACAAACTTCCAAGGATCAAACCTGCCCTGTTTATGGTGGGAGGTCTTTTTAAGGTGCTGTTGATACTTCTCTAAGTTACTGTGTACCTCCCTCACCAGAGAGTCGGGAACTTTCAGCCGAGTCTTGTGGCTGACTCTGAATAAGAACAAAAATATTAATGCTTTCTCCATAAATATTCATGTCAGAAATAATGAATGTATGAATATTAACTCTTTTGCTGCCAAATTCTGTCATCTGCTAACTTTTTTGTCTGCTAGTTTTCATTTTCTTCATTTTTGTTTCAGTAACAGTAACAAACAGTTTGAATCCTGATGAGATGCCGAGTTACTTGGCGTATCATCTGGATCCAAACTGTAAGCATAGGTTATCACAGATGTGACATTGGCAGTGAAAGAGTTAATTAGCTGAATTTTATAATGGCATCAAGAACAACCCTTTTCCTGTAGAAAATTCATGTTGAAAATAAAGACATTATGAATATTTATTACCTGAATATATAATGGCACACAGACACATAAATATTTGGTATTGGTAGAAACTGTTGAGCCAGACCTATCACAATTTCATAAGCAAACAGAGCACACTCTCATCATACGGCTCATACAGGAGCTATCTAACCTAGGTCTACTGTGTTGGCAAAAGCTTGAAAAAGTGTTTGTATTTAGGAAATGGTTAAAACATCTTATTAGCTTTTAACCTCATGAATATTGATGTATGAAATAATGACTTTATGAATATTCATTAGCTGAGATTTTATAATGGCAATATGAACAAGAGACATGTGGATTTGCCATGCAATAAATTGTAGAATCATATCTACATTGTTTCACAAAAAACTCATTAGACAGCTCCTAAAGGAGCTACCTGATCTGGGTCTAATGTGTTTGCTCAACTGTTGAAAGAGTATCTATGGGGTAAAGGGTTAACAATAAACAGAGTAGACCCAAATCAGACAGCTCCTATAGGAGCCGTCTGATCAGAGTCTGCTCTATTTGCATATGACATAATATAGATATGATTCTAGTTTCTGTGATAGTCAAAAGTTTCTGTGTCCATGCAGCATTATAATAAATAATCTAATTAATATTCATGATGTCATTATTTCTTACATGAATATTCAATTAGTACATGTAAAGGGTTAAAGAGATTTTCATTACCTTTCCATGATACAAGCCAGTGTGGAAAGCATCTGCTATCTCCTGTGTGATGGACAGACAAGGGTAATTCTGAATACCCCAGGACCCTAACACTTACTTTTAATGGTCTGGACATAGCACAATAAAAGCCCATTTTAATTAATTTGTAATAACTTCAGCTGCAGCATGCACTATTTGTGCTATTAGCACATACCGTAATCTGAACTGTTCATAATCGTCCATCCCTTCCTCATAGTCTTCCTGTGGCTCAGTCTTATGCTCAAACTTTGCCACTGGTGCACTCTTTGTGAAGATTATGGGTTCATTGTGCTCCTTATCAAATGCTCTGAAATAAGCAATAAAAACTCTTCTCAACCCATTACTTCATAGATATGCCTTTTATCACCTTGGCAAACAGAGTAGACCAAGTTCAGATGGCTTCAGAAGGAGCCGTCTAATCAGGGTCTGCCACATTTGCTTATAGAATTATATGGGTAAATTTTCATAATGGCATTTTATACAAAGAGAATTCTGACAATAGCACAAACCTTAGAATCGGATCCATTTTATTTCATAAGCCAACAGAGCATAGTTTGATCAGACAGTTCCTGTAGGAACTATCTGATCTAGTTTTAAAACCTGTATTTATAAGGTAGAGTTAACCTTTTCCCTGCTCTATGTTTATTCCAAATTTCAATACCTATTGATATTTAACAACAAAATAGATAGACTGAAATGTGGAAGGTAAAACATTGTAGCCATTTTATAAAGTAAAGAAACAGAACTACACAAATCCAATTAACAAACAGAGCAGACTCAGATCAGATGGCTCCTCTAACTACATAACTTTCATTACCCATTAACCCTTCCTTTATATATACGTGTTTTCACGCAATTGCAAACAGAGTAGACCCAGATCAGACGGCTCCTATAGGAGCCGTCTGATTAGGGTCTGCTCTGTTTGCTTATGGAATTTGACAGATATGCTTCTTTGCTTTATAAAATGGCTACAATGTTCCACCTTCCATATTTCACTGTTAACTATTTTTTCCATGAATACTCAGTAGGTATTGAAATTTAGATTAAACATAGAGCAGAGAAAGGGTTAAGCTACTACCTGTCTTACAAACCCAGAATGAGATTCATTTTCGGACGTCGCTGTGGACAGGTTTTACTGTACTTAGCGGAATCATATATTTCATCATAATATATACAAACCTGCTTGACTGTACCCTGTGGGACTGGGAGGGTCCCTTCCTTCTAATCTCCATGGCAACTGGCCCTGATGGTCGTTCAATATGTCTGACAGGTCTAGATCTTGTCTCTTCCTCAAATTTAAAACTCCCCCACCTCCTTCTGATGTCCTCTTGTTCCAGCTATGAACAAAAGAGATAAAATATGATCATATGCCGAATACTAAATGGGATTTTAACCCTTACAATGCTGAATTTTCCAATGGACTATTCCAAAATTCCAAAAAGGTCAAGCTTATGGTGAATATTCAGGGATATTTCTAAAGAAAGTCTACACTGTTTGCAAAGGACAACCGGGAATCATGTCCCACACTGTAAGGGTTAAAAGGAGGTATGCAGTAAATGCAGAAAAAGCAGTTAAAACATCATAAGAAAGTTCCATAACCCTGTATAGTACTTCATGGCTATTCATGTAAAAAATAAAAAGATTATGACTATCAATCAATATTTTTTTTTACAATGGTGCATAAACACAGGAGTGTTTGGCCATGGAAGAAACTGTAGAATCAGGTCTATATACTTTCATGAGCAAACAGAGGAGACCCTGATCAGATGGCTCCTTTGGAAGTCATCTGAACTGGGTCTACTCTGGTTATAAAGGCGTATGAAGTAAAGTGTTAACCCTTTCCTCCATAGGCTATTTTTAGACCCAACCTCTTTGAACGAATCTACTGAAAATGGGGCATTTACTAGAGAAAAGGAAAATGTTAGAATTGTGTAGTATTGAAATCATTGTGATAAATAGAGCATTTGCTCCTATGGAGCAAATGCTCTATTTATCACAATGGTTTCAAGAAGTGACTATAACAGAGGCGTAGAAATACTTATTTATGGAGGAAAGGGTTAATAAGCTCCTTAGAAAGCTTTATTCCTGCATCAGCTATCATTTGTCTGTAAAAACCAACAATTTGACTTCGTCTTAGCAGTTGCTGCAGAGAGACTTTAGTTACTTACAGTAGATCAAATATTTACAGGGAAAATCAGTTGGTATGGGCATCTTAACTTAACGAACACATTCCCTAAGAACAGACAAGAACAGATGAATATTTAATTCTGTACCAATTTCAACTTTGAAAATGTGCCTTACAACCATCAGAAACTTTCTAATAAAGCAACTTTTGAGGATTTTTTTTCTTTCTAAAAAAAGAAGTCATATCTTTGGAAAAGATGTTCATGTTGAACCCATTACTCCATACAAATGCCTTGTTTACACTTTTGCGAACAAAGTACAGTAAAAACCTTCTAAACCAGATGTTCAGTTTAGCATAAATATCTGCCTTGGGGACTGATGGTAGCTTACTGCAGGGTGAAATTCATGCAGAGGAGCTATCTGCATAATTTTTACCCTGCATTAAGCAGCCATCTGCCTAAAACTATCTGACTTCTTCTCTACTAGATTCCGGTTTAGAGAGGTTTTACTTCAAAGTTAACTTCTATGTTCTATATTTATTCCAAATTTAGATACCTCCTGAATATTCATGGACAAAATAGTTACAATAAACCTTTCCCTGTTTAATATTCATGAAAAAAAATACTGTCATGAATATTGATAAGCTGTAACTATTTTAAAGCATTATTAACATAGAAGTTTTGACTGAGTGTAGAATCAGATCTATACACATGTCATTCCATTAGTAAAAAGAACAGATCCTAATCAGACCACTCCTACAGGAGCCATCTGATCTGGGTCTACTCTGTTTGCAATTGCATGAAAATGCGTTTATATGATGGAAAGGGTTTACTACTGTGTTTTACCTCCATTTGTTCTAGACGCTGATACATATTTTCCAGGGACGGATTGTTCTGTAGTTTCCTTGCTTGCTTGCGGACACGATCATCTTGTTCCAAGCCTGTCAATTCATCTGCTGTCTCTGCCATCAGATCATTCAGGAGCATTTCAGCAACTGTCTCTCCCTCAACATCAGCCTGAAAAAGCAGACTTGATTATACTGACCAACTACTACCGTATATATAAAATTTGTGCTTATATATGACTTATAGCAAAAAACAGAATGGATTGATTAGCGAGATAGGGTAAAGAAATCCTGTATCAACCAACAGTTAGTATTTCACTTACTTTTTGAACTCTTTCCTATCAACAAAAGGGATTGACTTCTATAATTCTACAATCAAACTTTTTCGCAAACCCTTTCTTTTACCTCATGAATATTCATTAGCTGAGTTTTTGTATCCTCTAGGAGCTTTCTGCATGACTTTCACCCTGCGTTAAACAGCCACCTGTTCAATTTAGTATAAGTATTAGTCTTGGATACAGGTGGCAGCTTAATGCATGGTGAAAGTCATGCAGAAAGCTCCTCTAGGAGCTTTCTGCATGACTTTCATCCTGCATTAAGCAGCCACCTGCCTAAAAGTATCTAAATTCTTCTCTACTGGAATTCCAGTTTAGAGGGGTTTTACCGTAATGGCAAAGTTTACCCACCTGATCTTCAAACATTCCTCGTCTACTGATTGCTGACAGTTCATTTCTACGTTCTCTGATCATCCTTTCATCCTTAAATATACAATACAGCTTACACTGACTGTAGCACAATGTTATGAAATAAATTGAATGAAAGAATTCTGTAAAAAGTTGCAGAGAATAGTAAAACTATTGAAACATTGTCAGATAAACACTTGTACACATATACTTATTTGTCAGTTATATTTAAACTTGTATCTAGATATTGACTGAGCTGACACTTTGCTTTTTACATTCAAGCTTTATCCCTTTCCTTTTCACACATTGAAAATAGAGTAGACCTAGATCAAACAGCTCCTGTAGGAGCCGTTTGATCATGGCCTGCTATGAAATTATAACAGATCTCACACTACATTTTCTACCAGTATCAAAAATACTGTGTACATATGCCATTATAAAAATTCAGCTAATAAATATTCATGATGTCACCATTACTCACATGAATATTAAACAGGGAAAGGGTTAATACCTTCAACTTAAAGATCAATTTGTGATAAGCATTGCAAAAAGTGAGGATCCTGAAGAGACAGTGTAACTTGGTGTCTCATCAGGAAACAAACTAACTGATACTCTAAACCTATTTTTGATAAGAAATTATGAGCTGTCTGATCTGGCTCTACTCTGTTTGCATATGTATATTTATGGAGTAAAAGGTTAAGAAGACATCAAAATATCTCATTATCAAGTAAGAGGTTAAACTTCTGCCAGCCAAACTAAAAACCAAAAGCATTAGATCTGTTATATCCACTACAGAGTGGCATACATTGAACAAGCTTTCTTACCTCTGCCCCTCTCTCCATCCTTCTGATGCCATTCTGAACATCATAGCCTGTAGGCTGACGGTATCTGTAATGTATACATATACAATGTACTCAGATTCAATTAACACTTCCGTTGCCAATGGTGATTATGTGATCACCTTTGCAAACAGTTTAGATAAAGATGAGATGCCAAGTCACTTGGAATCTCATGAGAATCCAAACTGTTTGATACTGTGATATGTTATCCATGAATATAAGAAATAATGACAGCATGAATATTAATTAGCTGATTTTTTTATAAAGGAACATGAACACACGCTGTTTGTTGTCATAGTAGATAGTGTAAAATCCGATCTAAATTATTTCATAAGCAAACAGAGCATACCTTGTCAACCTTGATCAGACAGCTCCTCCAGGAGTTGTGTGATCTAAGTCTACTTTGTTTGCAAAAGCATTAAATTGCATATCTATGGAGAAAAAGGTTCAAAAGTATGAAGGAGTTACATTCAAAGATGAAATTTAAAGCATAATAAATTTGGCAGATGACAATACACGCCAGTAAAAGACTTACTTTTGTAACACAATTCCACATTTCTTTTGTATTGCTCTTTCATTAGGCATATTGCAATGTTATTTTACCCTTTTGCTGTTCAGTATTCATGTAAGAAATAATGACATCATGAATATTTATTAGCTGAATTTCATAATGGCATTTGTAGACAGGATTGTTTTGAGTCCGGTCTATTATAATTTCATAAGCAAACAGAGCAGACCCTGATCAGATAGGTCCTATAGGAGCCATCTGATCAGGGTCTGCTCTGTTTGCTCATGATATAGATATGATTCTACAAATTCTTCCATGCCCAAAAAATACTGTGTCAATGTGCTATTATAATAACTAATCTAATTAATATTCACAACATCATTATTTCTTACATGAATATTCATGGAGGAAAGGGTTAATTAACCCTTTCCCTCATATAATCGCCTTTTCACGCCTTGCAAACAGAGTAGACCCAGACTCCTATAGGAGCCGTCTGATCAGATTCTGCTCTGTTTGCTTATGGATCTACATATGTGATTCAACAGTTTCTGCCGAAATAAAAAAAAAGTCTTGTGCTCATATGTCAATAAATAAATGCAGCTAATAAATATCCAAGATATCAATATGTCTGAAATACACAAATATTGAACAGGGAAAGGGTTAGTATGAATTTGTAGAAACCTTTACAAACAATTCATATCCTCAATGAGAAGGATGTTTCAGTACAGTAGAAACTGTAGAGACAGGTCTATTAAAATATCATAAGCAAACAGAGCAGACTCCTATCAGATGGCTCCTATAGGAGCAAAGGTGTAAAAAAGGGGTTTTATATGAAAGGTTATTCAGTGTAGAGAGGGTTCAAGTAGCTTTATACCTTGGTGGGCTGCGTGACCTCTGTCTGGGTGACCTTGACCTAGAAGAAGGTGACCTGGGACTATGTGACCTTGGCCTTCTACCCATACCATCCACACCTTGAGGGAATAACTCACTAAAATCATAAGAAAAGAATGCTAGTATGCAAAGAAAGTACATTCAGTTTCCAAATATGATACAATTGACCTTTTGAATGAGAACACAATTAGCAGCCATTTGCAAACAGTGAAGGCCCAGATCAGAAGCCTCCTAGACAAGCCTTTAGATCAGGGTTTGCACAGTTGCATTCACAAGTTGCATGCAATGTTTAACTGTTTACTACAGACCAGATTTTTCATTCAACCCTTTACTCCATGAATACACCTTTCTACACCTTTTGCAAACAGAGTAGACCAAGATCAGATGGCTCCTATAAGAGCTATCTGATCAAAGTCTGCTCTGTTTGCTAAAATTGTCCTGTGTCCATGTGCTACTATAACAATTAATCTAATTAATATTCATGATATCATAATTTTTGACATGAATATTCATGCAGTGAAGGGTTAAACAACGATGAACAATTCAACTTTAAACCAAATTCAGCATAAAAGGAGTTAATGGCACATTATAATGAATTATATTGAATATATAATTATCAGCTTTTTGCTTTAGGAAGCCATTTCTATGCTGAACATGACTAAACATGTTCAAGTAAAACCATATCATCATCATCATCATCATCATCATCATCATCATCAGGGTTTGTGTAACATGCAGAGGCAGGAGCATCATCCACATCTCTATGGAGTGCAGTAAAACCTCTCTAAACTGGGCATTAAACACATTTCAGTCTTGGAGACAGGTGCCAGCTTAATGCAGGGTGAACGTTATGCAGAAAATTCCTCTAGGAGTTTTCTGCATGACTTTCACCCTGCATTAAGCAGCCACCTGCCTAAAAGTATCTAAATTCTTCACAATTAGAATTCAGGTTGAGAGTGACTGTGGTTTTACTGTATAATCATCCTCTTTGCCAGTATGAAGCCATTTCTTTGCTGAACATGACTAAACAGGTTCAAATAAAATCATATCATTTTTATATTTCCTCTTTTTGTTAAAACATGATATACAATAAAGAAGCAGGTCTCATTTGATATATACTGTTATATGTAACAAACTGACATCATAAAACCATTAAAGTATCACACCTGAATTGTTCCATTATAACATTTAATCACAATTTTCATACTATTTTGTTTGTTTTAATTTTTCTAAGAAAGGTATCAAAACCCGAAATTTTCTATTAAATTAATTTACCCCTTACACCATAAAAATTTCCTGGAATCATATGCCATAACAAGAGTGTTCAGAGGAACACGGTTGTCACCTGCTCGCAACTGACACAAAAACTGTTAATCTAGAGTGCGAAAAACAGAACAAAGGGGAATAACTCAAAACAAAAAGTATCGCATGCAGAGTGATGGGCCTTAGTTTATTACATCAATGGTCATCAATGAGAAGAAGACACATGTGAAATTTGAAAGCTTGTTAATGATTATTTAGAAATGACTGCCAAAAAAGAAAGTGTGACGAAAATCAGAACAAAGGGGAATAACACAAAAAGTATTGCATGCAGAGTGATGGACCTTATGTTCATCAATGGTCCTCAATGAGAGGAAGACATATGTGAAATTGACAAGCTCTATAATGACAGCCAAAAAAGAATGTGTGATGACATTAGAACAAAGGGGAATAACTCAAAAAGTATTGCATGCAGAGTGTGGTGGGCCTGAGTTACATCAATGGTCCTCAATGAGAGAAAGACACATGTGAAATATGAAAGCTCCATAATGATAAGTTTAGAAATGACAGCCAAAAAAAGAAAGTGTGATAGACAGACAGACAGATGACGGAAAAGTGATCCCTAAGGGGCACACTGCCTCTTGGCAGGTGACACAATAAAAACTTACACAAATATGCATGCAGTAAAGGATAAATACCAAATGGTTGATATACCATGCTGAATTTTTCAATTCAAGGTACTTACTCTATAAGTTCTTCATCCATGTTTTGAATCACACATGACCTCGGTATTCTAGGACTGTGTGACCTACTTCTGTCCAGTGACCTTGTCTGTGACCTATTTCTGTCCAGTGACCTTGTCTGTGACCTATTTCTGTCAGTTGACCTAGCCCGTTCCTTAGATCTACTTCTGTCTCGAGGCTTCCGCTGTGGTGACTGTGCACTGCTACCTCCAGGTCGCCATGGTTCCCTAACAAAGATTATATAACCCTTTACTCTATGAATATTCATGTAAGAAATTATGACATCATGAATATAAATTAGGTTAATTGATATACATGTACAGTAAAACCCCTCTAAACCGGAATTCTAGTAGAGAAGAATTTAGATACTTTTAGGCAGGTGGCTGCTTCATGCAGGGTGAAAGTCATACAGAAAGCTCCTAGAGGAGCTTTCTGTATGACTTTCACCCTGCATGAAGCTGCCACCTGTCTCCAAGACCGATATTTATACTAAATTTAACGTCCGGTTTAGAGGGGTTTTACTGTAATAGCACATAGACACAGGAATCTTTATTAACGACAAAAACTGTAGAATCATATCCATATTATATCATATAAGCAAACAGAGTAAACCCTGATCAGACTGCTTCTATATGGGCCGTCTGATCTGGGTCTACTCTGTTGGCAAAGGCACAGAAAGGCATATTTATGGAGTAAAGGGAAAAAATACATGATAACGCAGGATGTCTTTTAATGAATTAATTGTTTGTTTGCTAAGAATGTTTTAAAAACCCTTTACCTGATACAGACACTTTTAGATGCCTTCGCAAACAAAGTAGATCCAGATCAGATGTCTCCTGTAAGCATCATTTAGTCAAGATCTGCTTTGGTTGCTTATAGAACATCTTAGATCTTATTATATTTGTCATAGCAATGTATTCACTTGTTTTATAAAAAAATATTATAAGAAAACATGAGATGTTTGTAAAACATGTATACCCCAAGACCCCCTGACATTTGACCTAGCGACCTAAAAAAATAGGGGTCATCTAGTGGTCATGACTAATCACCACAGCAAGTTTAAAGATCCTAAACCAAACTCTAACTCTGTTATTGATCGAAACCATTTCATCAGTAAAGGTCATGGTGACCTTGACCTTTGACCTCAAAAACTATAGGGGTCATCTAGTGGTCATGACCAGCCACAACAGCAAATTTGAAGATCCTATGCCAAGCCGTTTATCAATTATTGATCGGAAACCATTTGATCTAACGACCAACCAACCAACATGTGCAAAGCAACATACCCACATTTTTTTCAAAAGGCGGGTATAATAATTCATATTAATAATAGGTGCAGTATGCCATGTAAATTCATCCATTAAAGGGTTAAGCAGCAAGCTGCATTTGAAACTGTAGAATAAGGCTTTGTCTTAAAATAATAATTTGAAACTGAACTGTATTTGCAATAAGTTATTCCATACATGATAAAGTAATACCTAACAAAGTTTTACATGTGTCTACTCTATTTACTCACGATTCAAGCATGCCATAAGGGCTTAGAAAATACTGAATATGTATGTTAACTCTTTCTTCCATGAATATTCATGAAAAAATGACGACTCATGAATATTAATTAGATTCATTTTAGAATGGCATACTAACACATGAAATTTCTAACAAAGCAGAAACTAGAATCAGATCTACATTATCCCATAAGCAACTATCTAGTTCTCATTCAGTTCTCTAGTTTTTTTACTGTGCTCAGAGAAAGTGTGATATTACACACAATGAGTCAAATTATCCAACAGTTAACAAATCCTAATGCTATCAGCCCCTATGCTTGGGTGCCAATGAATGGAGTAATTTCTAGAATTGTTAAAACTTAACCCTTGATGTGGAAACAGGTCACTAATGTCCTTTTCAAACAGTGTAGACCCAGATGAGAGGGCTCCTAGAGGAGCCCTCTCATCAGGGTCTGCACTGTTTGTCATCATGTTACACTTTCTTTAAAAACATCCCTAAATATTCACCGTAAGCTTGACCCGTTTGATTTTTGGAATTATCCATTTGAAAATTCAGCATTGTAAGGGTTAAGTATGATGCAGTCTGAAAAGTGATCACATCCACCAACTGTAAAATCACAGACAGAGCAGAGGCTCTTCCAATTCACCATGCAGTTGGCAAAGAGTATCTTGAAATACTGGTAAAAGTTAAACCCTTCTTAACAGGAATTTTAATGAAGAAGAATATACATGTAGATAATTTGTATAATAGGCAGCTTCCAATGAGCTTCTTGCATTCTTGCATGACTTTCATCCTGCTTTAAGCTGCAACCTGTCTTAACCCATTCCCTCATAGACTAGTTTTAGATCCAACCTCTTTGAATGAATATACCGAAAAGGAGCCTTTACTAGCAAGAAGGTAAACTTTAGAATTTTGTGGTTTTGAAACCATTGTGATAAAAAGAGCATTTGCTCCTATGGAGCAAATGCTCTATTTATCACAATTATTTCAAAAAGTGACTTTACAGAGGCGTCAATATAAGAAAATGGGTTAATGCACGTTGAAAGCTTCTAAATGAGCTTTCTACACGACTTTCGCCCTGCTTTAAGCTGCAACCTGTCTTAAAGACCTGCACTGATACTAATTGGAATGTCCAGTTCAGAGGGGTTTAACTGCACATAGACTATGTAGTAAACCCCTCTAAACAGGAATTCTAGTAGAGAAGAATTTATACAAGATACGTTTAGGCAGGTAGCTGCTTATTGCAGGGTGAAAGTCATGCAGAAAGCTCCTAGAGGAGCTTTCTGCATGACTTTCACCCTGCATTAACATTATACCTAAATTTAATGTCCCGTTTAGAGGAGGTTTTACTGCATTTATGTAAAGTTAAAGATACACTACTAACCTATTAGATCCAGCTTTGTCATCAGGGTTGACAGCTTTTAGACTGGAAGCCAGAGTGGGGTCTGTAAAATGTGAATCTGGGACAGCCAAGACTACAGTTTTCTGGGCTCTCTCCCTCTTGTGTTGTAGGGGCTTGGGCAGAATCAGACTTCTGTCTGCAGGTTCACTGATGGCGCTTTCATCAGCTGTAACATCCCATGCTAAGCCTGATGCTCCCTGTCTGCCTGTCATGCTGCTACCAATCAAGGCCTCAAGTCCAGCTTGAAGCACTCTCTGTCGCTCTGGAGTAACTTTCCCTGTAGCAGATACATTATTATAACTACTTGTTATTTTGTCTCCATAACCTTTTCCCTGTTTAAAATTCATTCAAGAAATAATGACATCATGAAAATTTACTTGTATTAGCTGATTTGTTCACAGGATGTTTTGGCTTAGACAGAAACTGTAGAGTCAGATCTTTATTATAACACAAGCAAACAGAGGAGACCCTGATCAGACTACTCCTACGGGAGCCATCTAATCTGGGTCTGCTCTGTTTGCAAATGTGTGAAAAGGCATTTATATGAAGGAAAGGGTTATAGGCACAAGGTTTCTACAATTGGTTAACCCTTTCCCTCATACAGTATAACCTCTGTTATCTGGCACCCCATGGTTCCATGTCAATTTGCCGGTTAAGAGAGGGTGTCGGTTAACAGAATTATGCCTAGATTCACAAGTTTACTCACCCAAAGATTCATTTCAGCAAGTCCTTTTTTCGCTGCGAGGGGAATTCCACCATGACAATTCACAAATTACATATAAATATGTACAACAGCGCCAAACCTGATCAGATAGTTCCATTTAAATAGGAGCCATTTGATCAGGATCATAGCTCCGGTCTACTAAGTACAGACTTGTAATGGAAAAATTATTCAGTTGTAAGTTTGGGTCTACAGAAATTCAGACTTTTTATCATGAAAAACTTATTTACACAATAATCATTGCACTAATGTGTTGAACTAGATGACAGACCCTGCACAGGAAAATAAAACTTGTAAAACTCTTGAAAAGTATCTTTTTTAAAAGCACAGTTCAGCTGTATACAACAGCAGAGCTACTTACTTGCTCTTTGTGTTTTCTGAACTCTGGACCCTGGTTTGTTATACTGTTTTTTCAGGAGACCTAGATCAGATAAAAAACAAAACAGTTTAATTCTTATCTAGCTTGTAGTATTCTGGTTTCCTCCCTCATAAATAGCAACATATGCCACCATTGGTATAAGTCGTTAGAGGTTGTTTCATAATTAATAAATTCATAACTTCTTTCTTTTTTTCAAATACTTTACCTCATGAATATTCAGTAAGAAATAACGACTGCATGAATATTTATTACCGTTACCTGAAGTTTTATAATGATGTATGAACACAGAATTCATTTTTAACATGACAGAAACTATAGAATCAGATCAGATATACATGTACTGTATATCATTTCATATGCAGACAGTCCATACGCTCTGTTTGCAAAAGAGCTAAAGGCACCTCTATGAGGTAAAAGGTTAAACCTTTCTCACATAAACATCTCACATAAACATCTTTTCTCGCCTTTGCAAAGAAAGTATATCAAGACCAAAGTATATCAAGATCAAAGTTTATCAAGATCAAAGGTGCTAAAGGCCCCTCTATGATGTAAAAGGTTAACCCTTTCCCTTATATAAATGCCTTTTCATGCCTTTGCAAACAGAGTAGACCCAGATCAGATGGTTCATGTAGGAGCCTTCTGATCAAGGTCTGCTCCATCTGCTAATGAAATTACATAGATCTGATTCTACAGTTTCTGCCAAAGTAAAGTCATTATAAAAGCTTGGATAATTTACATTCATGGTGTCATTAGGCTTTACATAAGTAAAGGATTAAGATGCAAATCCGAAATTTTTTGTCTACTACAATACTTAACCCTTTCCTTCATATAAACTCCTTTTCATGCATTTGCAAACAGAGTAGACCCAGATCAGACGGCTCCCATAGGAGCTTTCTGATCAGGATTTACTCGATTTGCTAATGGAATTTGATAGAAGTGCAATGTTCCACTTTCCATATTTCATTATAACTATTTTGTCCATGAATATTCAGTAGGTATTGAAAATTGGAATAAACATAGAACAGGGAAAATGTTAAAGTATTGTTTTCTTCCATATCTTTGCTTGTACATATTGTCTACAAGTCAAACAGTTTGGATCCTGATGTCAAGTTACAAAAGATCTCATCTGGATCTGACCTGTTTGCAAAGGTAAACACAGGCTGGTTAAAACAGTTGAAAGAGTTAACCCTTTACTCCATAAATATGCCTTTCTACACTTTTGCAAACAGAGTAGACCCAGATCAGACGGCTCCTGTAGAATCAGGGTCTGTCCCGTTTGCTTATGATATAATGTAGCTCTAATTCTACAGTTTCTGCCTGAGCCAAACTGTCCTATATAATGTATATCATTATAAAAAATAACATAATTTATATTCCTGATGTCCTTATTTCTTACATAAAAATTCATGGAGTAAAAGGTTATATTGTTTAATATAAAATGTAATAAAATCATGAAATTTGTCCAATTATTCACATATTACAGAGATATTACACAAAACAATCCCTATTCACACCTTTAGGTCTGTTCTCCTTGCCTGGAACTCTCTGCTGTACTACAGGTTGTCTGCCCCTGTTTGACTGGATCTGCTCAGGATGTCTACCAAGTGGGGACTTACGGCGTCTCTGTTGATTCTCCATCTCACTTTCTGCCTTTGTCTTTGCTGCTACTTCCTCACACCAGGCTTTATTCAACTCCTAAAGATAAAACTCATTTTTTAAGAAATTCATTTTATAAGAAATTCTATAAGCAATGCCATATTACACATTTTGCTGAAAAAAATAATTGCATTAGTGGCAGAGTTTAATCTTTACTTCTCTACAGAATATTTTGACAGCCACATACGACTGGATTTGGCATTTGACTCTAACAGTCTAAAACTAGAACTATCACTAAAGGTGATGAATACCCCCACACAGCAGCCTTGATTGCAAATCCAAGTTTAGAACATGTAACAGGACCAAATAACAAAAATACTCAAAGTTCAAATAGAGAAAATTCTGTAATGGCTAACACCAAACACAGGAAAATTGTGTCTTGCACAATACTATTCGTGTTTAGTATGTATGGCAAGTATCAATTTAATAAGTTTGAAAATGAAGGAATTTTTGACACTAACTCCCCATGTTTCATGCAAAAAATAACAAAATATATTCAAAGTTCAGGGGGGGATAATTCTACAATGACTAACCGTAAACACATGAAAACTGTGTCTTGCGCATCTGCTATTTGTGACTATTACGTATCCCAAATATAAATTCAGTAACTTTAAAACTGAAGGAGAAGTTTGCGACACCAACTCCCCATATTACAAGCCAAAACAAGTGTCAAGTGAATCAGGTTGAAAGTGAAGGAGTTCAAAGTACAGGATTTTGGCTGCCAATTTCAAGACCAATTTCAAGGACAAAGGTCAAGGTCAAGGTCACAGAGACCTGAAATTTGTGTCTTGCACATATACTACTCCTGAGTAATATTTATGCCAAGTTTTAAGTGAATCAGGTTGAAAGTGAAGGAGGAGTTCGCCGTACAAGATTTTGCCTGCCAATTTCAAGACCAATTTCAAGGACAAAGGTCAAGGTCACAGAGATTTGAAATTTGTGTCTTGCACATATACTACTCCTGAGTAACATTTATGCCAAGTATCAAGTGAATCAGGTTGAAAGTGAAGGAGGAGTTCAAAGTACAAGATTTTGCCTGCCAATTTCAAGACCAATTTCAAGGCCAAAGGTCAAGGTCAAGGTCACAGAGACCTGAAATTTGTGTCTTGCACATCTACTACTCCTGAGTAACATTTATGCCAAGTATCAAGTGAATCAGGTTGAAATTGAAGGAGGAGTTCGCCGTACAAGATTATGCCTGCCAATTTCAAGGCCAAAGGTCAAGGTCAAGGTCACAGAGACCTGAAATTTGTGTCTTGCACATCTACTACTCCTGAGTAACATTTATGCCAAGTATCAAGTGAATCAGGTTGAAATTGAAGTAGGAGTTCAAAGTACAAGATTTTGACTGCCAATTTCAAGACCTATTTCAAGGCCAAAGGTCAAGGTCAAGGTCACAGAGATCTGAAATTTGTGTCTTGCACATCTACTACTCCTGAGTAACATTTATGCCAAGTATCAAGTGAATCAGGTTGAAAGTGAAGGAGGAGTTCGCCGTACAAGATTTTGCCTGCCAATTTCAAGACCAATTTCAAGGCCAAAGGTCAAGGTCAAGGTCACACAGACCTGAAATTTGTGTCTTGCACATCTACTACTCCTGATTAACAATTATGCCAAGTGTCAAGTGAATCGGGTTGAAACTGAAGGAGGAGTTCGCCGTACAAGATTTTGCAGACAGACCGCCCAACCGACCGACCGACCGACGACCGACCGACAGGCTGATTCCAGTATACCCCCCTCAAACTCTGTTTGTGGGGGAATAATAACAAGCTTATAGTGCAAATACTGTGTCCCTTTCCTTCAACCCTTTAACTGATAGAGATGAAATTTCACACATTTGCACACAGAGCAGACCCAGATCAGATGGCTCCTATTGAAGCTGTCTGATCAGGGTCTGCTCTGTTTGTTTATAAATAACATAGATCTGAATCTACAGTTTCTGCCTTGGTCAAAAATTATTTTCTTCATAATGCTATTATAACATACAGTCAAACCTGTCCTAGCGACACATTGTTTTTAGCAACATCCTGTCAGATGAGACAGTATTTCCTTCCTCCCGATGTATTTTCCTCTATATTTCAATTGTATTTAGCGACACACTGGCAGATGTGACATACGACACAACTCGGCAAACGACATTGTTTTTAGGGACAATGATCTTTCACTGTATCATTGTGTTTGTACCTGATTGCCCTCATTAACGTGTCAAAGGATTAATGCCCAAGGTGATAAGAGATTATCTGGTCCAGTTGGTCTGTTAGTCTCACTACTGTTTTTATAGCTAGCTACCCAACATAAAATTTTGATAATGAACTGCGGTTTAGTAATCCATTTATTTACACCAGAAATCGATCATAATGTCGTAATTGGCTATTCTAGTGATTTAATTGCCAATTTGGTTTCATAACTTGACAAGAAGTTAACCACACCACTTCAAAAGGTTTATTTCATTATAACATAAATTGTATTCTCATAATTAAGATACAGACATATAGAAATGTGCCTCTGCTTCCCTGTCAAAGACAATGACAATGGGCCGAAACGCTTCGAAAAACTACGAGGGCTTCTGATTTTCATGAATTTGTTTTGTGCACAAACTTACTTTTTATCAATAGAATTAATGATAAGGACACTAAAGAAGTAACATCATAAAATAGTTTATTCCATTTCAAACCCTAAAAAAGTAATACCTAGATATAAATTTGAAATGTCATCAGTTTTTGCGAAGAATGTTGATCAATACAACATGGACCCTGGAGCGGTTGGTATTGGCCCATGAAATTTTCAACCTGAATTCAAAGACACCCTGTGAGATACGACACTTTTGGCTTTCTCCCAAACTATGTCTCTAAAAACAGGTTTGACTGTATTAGCTAATTAATATTCAGAGCCATTATTTCTAAGACAAGGAACATAAAGTTTAGAAACAAAATAGCACTGTAATGATTGCATATAACTTACATCAACTCTATCTAACATCCGGATCAAATCTTCATGGACAGGTTTTGTGTCTTTTTCTGTTCTGATTTGGGTACTGATAAGGGCTAGCTGTCGTATTAGAAGGGCCAGCTCCCCAAAACCAGCTGGGAGGCCCTTCCTGAGGTCCTGATCAGGGAGCTGCTGGTTCACAAAGCTCTGAATGGCTCTTACAGCACCTCTATGGGCAGCAGCTAACCGTAACATGGTCTGACTCTGAAATATGTAGTCAAAAATAACACCCAAGTCTATCATACAGGTGCAGAGCAGCAGATCAAGGTGGATACTCAAATACTAAAATCGTCATTTCTCCACCAAACCCTACGTTGTGACCACTCTTTAGAATCGTCTCCTCGAGACGATTCTAAAGAGTGGTCACACCACAGGATTTGGTTGAGAAATAAACGAGTTATTCTTATCTTAAGCTCTGCAAAGGTGCCCTGCATTCTATGATATATAGTAGTAAAATATTCTGCAACATGCCTGGTTTGATTCTTAGAGAAATATGTACAATATTATCAATAGATCTAGACCGAAGCTTATTCCTTTCATTACACATGTACAATCTAAGTAAATCATGTTTTCATACACCATATTAAAATTCAACAAATAAACATTCATGATGTAATTATTTCTGACATAAATATTCATCAGGTAAAGGGTTAAGTATAATAGCAAAGAGTGTAATCTGAACACTGTATTGCATAGATATGACTTTTAATGCCTTTACAAATAGAGTAGACCCAGATCAAATAGTTCCTGTAGAAGCTGTCTGATCAGGGTCTGCTCTATTTACTTATGAAATAATACAGATCTGATTCTACATTTTCTGCCATGGCTAAAAATTCCTTTGATCATATGACAGTAAATATCAGCTCATTAATATTTGTGGTGTCATTATTTCTGACATTAATATTCATGAAGTAAAGGGTTAACCCTTAAAGAGTGGGGCATGAATCACTAATGTCCTATTCAAACAGTGTAGACCCAGATGAGAGGGCTTCAGGAGGAGCCCTCTCATCTGGGTCTGCACAGTCTGTCCTATTACACTTTTCTTTAGAAAATTTCCTAAATATTCACCTGCGTAAGCTTGATCTGTTAGAATGTTGGAATAGTCCATTTGAAAATTCAGCATTGTAAGGTTTAAGAACACTACAGCACAATCACTAAAGCTATCTCTGGTAAGTTAGTACATGTACAGGTATGTTACCTTTTTCGTATGTTTGATCTTCCGTCCCTGACCTCTGGTCACATGTTCCTGCAGTGTGCGTATCTGCTGTCTAAGGTTGTACAGCTGTCGTGCAGCTCGTGTTGCCTGCTCCTCCTGTCTCAAGGCTCGTCGGGTAGGGTCCTCCTCGTCACTTAGATAACCGTCACGTCGCCGGGTCTTAGGGGCTGCTGTCAACTCAGTGGGGTCTTCTACAAATACAATAAAGGGAAACCTCTTTAATACCTCAACTTTTTTTCTTTTCTTCAGACAAGTGGCTGCTTAAACCTTTTCTTCATATAAATGCATTTTCAAGCATTTGCAAACAGGGTAGACCAAGATCAGATGGCTTCCATATAGGAGCAGTCTGATCAGGGTCTGCCCTGTATGCTAATGCAATTTGATAGATCTATTTCTTTAGTTTCTAAAATGGCTACAAGGTACTCTCTTCCATACTTCATTGTAACAATTTTATCCATGAATATTAAAAAGGTATTGAAATTTGGAATAAATATAGAACAGGGAATGGGTTAAGCTAAAACAAGCAGCTACCTTCTTTTATCTGATATAGTCATTAACTCTTTACATCAAAAGTATCCATGTCATCATGGTAAGCTCACAAGAGAAGAATCACATACATGAATAATTAACCCTTTACACCATTAAAAGTCATGTCAGAATAATGACATCATGGATATTATGATTTTTGTTGCACTCTAGAATCACTTCTACATTATTTCATAAGCAAACAGGGCAGATCCTGATCAGATAGCTCTTACAGGAACTATCTGATATAGGTCTACTCTGGTTGCAAAGGCGTTATAATAAATATCTATGGAGTAAAAAGTTAACAAACCTTTCATGGCCCTCTGTTCTATGACTTGTATTTGCTGTAGATAGCCCTCCATTTCACGCTGCATTCTCTCTATCTCCTGGGCAGGGTCATCTGTAGGGGCTGATCTAGAGACAGGGTACCGATCTGTATCTCTAGTGGGTGGGGAATTGGTCGTGGCTAACAAATACAAAATAAGAGCAAGTGTACTGCTAGGTTAGAGGCAAACATAATTAACAAAACAGGTAAACTTAAAACATATTAACCCTTTCCCTGTTCAATATTCATGTATAAAGACATAAATATGTCATGAATATTTAACCCTTTCCCTCATATAGACGTGTTTTCACACATTTGCAAACAGAGTAGACCCAGATCAGACGGCTCCTAGAGGAGCCATCTGATCAGGGTCTGCTCTGTTTGCTAATTGAATTTGAAAGATCTGTGTCTTTACTTTCTAAAATAGCTACAATGTTACACCTTCCATATTTCATTATAACTATTTTGTGCATGAGTATTCAGTAGGTATTGAAATTTGGACTAAACATTGAACAGGGAATGGGTTAATAGCTGATTTTTTATATGTACGTAGGATATTTTGGTATAGGTAGAAACCAAGGAGTCAGATCTATTATAATTTCAACTATAAGCAAACAGAGCAGGCCTTGATCAGACAGCTCCTATAGGAGCTGCCTGATCTAGGTCTTCTGTTTGCACAGGTGTTTATATGAGGGAAAGTGTTAAATGTCCACATATTTCTTACAGTTCATCCCAAATAAAACTACACCTTGCATTTCAATTCTTTCCATAAATGCTCATATTTACAGTCAGTACGTACTATTTAATTTCATCATGTCAAGAAAAGGTTAAAAAATAACAATCTAAAAGTTATGTGACTATTCTCACTATTAGGTAAAGTTCAATACTAGACAACAGATAGCTTAATTTCTGTAAAAATGTTGGCATTTATAATTGTAAACAATACAATATCAAGTCCCACTGACCTGGCAGATTGGGCCGTCCCTGTCTGTCTCTTGGAGGGGTCTGAGTTCTAGCTGCACTTGTCCCAGAGTTCCAACCCTGCTCTCGTGCCTTCATATGACTGTTGCCAGCTCTCTTGGTCTGAAGGCGAGCAGCTCGCTCCTGAGCCTCTCTAGTATACACAACTCTTGTCCCGCCTTACAAAACAAGTGTATTACATTTGTATATGTAACTCAAGCATTGCAAACAGTACATATAATGTTTTACAGAAAATAAACAACATTTGTGCATAGACAGCTTGAATGCCAGAAAAAATCGACATAACCCTTTCCTCCATAAATATGCCTTTGTGCCCCTCTGTAAACGTCACTTTTCGAAACCATTGTGATAAATAGAGCATTTGCTCCATAGGAGCAAATGCTCTATTTATCACAATGGTTTCGAAACTACACAATTCTAAAATTTTCCTTTTCTCTAGTAAATGCTCCTTTTCGGTAGATTTATTAAAAGAGATTAGGTCTAAAAATAGCCTATGGAGGAATGGGTTCAGGTGTTTGCATAGTAATGTATATAATTATGATGTCAACTTTGCAAAACTTAATATTTTATCTCATGAATATTAATGTAAGAAACCATGACAAAAAAATCCATGAATATCAATATGATTAAATTTCATAAAGGCATAAATTTCATAAATTTGACAATGGCAGAAACTGCAGAATCAGTATTTTATTTCACAGGAAAACAGAACAGACTCTCTTACAGGAGTCATCTGATCTGGATCTACTCTCACAGCAAAGCCATCTCCATCAGGTACCGGTTAACCCTTACCATGCTGACATTAAAATTTAAATGGACTATTCCAAAATTCTAACAGTTTATGGTGAATATTTAGGGATTTTTCCAAAGAAAAGTTTAACATGACAAACAGTGCAGACCTTGATGAGAGGGCTCCTCTAGGAGGTCTACACTGTTTGCAAATGACATACAGGGTTCCCACAAAACAGAAAAAATAAAATTCCCTGACTTTTCACTGACTTTTCCCTGACCAAATTGCAATTTTCCCTGACCCCATGTTAACAGAAGTTTAATTGGTCATCTATGAGCATGATCAATAAATGTTGGCCTCCGTCCTCCCCATCAGCCTATCCTTACCACCTCTCTCTTTATGACAACTATATATACAGCAGTAGTGTTTTGATCATTTAAAAAATGTTTTTGACTTTTTCATTCTTAATTGCTCAATACTGAATGTAACATGCATGATGCCAAACATGTCCTAATATGCACCCTAAGTATAAAGTCTCTTGAATCTTTTCTACCTCTCTTAACCCATGACTCCATGGATTTTTATTAGAGACTCCATCTACTATGAATATATAATTAAGTAAAACATTATTTTTAAGCAAAGTTAAGAAATATTTTGGCAGTAGACTAAAGTAAAAATTCAGATTTATGATATTTTTCTAAGAAAACAGAGTAGACCCTGATCAGGCAGCTCTCCTACAGGAGCTGCCTGATATGGGTCTATTCTGTTTGCAAAGGTGATAAAAATGTGTATCTATGGTGGAAAGGGTTAATCTTGCAGTTTTTCTGTGTAAGCTGAATTTTAAAATAGTACATATAGTGTGTAAGACACTGATATAGCATGCTATTAAAATGGGGTCAAACTTGGCTCCGCCCCAGGGCCGGCTAGTTTTCTATAGAAACACATTGTGAAAACTTTGAAAATCTTCTCCTCTGATTTTCTGGTGAGCGATATTAGGGCCTTTCAGGCCCTCTTGTTTTGCAATTTAATCAAAATTTTGCATCAGTTGGGATGTTTTTCCCAAATTGGGAAAAATAGGTCCTTTTAACGGGTCTCTGTAGACGCCAGAAAAGGGTCTGCATTTTCAATGTTTTCATAATAGCAGACAAAATATTGCTGCCCTTACAAGTGAAGACAGTACAGTAGAATGTCCAATATCTAGCACTGCTGCCCAGCCTGTCCTAACAAGTGAAGACACTACAGTAGAATGTCCAATATCTAGCAGCTGCCCAGCCTGAGACACTACAGTAGAATGTCCAATATCTAGCATTGCTGCCCTATTCTAGCACTGCTGTCAAAATGGATGCTGGAGTCTTGCAGAGGTGCCAGAATTCTCCAATGATTTCGTTTTAACAGACTTCATGACAGATATACATGTACTATAAAATTGGGATGTGAAATATACAAAGCTAATCAAAGATGTATAAAGATATTTGGTTTGGTCAAAATTGAAGAAACTGTCTTAGCCTTTTATTTTCATTCTTTCTCCTTTTTGACATATTTCCTCAACCATCATCCTTTGGTTCCAAATTTCCCTGACTTTTCCCTGACTTTTGCCAAATTTCAAATTTCCCTGACCAATTAAAAAATTCCCTGACTTTTCCCTGACCTTGAAAAAACCCCTTTTTTCCCCGACTTTTCCCTGTCCGTGGGAACCCTGACATAAGTGACTTGTGTCCCGCAGAGTAAGGTTTAATGTAGAACAAATTAATGCATACATCTCCTAAGAAATTGCGATAAATATTGTCAGTGCTTTGATTTTGATAACAGATATCTAGTGATGGTATCAGTTATGTAAAGTAGCAATATCACCCCTTTACTCCATGAATATTCATGTAAGAAATGATCAGGTTCTAAACTGCTTGCAAAGCCTGAAGTTTAATTTTTGAATAGCCGGGCTCATTTACCTTTGGTCACCTTTGACCTCATTGGTTTGGGTGATGGCGTTCTGTTTCGTGTAGGGATGTTTTGACCAGTCTCTTTCTGTCTCTTGAGGTCTCTCTGGGCCAGTTTCACAGCTAGAGCCATCCGGTCCTCCATCATGTCTGAACTTGATGGTGGGACTGGGTCTGCTTGTCTGGGTCCAGTAGGAATGCCCCCTGCTCTCTCAACTACGATAGGGTTTGGCTTGTGGTATCTAGAAATGCAAATATTGCATTTTGAATGTTAGTTAGAAATGGCAGTCTTCTATGTCACAGACACATATTTTAATGCCTCTGCAAACAGAGCAGACCCTGATCAGACAACTCTGAAAAAGCTGTCTGATCAGGGTTTGCTCTGTTTCTGTAGTACATGTATATATACCATGACATAATCCTGCATTCTTATACCATTATTTTAAAAAAAATCAACTAATACAGACTACATAATCATGATTTATAATTTTTAACATGAACATTCATCTGACAGGTAAAAGGTGGTTAAATTGCCAAGACCTATGTATATTAATATACATGTAATTCACCTTCAAACTTGTTGAGGGGGGGAAGGGGGGGGGGGGGGGGGGACATGGACAGACATTTCAATGGTTTCTGTTTACATATATAGATTGTTTATGTTTTTGCTTTCTTCCAGGTCCTACAAAAATATAGTCAAGTAAATTTTAACAAAAGATAATACAGCTGAACTTCGATATTTCAAACTTCAAGGGAATGTATAAATTATTCTCAAATTCACAGCTTCATCCAGGTCTAAAGTAATACTGAAAGATTTTATAGGAGCTTTCAGAATTACTTTCGACCTGCATTCAGATGTCACATGTGTTTCTAGATAATCACACACAGGACGTGACACATTTTAGAACAAATCTGTAACGTAAATTTTGGAAGAACCAAACTTTTAATATGAGTTATCTTGAAGTTCGAGTTATCCGAGTTTGAGATATTGAGAAGTTTAACTGTATGTGCATATAGGTGACCACATTTAGTTACTGTCAAGTTATTGTATTGTTTATCCCTATCAAGTTATCAACACTAACTTAGTAAGTTATCTTGCAAAAAATACCATTTACATCTCGAAGTACAGTAAAATCCCTCTAAACCAGAATTTTAGTAAAAAAGAATTTAGCTCTTTAAGACATGTGGTTGCTTAAATTATTGCAGAGTGAAAGTCATGCGGAAAGCTCCTTTACCCTGCATTAACCCTTTACCCCTTGAATATGTTTTATAATGGCACATGGACATGGGAATGTTTGGCTATGGTAGAAACAGTTGAATCTGATCTATATTATGTCATAAGCAAACAGCGCAGTCCCTGATCAGCAGGACCAGATAGCTCTTATAGGAGCCATCTATGATCTGGGTCTGCTCTGTTTGCAAAGGCGTAAAATAGAGTATTTATTTAGTAAAGGGTTAAGCAAAGCTGCCACCTGTCTTGTAGACAAGCATCGATATTAATTCTAACATACAGTAAACTGTTTTGAGGGGTTTCACTGTACATTTCTTTCAATTTCTTTTGAAACAGTGTCAAAGTGTCAAACAGCTTGGTTCAAAAGGTGTCAAAGTGTCATACAGGTTACATGTAATCTTCACATTTTGCGATAAAACTTGTTTTCCAATATGATCACAAATTTATCAGTAAAATGTATATACTTCACAGATTGTTATTCTTTGAAACGTTAAAGCTTTTGCCTAATTTTAACCTTTACTCCATGAATATTTATGAAATAAATGTAATGACATCATGAATATTGATTATATTAACTTTTAAAGATGTATGCTGCGCAAATTTCCACAAATTTTGCGTTTCGAACTGACTTCAGAATTGGAATCTATGTACCTTAACACTTATTTAACGCTAAACAGCACGGTCAGTAAATGGTTGTTTGTGTCGAAAAAAAAAACACTAGAAAAATGGATTGCTACGGAAACCAACGGAACAGCCTTCGCCATTGGCCGGAATCTGTCGTAAGATTCAATTTTTTACATACCGGAAATAATCATTCGATGTACCTGTATGAGTTAGCTCCCTTTGACCGTTATATTTGATTGACACCAATGAACGGTATATTTGGTTTATTTGCATGTAAATTGTATGTGGTAAGATATATTGCCTTATTTTCCTGAATAAAATCTATGTAAACCAACAACCAGTGTCAGCCATTGTACATGTGGTAACAACCTAATTAATATTCAAAGCGTTGTTCTGAAATAGAATCAGAGTCATTCAGAACTTGGCCGAAGATGTCCGCTAATTTCTGTACAAAATCTGCGTTAATAAAATGGAGGCTCCTTTTTAAGAATCTAGCAGTATTCCGATAGCGATAATATTTAGCTGAACAAATATATCCTTTCGGAAAATGGGTTGTAAGCATTATTTTCATTGTATGTATACCTGTACAGCTTCTGGTGTTGATTGATAAATACAAAAAATGTGCATAATACATCTTTAAAATGGCATCTGGACAAAGGATATTTTGGCAATGGCAGAAAGTGTAGAATTATATCTGCATTGTTTCACAAGCAAATAGAGCAGACCCTGATCAGACGGCTCTTACTGGAGCTGTCTGATCTGGGTCTACTCTGTTTGCAAAGGCATACAAAGGTGCATTTATGGAGTAAATGATTTTAATCTAGCATGTATTAAGTTTTGTGGAAACATTACCTGACTGCCAGGTTGGAGGCAGCAAGGGGAACCCCAACATTAAACTGGAGTTGGTTCTGCATCTGGAATGCTCCTCCTGCCATCTGTAAAAACACATGAAAAAAGATATGTGATCAATGGCTTAAGAGTGAAACGGTATGTTATGGTACACATGAACCGCGGTATTTTCACTTATGGTTCGGTTTTCGGTATTAGTTTCCACTTTACGGTACGTACCGAAAATTTCGAAATGTCTAAGGACGAATATGCCGTAAAAATATAAAAGCCGTTCTCTGATTGGTTCATTCTATAAATAATATCCAATTAGATTACGCGTTAAGTACATTACTCATAGTTTACATACATGGCTTCTCCAGAGCGAAACGAAAGTGCATCATAGATGCACCAACAAGCTACAGGTCGAAAGTTTGGAAGTCTTTTGGCTTTTGGGAAGGCCAGTCTGAGAGCAGAATGGCAACATGTAAGCATTGTTTCGCGGACGTGCCGTATAAAGCACGTTGACCGCAAAATGACTGTTGTAGAAATTACTGATGATAGACAAGTGAGTTATTGTTATTAATCCTTACTGTGCTGGGCATTATTATCTCTGCTCTGAGATTTTCAACCATAGTCCATTGAAAACTGTGTGGACCCAGATAAGCAGATAAGCTGTCTTGTTAAAATGTGACACTTGAATGTGACAGCTGCTCTGGGTTTACACTGTTTGCAATGCACTTTGGTTGAAAATCTTATAGTGAGGCTCAATTTCAATTATCATCCTACATGTCACAGTGTTTAAACTTGTATAATATTTATAGACAAACAGTGCAGTCCAAGATTAGAAAACTTCTATCAGTGTTAGATAGTGATATTGTCCATAGAAGGAAATTTGTATTTTAAGAACAATAAAGCAATAGTCTATGACATGGTGTTCAGTATTACGTTATTTTAAGTGTGCCAGTCCTGAGCATGACTTTAAAAGGCTTCGGGTGGACTGGACCTGATAACCCTGTAAGGCAACCTGTCTAGGAGGACAACTCCAAACTCAAATCCTCAAAGTCTGGTTCCGGCTAGCTGCGCGGGGGAAACCACTTGCTGGTTCAACGGGCACATGGCGGTCCCAGCATTGTGAGGTGGAACTCGATGAGGGCACTTTGACAACAGTCACTGTTGGTCATCCACTGCATCCAAGTTCATCTCCAGCCATCCTGACTCCTGTCTTGCCACTGGAAACAGATGCTCAGGGACGAGAGAGTGAGGCTGGTGACATTGTGCAACTCTCCCTCATTATAATCCAACTTTTGCGCTAGTCACAACTACAACCCTTTCACAACAAGTCCTGTGACGACGGGAGCGTGGCGAAGCGACAGGTGAGGATACACTGGCAGTCGTAGCCACAAACCTACACACAGGCGACTCAGGCTAATTTGGGCCCCTTTTTAATGACGGAGCAGCATTTGGATTCGGCAGCCGTCTGAGCGATGAAGCAGCCCTATTTAGGATTACACTGCTTCCCCCCGTAGCAAGGGGAAGGGGCTAGAAAAGGTGCTCTTAACATTGCCTGCTCAACCACTCCCTGGCCAGCATACCGTGGCTGGTGGGTACCCCACATAACGCGGTAGGAAATCATCAAGAAAATCAACCAAGGTGACTCCACTCACCTTAGGCGCATGGAATGTGCGCACTTTGTTGGACGGTACAGGCACCGACAGACCAGAAAGGAGAACCGCCCTTGTTGCCCTAGAACTAGCCAGATACAAAGTCGATATCGCTGCCATCAGTGAAACTCGATTTGCCGAGGAAGGCCAAATGACTGAGGTACGGGCTGGTTACACCTTTTTCTGGATTGGCAGGAGTCAGAATGAACGCCGTGAAGCTGGTGTTGGCTTTGCTATTCAGTCAAGTCTAGTCAAAAAGTTGGTTGCTACTCCTAAGGGTCTAACCAACCGCCTAATGTCCGTCAGATTACCACTTCCAGGCAAGAAACATGCCACGCTAATCAGCACTTATGCCCAAATGCTGACCAACCCAGACGAGATCAAAGAAAAGTTTTATGAGGATCTGAATACGCTCATATTGGCAGTTCCGAAAGGAGACAAGTTCATACTCCTTGGGGATTTCAACGCCAGAGTTGGCAAGTATCACACGTCATGGGAAGGAGTACTCGGCAAACATGGCATAGGTAGCTGTAACAGCAATGGTCATATGCTACTTGAAACATGTGCCACACATGGCCTCCTCATCACCAACTCCATCTTTCGTCTACCACACAGGAACAAGACGTCTTGGAGGCACCCCAGATCCAAGCACTGGCATTTACTGGACTCGTATATCATAGTCAGACAAAGGGACAGGCAGGATGTCAGAGTTACAAAGGCCATGTGGGGTGCAGGGTGTTGGACTGATCACCGCCTGCTGATAACCAAGCTCAACATTAGGATACAGCCTGCAAGAAGGCCGCAAGGAGTGAAAGTGCTGAAACGCCTGAATGTGTCCAAGTCTCAAATGCAATTTTGTCAGGCTCAAGCTGGTGGATGAAATCGAAAGCAAGCTTGACTCTCCATGTGGCAATTCCGAGGATGTCGAGTTGCAATGGGAGTTGTTCAAAGACAAAGTCTATGCTACTGCACTCGATGTAGTTGGCCCCATCACATGTAAGCATCAGGATTGGTTTGATGCCAATGACGCCCGCATCCAAGATCTACTAGCCGAGAAACACAGGGTTCACCATGCTCTTATCAATGACCCAACATCAGCGACGAAGTCTGCTGCCTTCAACAGTGCCAAAAGCAAAAGCTGATCGCAATGACATGAAGAACTTTTACAGCGCACTGAAAGCTGTGTATGGCCCTTCATCATCTGGATCCTCTCCTCTTCTCAGTGCTGATGGAAACACACTGATCACAGACAAAGAAGAATTGCTTGAAAGGTGGGAAGAACACTTCGAAGTTGTCCTTAACCATCCCTCATCAATCAACAAAGAGGCAATAGGTAGACTACCTCAAGTTCCAACTGACCACTCTCTTGCAGACCTCCCAACAGAGGCAGAAGTCACAAAAGCGGTGCACTGCCTATCCAGTAGAAAGGCCCCAGGTACTGATTCAATCCCTGCAGAAAACTACTCTTCCGGTGGTGAACACCTCATTGGAAAGCTTACACTGCTATTCCACACTATGTGGGCCCAAGAGAGACTACCACAGGAATTCAAGGATGCTTCCATTGTTCACCTCTACAAATGGAAGGGAGACAAGAAAGCATGTGATAACCACCGTGGTATATCGCTGCTTTCCATCGCTGGGAAAATACTGGCAAGAGTTTTACTCAACCGCCTGAACCGACACCTTCAGAGTTCCGACCTCTTACCAGAGAGCCAATGTGGGTTCAGAGGTGGGTGTGGCACTGCTGACATGATTTTCGCAGCAAGACAGCCACAGGAGAAGTGCCAGGAACAGAATGTGGAGCTGTACACTGTGTTTGTAGATCTGACGAAAGCATTCGACACTGTGTGTCATGATAGTCTGTGGCTAGTCATGGCTAAGTTTGGATGCAGAGCTCCAGATAAGGTGCGTTTTAGCGTTTTTCAGCATTATTTTTCACTGAAAACGCATTAAAATTGAAATGCAAGGGTGAAAAAACGCATTTAAAAAGTCTGATCAGCATTGCAATTCATATGGGTGCGTTTTACTCGGTTAGAATTTCAGAACTGTATTCCCGCCATTTGGAAGTTTATTCCCGTGAATCGAGCATACCAGTCGATTGGTTCCCGTTTCTTTTCCCCTTTTTTTGGAGAATGTTCTGGGAATAAGGGTACCATGTTGATCGTGTAGAAGCACTGTAAGCGTTCCGCGAATGTAAAATGGCGAACAGAAGTAAACCCGGGAGGTGTAAACGAAAATCAAGTGACACAGACAATCCAAGCGTGTTAAAATTCTTTAAACGCGATGAGAAAACAACATCTGAATCTTTCGTGCGCAGGATATTGGACGAAATAATAAATGACAGTGTCAGTAAGGCGGATACATTGTCGAAGAAACACGCCGGCGATTCAGTTTCTGATAAAACGGTTCAGGTTTGGAAAGAACAATTTCCGTGGTTGCAAGTTATCGGCAGTGGGAAAGATCGTAGATTGAAGTGTGAGACATGCGAGGCGCAAAGTATTAGAAGTATATGGTCTAATGAAGGATCATCCAACTTCCAAAGGAATAGTATAAAACGCCATGCAGAATCAAATGAACACCAAAAGGCAGAGGGTGAGTGTACAAAGTCAGCGTGTTTGAAAGCTGCCAGTGACTCTGATGATATTGACCAGAAGTCTTCAGTAAGTTCAAGTGATGAAAAACTGTTTCGTATTGTGTTTTATGCAGCCAGTTCAGAATTACCTTCATCCCAGATCAATGGCTTACTCCAGTTGCAATCATTAAATGGTGTGGACATTAAATACCAGAATTTAAGCTGGGACACTATCACAGAAATCCAGTCCTGTATAAGCAGAGTTTTTAAAAAAGAAATAGTGTCAGAGATTATTGAATCTGAAGTTTATGCTGTCCTGATTGATGAGAGTACCGATCTAACAGTCCATAAGCATCTCTCTGTATGTGTTAGGTATGTGAAAAGTGGAGAAGCAGTGACAAAATTTTTGACTAATGTAGATCTTGATGATGGGAAGGCACATACCATTGTAAGTGAACTAATACATTGTCTAACAAAGATTGGGTTAGATGCTTCCAAGATTGTTTCCCTTGCAACTGATGGTGCATCCACTATGACTGGAAAAAAGACAGGTGTTGGTGTACAAATGAAATCAAAACATTCTCCCTTTGTTGTGCAGTCACACTGCACTGCACACAGACTTAATCTGGCTGTGACCGATTCCATAAAAAAGGAAACTGTATTGGTCAAATTTAAAGAAAACTTCAGTGCATTGTATCATTTCATGAATGGGTCCAGTAATCGCACTGTGAAACTGAAGAAAATTGAAGACATATTCATGGAACCCAACTTGACTTTCAAAGAACCATATAGTATTAGATGGTTGGGTCTGAGAAATGCTGTGGTAGCAGTATATGATAGTTACAGTTCTGTGATAGCCACACTGTCCAGCTTTGCTGCAGAAAAAAATGCAACTGCTAATGGCCTTCACAAGTATTTTACAAAATACAAAACAGCTATGCTAGTGTCATTTATGTTGGATGTCCATGAAGTATTAGCATTTCTTTCTAAAGAATTTCAAAAAGATGACATAGCCTTCAGTGAGATAAATCCTTTGTTGGAAGCTGCTTTAGGAAAGCTTGACTTCTTAAAAAGCATGAGGTGTTCAAATGAAATGAGAACAGAAGAGAAAAAGATTGCATATCTGAATAATGAAAAGTTAACCAATTATTCTGACAGTAGTGAATCTGAGCTTCTTTCTTTAAGAAGTAGATACATAACCAGCCTTAAAAAGAACATCAAAAATAGGTTCAGACAAGAGGACAGTGACATATTCAAACATCTGAGTGTTCTGTTGGAACCAGCTGTAGTAAACTCTGCAAGCAAAAGTGAATGTGGTGAAGCTCTAAATGCTGTTGGCCTACTCTATGGAGAAGACAAGTCTGTGAAAATCATCAGTGGTGACAGCCTAGAAGGTATAACAGAGGAGAAAAAAACTGTAAAGAATCCTTTAAATAAAGATAAGTTGGTTCAAGAATGGCCAATGGTAAGGGGCATGATAGAAGGTTCCTACTGTAATCAAAGTACAAAGAAACTCTGTAAAAGGATAATTCTTCTGCATGGTGATGCATTTCCTGAATTCACAAAGCTGTGTAAAATTGCACTTTGTATGTCAGTTTCAAGTGTAGCCTGTGAGAGAAGCTTTAGTACACAGAATAGGATAAAAAATAAGTACAGAAGCTCACTGAAACATGAAAATCTTGATGTACTTACCGGTATTCAGATTCAGATGTCAGATAAAGATCTGACAAGCTATGATCCAACCAAGGCAGTCAAGCTCTGGACAACTAGGAAAAGGAGAAGGAAGAACAGACTCACACAGCAGTATAAGCCAAGGGTGAAGGCTCTAAGTGCCCCCTTGCCCTCTAAGAGACACTAATTAACAGCTGATGCAACTGCTGTAGAAGTGTATATATTATGTTACACAGTTATTAACAGTTCAAGTGTTCAGTTATAATTATTTTCAAAGAAAGGCACAGGGAGTGCTGTTGAACTTTTCAAGAGTTAACCTAGCTGCTAGTGCTACAGGGCACAGAAAATGCTGAGATTTATACATCATGATTACAGTTTAAAGACATATACATGTACAGGTAAGAGTTTACTGTTTGAGGTGTGGGTGAAAACAAGCATTGTAATTTCCAATTTCAGCATTAGAAAAAAAAAAAGGGGGTGAATCAGCATTAGGTTACAAAATTATCTGGAGCTCTGTGGATGTCCCAAGTTCATTGCAATGGTCAGGCAATTTCATGATGGCATGTATGCAAGGATACAGGATGATGGAAAGTACTCCTCACCGTTCCATGTGAGCAATGGCCTTAAACAAGGTTGCATCTTGGCACTGACCCTCATCAGCATGGTGTTCTCAGCCATGTTAGCTGATGCATTCTGTGATGGAGATATAGGTGTATGCTTCAGGTACCGCACAAGCGGGAACTGTTCAATCTATGTCGGTTACAAGCCAAAACAAAAGTACACGAAGACACTGCTCGCGATTTTGTTTGCAGACGATTGTGCGCTGAACACCAGTACAGAGTCTGATATGCAGGATAGCATGGACCTCTTTTCCAAGGCGTGTGACAATTTTGGGCTCACAATCAGTACCAAGAAGACTGAGGTAGGTACTGCACCGGAATGCTCCAACTACACCTTATGTTGAGCCTGCTATCACAGTCAAGGGACAAAGACTTGCAGTTGCAGAGAAATTTGTTTACCTTGGCAGCACACTCTCCTGGTGTGTCAATATTGACGAGGAGGCGGCAAAATAGCAAGAGCGAGTGCAGCTTTTGGACGCCTACAGGTCAACGTCTGGAAAAGAAGGGGGTTAAGCCGACAGACAAACCTTAAGGTCTACCGAGCAGTTGTACTACCATCGCTCCTCTATGACAGTGAAACTTGGATTGTATACAGTCGCCACGCAAAGAAGTTGAACTCCTTCCACATGAGATGCCTCAGAACCTTACTGCACATCAAATGGCAGGATAGAGTTTCGGACACCAGTCTTGCTGCGGGCAAATATGGAGAGCATCCATGCAACAATTGCTCGTAACCAACTTTGTTGGGCTGGTCATGTTTTCCGAATGGACGACAAACACTTGCCCAAACGACTGATGTATGGCGAGTTGCGAGAGGGGAAGCGCTCTCATGGGGTCAGAAGAAGCGCTACAAGGACTCACTTAAGACCTCCATGAAGGCTTGCGGGATTGCCCCTGCAACATGGGAAGAGAAAGCGCAGAAACGTTCCATCTGGCGAGGCTTAGTCAAAGCCGGGGTTGCAGAGTTTGAGTCATCGCGGACCAAGAACCATGAGCGGAAACACCAACAAAGAAAAGACAAAGCGAGCACCTCATCTGTACAAAGTGCAGATGCGGACATTCTATGTCCACGCTGCAGTAGGTGCTTCAAGGCGAAGATCGGCCTGATCAGCCACCTTCGCACTCACCCTACAAACTGTGACTTGTAGTTGTGGTCATCTTCGACTTCGAAGGACGAACATCATCATCATCATCATTTTTTAAAAGTGTATTTCCCTTAAATACTTGATTGTTTATAATTTTAAGAGATTAATCCTCATCACTGCTAGCTGTGGCATTTACTGATTCTAGTCAAAAAGAAGTTAATGCAAAAGGGTTTTTGTAGGTAAGCTTCAACATTATGTTTACAAGATAAAAAGTTGTGTACCGAAAATGTACCGGACCGTGGCTGATGTACCGTGTACCGAACCGAAGGGGTAGTGTACTGTTTCACCCTTACAATGGCTTGCATATAGTTCATAAAATTTACTCGAATAGTATGCGTTCGTTTCATTTACAATTCATACCAGCACTGCTATAATGACCCTTCTTTCTATGTGTCAAGTAATGGTCCATTATAATTTATACATGTATTTAAACATCACTGAACAGCCACACAAGAGGTCCTAAATTGCAAACATTATAAGATATGAAAAGAAAATGGATGGAATTCCTGGAATAAGTTCCTTTGCATTGTTGTCAGGATATTAGAATCAATTGTTTTAAAAGTTACAATTGTTAAGAACAATCTGTCAGTGGAATATGCTGCCAGTGACTGCACAACAAGCAACCACAGTTGACTCTTTTAAAGCTATTATTACTGTGCTCATTATAGTCTCCACCTTCAGTTTTTAGATAAACATACTCTTAATCACGTATAAATTTTTATCACTTATCATGTTTAAAGTCTTATTTTTTATCATGTTTGGTGCTGTTCTGATCATGTATTAAGTTCTATCTAGTTCTGGAACATGTCGCTTTTAAAACTTTTAGCACTTTTAAATATATTTTAATCTTTTTAAACCAGCGCCTACACATAATCCTCAATGTAATGAAAGAGTGTAGTAATTACAAAGAAGAAGAAATATAAACAGGGTGGCAACTAAGTCTATTGATAAAGTATCAAAGCATAAACTTGTTGCTATATGTGAATGTATATGGACGTTAAATAAACTCGTCTTATGTCGGTCCCTCTTATGTCTCATGTCTTACCCTCTTAAAACTTTGTATGTGAGGGTATTAGTTAAAACTATGTATGAATTTGATCAAAATTAATCTCAACTGTTAGACTGTTATTTTTGTAAATGCTGTGGCAATTATTTTCATACTAAAAAAAGACAGAACTCGCATTTTATGCCTTACATCTGTCTTAAGTTCGGTGTCTATGAAATTTAATGAGGGTGCCTGTTGTCAGTAACTGAGTAAGCTTTAAAACAGAATGCCCCACCTGCTTGGAAACAAGTGCAAACATGCAATATGGGAAATTCATTTGAATACTGTGATTGGTTGCATAAGTTGCGGACCTTCGCCTGTCACCTATTTATCAATTACCATCTTCTGTTACGAAATGTGCCTACCTGTTAGAATGTTTGGCGATTATATATTCCTTTAAATGCAAATTACTATCTCAAACAAAACCAAAACAAACCGCCATTGATCAAAATCACGTCGTCACAGACGCTTTATATTGATCACCATACGGTGCTGATATAACTTGTGCCTCGAATGCTTTCCCTGTTAGATTCGACCCCAGTAATCTCGACCGCATGGACTTTATATCATAATGTCATTATTATATTAACTGTAAATGTATTAAATGCTATAAATTAGGAAAATATATAATAATTTTGAAATTCTGCTTAACCCATTACTCATTAAATACATCCGTCCATGTCTTTGCAAACAGTGTAGACCATGATCAGACAAATCCTATAGAGGCTGCCTGATCAGAATTGTTGATGTTGAATGATCAAGGGGCCTTAACTCTGTGAAAAAAATACAACCATACAATATGCATAACTCTTGATAACCCTGCTATGCTTCTCATAAAGTTTCATGGAAATCCTATCAGTCGTTGCATGCTGAGAAATAGCAAATAACGAAACCAAGACCAACCGACTAACCAACAGACAGACACAGTGACTTCTGTATTCGCTGTGGTATATACATAAAAAGTATCATCTTTAGACAATGTTTGTTCCGTATGTCAGTTTTTTGCCATTATGATCTACTTGACCCTAAACACGGACAAGTTTGGATCTAGATCGAAGAATCTTCTTTTGATTTTCTTTATCCTTTACTCCATACATATGTCATGAGGTAAAGGGTAAAATGTGCCAAGTGTAAAGCAAAGCAAAATAAGAGTAAAATCTCTTTAACTCTTCGTTTTGGTACCAAATTCAAAAGTCTTGTCTGCAATAATAATTTCATATTGAATAGAATTCTCAACTAAAGAATAAAGATATATTAATAAAACATTTGTTTTTAAAAACCTGTATGCTTGGGCTAAAATAATACAGAAAACAGTGAAGTCCCAGGTCAGATGACAACAGGCAACATTGTTGCCGAAAGAGTTAAAACGAAATCTATAAGAGAAGAATTGAGATACTTTTAGGCAGGTGGCTGCTTAATGCAGAGTGAAAGTCATGCAGAAAGCTCCTCTAAGAGCTTTTTGCATGACTTTCAACCTGCATTAATTAAGCTGGCACCTGTCTCCAAGACCAATATTTATACCAAATTTAACATTCGATTTAGAGAGGTTTTACTGTAGTACCCCAACCTGCACTAATTTACATGATACTGACACCGAGTCAGTGCTAGCAGTGTGAAGCAAGAGAGCCACGCTTTTCGTTCTTACTCCATGAATATTCATGTAAGTAATAATGTCTTGAATATTAATTAGATTAATTAGATTAATTGTTATAATAGCACATGGACAAAGGAAGTTTTGGCCATGGAATATACTATAGAATCATATATCTATATCATATCATAAGCAAACAGAGCAGACCCTGATCAGACCCTGACCCTGATCCTATAGGAGCCATCTGATTTGGTTCTACTGTTTGCAAAGGTGTAGAAAGGCGTATTTATGGAGTAAAGGGTCCACTCTTTTCCTCATACAAAAATGCCTTAGCACGAATTTGCAAACAGAGTAGGCCCAGATCAAACAGCTCCTGTAGGAGCCATCTGACCTGGGTCTGTTTGTATATTAAATCACAATAGATCTAACTCTACTGTACTGGGTATAACTCTATATATATACTGTACATTCTGTTTACAGCTGTCATTATAAAAACAAGAGGGCCATGAGGCCCTGAAGCGCTCACCTGAGATAACTCCAGGGGGGGTTCATTAATGGTCTATGCCTTATGGTTTCAGAGAAAAGTAATATTTCATATTTTTCCAATAAAAAACTGATAAGCCCTGAGGCAGGGCCAAGTTTCGCCCAGTGGTCAGGGTCGTAAGTTAAACATTCTTGGCAGAGGACCACAAGCCACAGCTACTTATTTATAGAGGACCATTAGATCATGTTAGTCATACCAAATATCAATGGTCTAGGCCTTACCGTTTCAGTAGATTTTTAAAGATTTTCCAATGAAAAATTGATAAGCCCTTGGGCGGGGTATTTTTGGCCCGGGGGTCATAATTTGAACAATACTTGTAGAGGACCATAAGATCATGCTACATGTACCAAATATCAAAGGTCTAGGCCTTACAGTTTCAGAAGATTTTTAAAGATTTTCCTATAGAAAACTGATAAGCCCTTGGGCGGGCGATTTTTGGCCCGGGGGTCATAATTTGAAAAACAATTGTAGAGGACCATAAGATCATGCTACATATTAAATATCAAAGGTCTAGGCCTTACAGCTTCAGAGAAGAAGATTTTTAAAGATTTTCCTATGAAAAACTGACAAGCCCTTGGGCGGGGCCATTTTTGGCCTTGGGGTCATAATTTGAACAATATTTGTAGAGGACCATAAGATCATGCTACATGCCAAATATCAAAGGTCTAGGCTTTACAGTTTGAGAACAGAAGATTTTTAAAGATTTTCCTATGAAAAACTGATAAGCACTTGGGCGGGGCCATTTGAGGCCCGGGGGTCATAATTTGAACCACTTTTGTTGAGGACTATAAGATCATGCTACATACCAAATAACAAAGGTGTAGGCCTTACAGTTTCAGAACAGAAGGTTTTTAAAGATTTTCCTATGAAAAACTGATTAGCCCTTGGGCGGGGCCATTTTTGGCCCGGGGGTCATAATTTGAACAATATTTGTAGAGGACCATAAGATCATGCTATATACCAAATATCAAAGGTGTAGGCCTTACAGTTTCAGAGAAGAAGATTTTTAAAGATTTTCCTATGAAAAACTGACAAGCCCTTGGGCGGGGCCATTTTTGGCCCGGGGGTCATAATTTGAACAATCTTTGTAGAGGACCATAAGATCATGCTACATACCAAATATCAAAGGTCTAGGCCTTACAGTTTCAGAGAAGAAGATTTTTAAAGATTTTCCTATGAAAAACTGATAAGCCCTTGGGCGGGGCCATTTTTGGCCCGGGGGCCATAATTTGAACAATCTTTGTAGAGGACCATAAGATCATGCTACATACCAAATATCAAAGGTCTAGGCTTTATAGTTTCAGAGAAGAAGATTTTTAAAGATTTTCCTATGAAAATTCCATATTACCATATACGGAAAAAATGACCACGCCCTCTGGCGGCCATGTTTTTTGCCGGATCAAAATTCTTTTAACAACTTTTGAAGTCTATCAACTGAGAAACATTTTGGTGAAAACTATATTCAAATCGGACAAGTCATTCTGGAGAAGAAGATTTTTCTAGATATTGTGTACGGTTGCCATGGCAACAAGACCGATGGCCCCACCCACTATCTTTTAACAACTTTTGAAGCACCCACCAACAGTATGTATCTGACCAAGTTTGGTTACAATTGGGCAGTCGGTTTCAAAGAAGAAGTCGTTTGAAATTGTTGACGGACAGACGGACAGACGGACAGACAGACAGACGGACAGACGGACAGACTGACGCCGGACGCCGGACACAGGGGTATCACAAAAGCTCACCTTGAGCACTTTGTGCTCTGGTGAGCTAAAAATCAGCTAATCAATATTAATCATGCCATTATTTCTTACAGGAATATTCAACAAGGAAAGTGTTAAATTTTGGTACAGTCCAGTCAACTTAACACAACCTACTTCCAACATTCTACCATTTGATGTATCCATGGGATCTTTTAGACTTGGCCCAAATTTACTAACATTAACCAATTAACCCTTTCCTCCATAAATACACATTTCTATGCCATTGTAAAATTCACTTAATGAAACCATTGTGATAAATAGAGCATTTGCTCCTATAGGAGCAAATGCTCTATTTATCACAATGGTTTCAGATTACAAAATTCTAAAATTTTCCTTTTCTCTACCAAATGCTCCTTTTTGGTATACATGTATTCATTCAAAGAGGTTGGGTCTAAAAATAGCCTATGGAGGAAAGGGTTAAATGCTGAAAATTCAAAGTGGACTGCAGGTACATCTCTGTTTAATAGAGCCCACTCAGTATAAAAGGTTTAAATGTACTGGAAATTTTTGAAAGACAAACAGAGCAGACCTTGATCAGAGGGCTCATCTACAATCCCAATGATCTGGGTCTACACTGTTTGCAACTGCTAGTACACTGGTTTCCTGCATTCAGAGTAAACCTTATACTTGATGAATATTCATGTATGTTCTGTTCACAATCCTTTTATTAATTTTTATTTCATTTCTTCATAAAAACACAAGAAAAGGACTGTTTGTTACCCGAATATTCAACATGCAGGGTACGTACAACTTCTCTACATCAGCTTTTCAAATTAGTATTTATTTTAAAAGATCTAAATTCTTCTTAACCCTTTACTCCATGGATATCTATGTTAGAAATAATGATGTCATGAATATTAATTTGTCAGACTAATTAATTAGAGTAATTGTTATAGCTCATGGACACAAGAATTTTTGACCATGGCAGAAATTGTAGAATCATATCTATATCATATCATAAGTAAACAGAGCAGAACTTGATCAGACGGCTCCTATAGCAGCCGTCTGATCGGGGTCTTATCTGTTTGCAAAGGCATATTTATGGAGTAAATTGAAGCGTTAAATTTCTTGTTTAACCCTTTCCCTCATATTGACACATTTTGACACATCTGTTAAAGTCACTTGTTGAAACCATTGTGATAAATAGAGCACTTGTTCCATAGCAGCAACTGCTCTGTTTATCAATGGTTTCAAAACTACACAATTCTGAGTTTTTCCTTTTCTCTAATAAATGCTACTTTTCGGTAGATTTACTCAAAGAGGATGGTTCAAGAAATAACCTATGAGGTAATAGGTGCATAGGGTTTAACTGTATCAGGGACATATAAAAACATGAATGAGAAGAAAGAACCGTTTAAGTATTATTTAATGCAAACAATTTCAAAAGATATTGCACAAAGACACTCTCAAATCATTCACACTGTATCATTATTCCAAAACCAACGTGCAAATTATTAACAATAAAGTTAACAACAATTCTTAGTAATATTCAAACACATCTGAAGTATACAATAAATATGTAACAGTATACTCTGCTAATTTCTGGGTCCATGCTTATAAAGCTTTTAGTGGAGTCTGAGTTTCGTTCTCAAGCTTTTGATTGGTCAGATTTGAGTTCGCAAGCTTTTGATTGGTCAGATTTGAGCCAAAGGCTCAAATCTGACCAATCAAATGCTTGAGAACGTTCTCAGACTCAACTAAACGTTTTATAAGCATGGACCCTGATCTCAACCACACCAGGTAATCTCAACTTGACTTGCATTTGCTGGCAGCCTAAATTAACCCTTTACTCCATAAATACGTCTTTCTTCGCCTTTGCAAAAAGAGCAGACCCAGATCAGACAGCTCCTGTCAGAGCCATCTGATCAGGGTCTTCTCTGTTAACATATATAATATACCGGTAGATATGATTCAATAATTTCTGTCAAGGTCAAAAATGCCTGTACATGTATATATATGTGCTATTTTAACGTTTAATCTAAATAATATTCATGATGTCATTATTTCTTGCATGAATATTCATGGAGTAAAATATTTATACCAGACACCAGAAGCATATGATGCATCAACTACAGTACATATCATCTACACATTCTTTTCAAGAATAGTTATTTCATTTCACTACCAGACCCTATAGGCTATGTTGTGACTACTCTAGAATAATCTTACATGAGTATTGTGGATATGGGGTTTGGTGGAGAAACAATGACATCATGGTCCATGCTTATATAACTTTTTAGTTGAGTCTGAGTTTGATCTCAAGCTTTTGATTGGTCTGAGTTTGTTCTCAAGCTTTTGATTGGTCAGATTTCAGCTAAAGGCTCAAATCTGACCAATCAAAAACTTGAGAACGAACTCAGTCTCAACTAAAAGGTTTTATAAGCATGGATACATGAATACTAATTAGTGGCATTATGAAAAGGGGAGATTTTAATAAGCAACCAGAGCAGACCCTGATTAGGTGACTCCTACAGGAGCCATCTGATGTGGGTCTACTCTGTTTGAAAAAGCATGAAAACGTGTCTCTATCAGGTAAAAAAAACCCCAACATTTCACCAATCTTACACCATGATAAACAGACATAAAAAGTAAATCTTGACAAATCGCTTATCCCTCTGAATGCAGGAAACAAGTGTACTGTCATATGCAAACAGCGTAGACTAAGATCAAAGGACACATAGAGGAGCACTCTGATCAGAGTCTAAATGTAACAGTGACCTAAAAATGTAATCCACTACTATGTACTATTACTAACTCTTCACGTCAATAACTATTCATAGAGTCATTATTTCTTACATGACTATCATGCAATAAATGGTTAAACAAACAAACCAAATTGTTAATTAGTTTGGATCTCGTAACTAGGCACCAAGTTATCTTGTCTCAAAGACATCCAAATGTTTGTGAAAACTTATAACAAATTCACAAGAAGTGTGATGGGAGTGAAATATTTTCAAATGAATATGGGAAACATATAATAAATTGACTCTTCGCATAACTGGGTATACATTGTCATGGACAAAACAAAATGAATGCATTTAATATTCATGATTGTCATAAGAGAGAAAATGACATAGTTTACCCTGTATCTGATAGATATGACTTTTGCAAACAGTGTAGACCCAGATAAGATGACTCCTACAGGAGCCCCTGATCAGGATCTTCTGTCTGTGTTAATAGACTATATATCTGATACTATACTACAGCAAAACCTTTCTATAACAACCACTAAATTGTGTTAATTAGTTGGTATTTTGGGCAGGTGGTTGCTTAAAGCAAGGTGAAAGTAAAACAGACCGCTCCTATAGGAGCGTTCTGTTTTACTTTCACCTTGCTTTAAGCATCCACCTGCCTTTAACATAAATTACTTTATGTAATTTAGTGGTCATTATAGAGAGGTTTTACTTTATTTGTCATATCAATGTATTCATTTGTTTTAAACAAAAACATAAGAAAACTACTGGTAGTTAACCCATTCCCTCATAGGCTATTTTTAGATCCAACCACTTTGAATAAAGCTACCGAAAAGGAGCATTAACTAGAGAAAAGGAAAATTTTAGAATTTTGTAGTTTGAAACCATTGTGATAAATAGAGCATTTCATCATATAGGAGCAAATGCTCTATTTATCAGAATGGTTTCAATAGGTGATTTTTACAGAGGCATAGAAAGGTATATTTATGGAGGAAAGGTTAATTAATATTCATATTGAGTGGAATCTGTCATGAACAGGTTAACATAGTACTTGTACCCTAAGCTATGAATTTTATATAAATATCACATTCCATGGACGACGACAGCATGTATTTTCAACCCGAGGTTGATTAAATTTACATTACCATACCATTGGTTGACAATATGTGCTGTCGCCCTCAATGGGATGTGATATTTATTCTATTATACCGAACATCGCAATCAATTTCATCAATAAAAAGATTTATACAATGACAACAATAAACAGTTTGAAATAGAAGTTATTCTCGACAGCTTCACAATTCTGTTCATTACACATTTGGTACTGGCAGAGTCCTTTTCACTGTCCAATCTTGACAGATCCTCCTCCAAAATACATATTCGCAAAATGCGACATTTCTCAAATAATTAGATACAAACAAACAGTCAAAATATCGTTTGATGATCAAATTGCAAACCTTGGATGATGTCACACACACAATTTAATAAGCACTCACTGATCAAGATGTACCGGTAATGTTGTCCTCATGAGATAATGTTGCATGGAACAGTACAAGTTGTTTCATGGCAGGTATAAGGACAATTTGTATAGGAAAGTCATGTGAGGTATTATAAAATCAAATATTACATTTTAAGTATATGTATAAATTCAAATGTACTACATGTGTACAAGCCCTTATAACCCTTTTCTCCATGAATATTCATGTAGGAAATTATGACATCTTGAATATTAATCAAGATTATTTTCTATAATGTCTAATGACCACAAAAGCATTTGGCCACTGCAGAAACTATCGTAATCAAAATCTATATTATTCCGTTGGCAAACAGAGCCAACCCTGATCAGACGTCTCCTACAGGAGCCATCTGATCTGGGTCTACTCTGTCTGCAAAGGTACAGAAAGGTGTATTTATGTAGGAAAGGGTTAAATGTGCTACTAAATCACTTGATGAAAGAAAAATTAACAAGAGGGCCAGAAAGGCCCTGACATCGCTCACCAGGCAATCAGAGGAGAAGATGTTCAAAGTTTTCACTATATGTTTCTAGAGAAAACTAGTCACCCCTGGGGCGGGCCAATTTTGATCCAAGGGGCATAATTTATACAACTTTTGTAGAAGACCTGAACATGATGCTATGTGCCAAATATGAAAGCTGAGAACCTTCCAGTTTCTGAGGAAAATATTTTCAAATTTGACACTATATGTTTCTATTGCAAACTGGCTACCCCTGGGGCGGGGCCAATTTTGACCCCGGGGGCATAATTTATATAACTCTTGTAGAGGACCTGAACATGATGTTATTTGTCAAATATGAAAGCTGAGAACCTTCCGGTTTCTGAGGAGAAGATTTTCAAAGTTGTCACTATATGTTTCTATTGAGACATGGCTACCCCTGGGGCGGGGCCAATTTTGACCCCAGGGGCATATTTTATATAACTTTTGTAGAGGACCTGAATATGATCCTATGTGCCAAATATGAAAGCTAAGAACCCGGTAGATTTAGAGGAGAAGATTTTCAAAGTTTTCACTATATGTTTCTTTTGAAAACTGGCCACCCCTGGGGCGGGGTCAATTTTGACCCCAGGGGCATAATTTATATAACTTTTGTACAGGACCTAAACATGATGCTATGTGCCAAATATGAAAGCTGAGACTCTTTCAGTTTCAGAGAAGAATATATTCAAAGTTTTACCATATATTTCTATTGAAAACTGGCTACCCCTGGGGCGGGGCCAATTTTGACCCCAGGGGCATAATTTATAAAAAATTTGTAGAGAACCTGAACATGATGCTATGTGCCAAATATGAAAGCTAAGAACCCTGTAGATTTAGAGGAGAAGATTTTCAAAGTTTTCACTATATGTTTCTTTTGAAAACTGGCCACCCCTGGGGCGGGGTCAATTTTGACCCCAGGGGCATAATTTATATAACTTTTGTAGAGAACCTGAACATGATGCTATGTGCCAAATATGAAAGCTAAGAACCTTCCAGTTTCAGAGGAGAAGATTTTCAAAGTTTCACTATATGTTTCTATTGAAAACTGCCCACCCCTGGGGCGTGGCCAATTTTGACCCCAGGGGCATAATTTATATAACTTTTGTAGAGGACCGGAACATGATGCTATGTGCCAAATATGAAAGCTGAGAACCCTGTAGATTCAGAAGAAAAGATTTTCAAAGTTGTCACTATATGTTTCTATTCAAAACTGGCTACCCCTGGGGCGGGGCCAATTTTGGCCCCAGGGGCATAATTTATATAACTTTTGTAGAGGACCTGAACATGATGCTATGTGCCAAATATGAAAGCTGAGAACGCTGTAGATTCAGAGGAGAAGATTTTCAAAGTTGTCACTATATGTTTCTAATGAAATCTGGCTACCCCTGGGGCGGGGCCAATTTTGACCCCAGGGCCATAATTTATATAACTCTTGTAGAGGACCTGAACATGATGCTATGTGCCAAATATGAAAGCTGAGAACACTGTAGATTCAGAGGAGAAGATTTTCAAAGTTGTCACTATATGTTTCTATTCAAAACTGGCCACCCCTGGGGCGGGGCCAATTTTGACCCCAGGGGCATAATTTATATAACTTTTGTAGAGGACCTGAACATGATGCTATGTGCTAAATATGAAAGCTGAGAACCCTGTAGATTCAGAGGAGAAGATTTTCAAAGTTTTACTATATATTTCAATAGAAAACAAGGCACCCCTGGGGCGGGGCCAATTTTGACCCCAGGGGCAAAATTTATATAACTTTTGTAGAGGACCTTAAGATGATGCTATGTACCAAAGATGAAAAATGAGAACCCTGTAGATTCAGAGGAGAAGATTTTTAAAGGTTCAAATTGTTGACGCCCGACGACGCACGACGCACACCGCACGACGCACGACGGACGACGACGGACGACGGACATCAAGTGATCACAAAAGCTCACCCTGAGCACAAAAGTGCTCTGGTGAGCTAAAAACAAAATAATCTGAAAATGAAGCAAGGGATACCTTGACAAATTTTGCAATGTAGACTAAAATGCCCTGCCACATCAGCAGTGTCTGATCAGAATCTGCCTGCCTTATTTGTCATCCATGAGTAGCTACAGGTCGTTGTATATTGCTATTTTAAACAGTACAGACCCTGAAGCAAATTGTTGTATATTGCTATTTTAACCCTTTCCCTGTTCTATATTTAGGCCAAATTTCAATACCTACTGAATATTTATTAACAAAATAGTTATAAAGAAATATGGAAGGTCGAACATTGTAGACATTTTTAAAAAGCAAAGAAACAGTTCTATTTAAATTTTATCAGCAAACAGAGCAGACCCTGATCAGACTGCTCCTCTAGGAGCCGTCTGATCTGGGTCTACTCTGTTTGAAAATGCGTGAAAACACGTTTATATGAGGTAAAGGGTTAAACAGTACAGACCCCGAGGCAAATGTCTTAGTCACACCCCTGTCTGACTGACCTGCTTCCACTGAAAAAAGATCTGTGAAATTTACATCAGTTCCAGTATTTGGAAAATGAGACGTTAGATCAGGGTCTGCACTGGTTACAGAAAAAAAAATATTGTTATTGATTGGGTTTTGAAAATCAGTAAAAGACCTTGCATAACCAGTTTCAAAAAGTTTGTATCCTTAACCCTTTCCTTCATATAAATGCCTTTTCACGACTTTGCAAACATAGTAGACCCAGATCAGATGGCTCATGTAAGAGCCTTCTCATCAGGGTCTGCTCTGTTTGCTTATAATATAGATATGATTCTACAGTTTCTGCTATGGCCTATAATATATTTGTCCATATGCTATTATAACAAATTAATCTAATTAATATTCATGAAGTCATTATTTCTTACATGAATATTTATGGAGGAAAGTATTAATTATAGAGTCCACTTACTTTAACCCTTTCCTCCATAAATGTATACGCCTTTCTACGCCTCTGTAATAACCACTTCTTGAAACCATTGTGATAAATAGACCATTTGCTCCTATAGGAGCAAATGCTCTGTTTTTCACAATGGTTTCAAACAACAAAATTCTAAAATTTCACCTTTCTCTAGTAAATGCTCCTTTTGGGTAGATTCATTCAAAGAGCCTAGGTCTAAAATTAGCCTATGGAGGAAAGGGTTAAAACACTTAAATTTGCTACAGGATTTTGACTGACAAACAGTGCAGACCCTGATCAGAGTGTTCCTATAGGAGCCCTCTCCAAACAGTGCAGACCCTGATCAGAGTGTTCCTATAGGAGCCCTCTGATCTGGGTCTACACTGTTTGAAAATGACACCCGGAAGTGAAAGGGTAAAAGTACAAAATTTGTACAGCAAATTTAATGAGACAGTTGATAATGTATGAAAACAATGACTAGTTACATTTGTGTTCCTAAAGTGGATTCAAATTTTATAAAAATCACAATCCTGAAAACATCTTGCATTGTAATACAATTGTTGGGATAATTACAACTTTGTTAATAGGGTGCTTTGAATACATGATACTAGTTGTTTACAAGAAAAAAAATGACAAAAACAAAACCCATGCTCAGTTCAACAACCAAACAGTACATCAAAAATGAAAAAAAGTTTCAGCTGGATTCATTATTATGGATTCATTATTATATGTGTGTGTGTGTTGGTAGCTGCAACATTCTGTGACCTGTGAGCTGGCATATTTCAAATGACATTGTTATCCTCCAAAAAGTAAAAGTGTTTGGCTTTCCGCCAAACAAAAAACATGCACAGTAATATCAAAAGCCAGACTGACACTATATCAAGCAAGAATCTTTGCTTAACTCTTTCCCGGTTCTGTATTCATTTAACCCTTTCCCTCATATAAACGTGTTTTCACGCATTTGCAAACAGAGAAGACCCAGATCAGACGGCTCCTAGAGGAGCCATCTGATCAGGGTCTGCTCTGTTTGCTAAAAGAATTTGATAGATCTGTTTCTTTACTTTCTAAAATGTCTACAATGTTCCACCTTCCATATTTCATTATAACTATTTTATCCATGAATATTAAGTAGGTAATGAAATTGGAAATAAACATAGAACAGGGAAAGGGTTTAGAAATAATGACAACATGAATAATTAAAGAACTTTAGTGAGCAAGCTCACATACCCCATGCCCCCACATTGTCAGAGAAAAAACGTGGTTTCCCATGACAGATTCCTCAGAAAATTGAAGTCATTCAAGCTTTTATTCATGACAGTTCTTAAAGAAAATTTGTTAGATGATCAACAATGTATTATGATACACAGATGGACTGACAGTTGGACGGTCAGGTCAAAAACTATATACCCGATGCCACTTCATTGCGTTAGCTCAATATTTATAATGTAAACTTTTCAAGGGAATTTTTTTCTTTGATGAAAACTGTAGAATCAAATCTATATCATTCCAAAAGCAAACAGAGCAGACCCTGATCAGATGGCTCCTGTAGGAGCCATCTGATCTGGGTCTACTCTGTTTGCAAATGAGTGAAAATATGTTTATACGAACGAAGGGGTTGCGTATACCTGAAGTTGTGTTACAAGCATGAAAATGTGTGGTTTTATATAAATAAAAAACCTACCATACTTTATAAATAGGACAAATACAATATCAATGCCATTTCTTTAAAGATGTAAAAAAAAAAGTACCAATTTATCAACAATATGTACATTTACCTTTTTCCAATATCAATTTGCCAATATCTATCGATGTCAAGTCCCAAAAGCTTGATAAATGATACACTGCCTACCCATACCATACACACTAATAACATGACTGAAGATAGGAGTAAAAATCAGGGAGTGTGCGATCCTGCTCTCTCATTAACCCTTTCTCCCATCTCAACACTTTTTCACTCCTTTGCAAACTCGAGTAGACCCAGATCAGATGGCTCCTATAGGAGCCATCTGATCAGGGTCTGCTCTATTTGCTTATGAAATAATTACATGCATTTTACAATGAGGAAATCTGGTATGATAAGATAAATAAAAGACACAACTTTTCTTTCAAATGGAAGACATAATAAGTTAAACAGAGCAATAACCCTATGAAAGCTAACTCTTTGCATTAGTAAACAGTGTAGACACAGATCAGAGGGATCCTAGAGGAGTTCTTTGATCAGGGTCTGCACTGTTAGTCATTCAAAATCCTCTGGCAAATTATATCCTTTTATATTAAATGGACTGTATCATTAACCCATTCCTGCAAATTGACCCCTTTTGACACCTCTATAAAAGTCACTTTTCGAAACCATTGTGATAAATAGAGCATATACATAGAGTATCTGATCCATAGAAGCAAATGCTCTATTTATAACAATGGTTTCCAAACTACATAATTCTAAAATTTTCCTTTTCTCTAGCAAATGCTCCTTTTTGGTAGATTAATTCAAAGAGGTTGAATCTAAAAATAGCCTATGCGGTAATGGGTTAAATGATAATGTACCATTCCACTTTTCAGCATTCAAAATGTTAACACATGCATGACAATTATGAACATGATGAAATTCTCGTGGAGAGCAACAGTAATATAGAACAGTCAATAACATGATCTTGATAAACTAACTTGTATTGTACATGTATTTAATATCAAATATGGGTATGCCATTATAGACAATGGCAATACAGATGATAACAAGATAACATTCCACTAAAAATGTGGACAAAACAAGCACTAAATGCTACTCTTTATAATCTATATTAACCCTTTACTCCATAAATACATCTTTCTACGCCTTTGCAAACAGAGTAGACCCAGATCATATGGCTCCTATAGGAGCCGTCAGATCAGGGTCTGCTCTGTTTGCTTACGTTATAATACATGTATAAGTATGATTCTGCAGTTTCTGCCATGGGCAATAATTCATGTGTCAAGAAGTTATTTTAACAATTACCGGGTAATCTAATTAATATTCATGATGTCATTACATGTATTTCTTACACAAATATTCATGGAGAAAAGGATTAAAACAATTCTGTCTGATGAATCACTACATTCTACGGTCACTAGCTTGGCACTAGAATCTACAAAGAACCAGTAGAGGCCAAATACAGTAAGAATCATTAGAACATACCTCATTTTCAAATATTTTTTTAACCCCTTACTTCATAAATATTTAAGAATTAATGCCATCATGAATATTAATTAGATTGTTATAACAGTACATGGAAATAGGCAGTTTTGACAAGGCAGAAACTGTAGACTCATATCTGTATTATATTATAAGCAAACGGAGCAGACCCTGATCAGACAGCTCCTGTAGGAGCCGTCTGATCTGGGTATACTCTGTTTGCAAAGGCATAGAAAGGCGTATTTATGGAGTAAAGGGTTAAAGAATATATAAATTGTTAGCACATAATGGCTATATTGGCTACCAGTAGTGCCAACTAAAAGTGCACATTCAAAACACAATAATTAGGTCCCCTGAAAAACCTGTGGTCCTTGGTTTCAGCACTTGTGAATGGAGAACTAAGGGCATATTTTGTATGTACTTTTCTTCATCCTTTTATTTCATAGATATGCCTTTTAACCAATACCCTCGTATTGACGACTTTTGACGGCTCTGCAAAAGTCACTTTGTGAAACCATTGTGATAAATAGAGCATTTGCTCCTATAGGAGAAAATGCTCTATTTATCACAATGGTTTCAAACTACAAAATTCTAAAAACTTTCCTTTTCTCTGGTTAATGCTACTTTTTGGTAGATTTATTCAAAGTGGCTGGATCTAAAAATAGCCTTTGGAAGAAAGGGTTAAGCGACCACCTGCTGTTAAAGACCCCGATGTTTATTTATTACATGGTCTCTATGGGCAGGTTCTACTGCATTTGAAAGCAGTACAGAAATGTATTTTGCAGCACATACATCTCTTGAGGTTAAGAAAGCAAAATGCCTGTAAAAAGAATAAAACAGGCAAAACAATATCATAAAACCTTTACTCCGTGTAATTCCTTTGCAAATAGTGTAGGCTCAGAAAAGAATGCTCCGATAGGAGCTGTCTGTTCAAAGTCCATCCTGGTTGCTTATGGAACTATATAGATGTATTTCTAAAGTTTCTGTCATGGCCAAAAAACGTCTTAACCCTTTGCTTGCTGAATTTTAAAATACATTTCTCCTTCTTTACCCATGCACTGTTGTATAATTACATATATCTTCACTGTGTACAAGTATTTCGCTGTGCAATCACTGCTGTGGAGTGCACTGGTTGCACAATCAACTTGTAAATAGTGCAGACCCTGATGAGACAGCTCCTGCAGGAGCTGTCTCATCTGGGTCTTCACTATTTACAGGTACGTATACTGACGTGAATAGCAAGCGAAGGGTTAATATGTCGTTGTAAACAAGAGGGCCATGATGGCCCTTAATCGCTCACCTGTTCGTAACAGATTAATGATTTCAATGACAGATTTCATAATTTGAAAAATCTTGGTAGAAAACCATCAGATGATGCTACATACTAAATATAAAGAGTCTAGACCTTACAGATTTGGAGGAGGAGATATTTTAAAGATTTTCCTATGAATCCGGGGTTCATAATTTGAAAATCTTGGTAGAGGACTATTAGATAATGCAACATACCAAATATCTAAGGTCTATGCCTTACAAGTTCAGAGAAGACTTTTAAAGACTTTTAAGAGAAGATTTTTAAAAACTTTCCTATAAAAAACTGATATGCCCCTGGGCGGGGAAGTTTTCAACCCAGGGGACATAATTTGAACAATCTTGGTAGAAAACTATTAGATAGCACTACATACCAAATATTAAAGGTCTCTGCCTTACAGTTTTGGAGAAGAAGATTCTTAAAGCTTTTCATATGAAAAACTGGTAAGCCCCAGGGCGAGGCCATTTTTGACCCAGGGGTAATAATTTGAATAATCTTGGTAGAAAACCATTAGATGATGCTACATACCAAATATCAAGGGCCTAGACCTTACAGTTCTGGAGGAGAAGATTTTTAAAGATTTCCTATGAAAAACTGATAAGCCCTTGGGCTGGGCCATTTTTGGTCCGGGGACGATTAAATAATGCTACATACCAAATATCAAAGGTCTATACCTTATAATTTTAGAGAAGAATATATTTAAAGATTTTCCTATGAAAAACTGATAAGCCCCGGGGCGGGGCCATATTTGGCCTAGGGGTCATAATTTGAACAATCTTAGTAGAGGACGATTAGATCATGCTACATACCAAATATCAAAGGTCTATGCCTTACAGTTTCAGAGAAGATGATTTCTTCAAGATTTTCCTATGAAAAACTGATAAGCCCTGGGGCGGGGCCATTTTGTCCTGGGGGTCATAATTTGAACAATCTTAGTAGAGGACCATTAGATGATGCTACATATCAAATACCAAAGGTCTATTCCTTACATTTTCAGAGAAGAAGATTTTTAAAGATTTTCCTATGAAAAACTGATAAGCCCCGGGGTGGGGCCATTTTTGGCCCAGGGGTCATAATTTGAACAATCTTGGTAGATGACCATTAGATCATGCTACATACCAAATATCAAAGGTCTATGCCTTACATTTTCAGAGAAGAAGATTTTTAAAGATTTTCCTATGAAAAACTGATAAGCCCTGGGGCGGGGCCATTTTTGTCCTGGGGGTCATAATTTGAACAATCTTAGTAGAGGACCATTAGATGATGCTACATACCAAAGGTCTATGCCTTACATTTTCAGAGAAGAAGATTTTTAAAGATTTTCCTATGAAAAACTGATAAGCCCTTGGGCGGGGCCATTTTTGGCCCAGGGGTCATAATTTGAACAATCTTAGTAGAGGACCATTAGATCATGCTACATACCAAATATCAAAGGTCTATGCCTTACAGTTTCAGAGAAGATGATTTTTAAAGATTTTCCTATGAAAAACTGATAAGCCCCGGGGTGGGGCCATTTTTGGCCCAGGGGTCATAATTTGAACAATCTTAGTAGAGGACCATTAGATGATGCTACATACCAAATACCAAAGGTCTATGCCTGACAGTTTCAGAGAAGAAGATTTTTAAAGATTTTCCTATGAAAAACTGATAAGCCCCGGGGCGGGGCCATTTTTGGCCCAGGGGTCATAATTTGAACAATTTTTAGTAGAGGACCATTAGATCATGCTACATACCAAATATCAAAGGTCTATGCCTTACAGTTTCAGAGAAGAAGATTTTTAAAGATTTTCCTATGAAAAACTGAAAAGCCCTGGGGCGGGGCCATTTTTGGCTCGGGGGACATAATTTGAACAATCTTTGTAGAGGACCATTACATCATACTACATACCAAATATCAAAGCTCTTGGCTTTGTAGTTCCAGAGAAGAAGATGTTTAAGTAAATTGTTGACGCCCGCACGTACGCACGACGCACATACGCACGACGCACCACGACGGACGCCGGACATAGGATCATCCCAATAGCTCACCTTGGCTTTTTGTGCCAGGTGAGCTAAAAATAAGATATTTATTATCATTTTACGTGCATGAATATTGATAGAGTAAAAGGTTAAACATCAGATTCAGGAATGTTATCTGTATTTTGACCTTCATACATGAGGACAGAAACTCCTGGCTCAGTATCTGTTAGAACAGCATTAGTTTCTTTGTTTGATTCATCCGATAATAGAGGCGTAGCTCCAGCCTCAGCTTCAATATCAGACAAATTAGTTGGTATTTTCTTTTCTGTGGTTCCTGGAAAAAGGGGTTTAACTTCTTGTGTAGTGTCTGACAAGTGCTGTGGAGTTGTCTGCCCTGATACAGGGGTCTCTGGTTTAGGCTGAATTGAGATATGCGCAGTATCAGGCCCAGGTGAACTGACTGATACAGAGTCCTTCTGTTCTGAGGGACTAACATACAAAACCTGATGACTCGGGATATCCCTTTGGCACTTTCGAAATGCTCTTCTTCTACAAAATATAGAATGATAAAATACATAAATATTTCTGTAACTATTTATTATTTATTTCAACAACTCAATTCATTATTTATCAACGCTTTCCCTGTTACATATTTATGTAAATATTATGACATCATGAATATTTATTAGATTAATATTTATAATGGCATATGTATAAAGGCTTTTTTGGGTATTAGTAGAAACTGTATGGTTAGATCTATTATAATATCATAAGCAAACAGAGTAGACCCTGATGAGACGACTCCTATAGGAGCTGTCTGATCTAGGTCTACTATTTTGCAAAGGCATGAACAAGTGTTTGTATAAGGGAAAAGGTTAAGAGTACGATGATAAAGACAATTGCATCCTTTTATTCTTACATACAGATGACACTAGCCGTCAATGGCTTCATTTTGATTTTATAATATTTTGTTTATTTATTTCCTTCACCATTTTAAAATGTATTTGGTGATTTTTGGTCTCCTGTCTTTATAAATAAACATCTACGTACAATGGTTTCTTCAGTAATCATTTCTTTTACTACCAAACAATCAATTAGCTCTCCAACTATTGAATTATTGTGATTGCTTCTAAGCAGGTCTAAAGCTAACCCTGTCCTTCATATAAATGTCTTTTCATGTATTTGCAAACAGAACAGACCCAGATTAGATGGCTCCTATAGGAGCCGTCTGACCAGGGTCTGCTCTATTTGCTAACAGAAATTTATATTTCTGTTTCTTTACTTTTTAAAATGGCTACGATGTTCCACCTTCCATATTTCATTATAACTATTTTGTCCATGAATATTCAGTAGGTGTTGAAATTTGGAATGAATATAGAACAGGGAAAGGGTTAAATCAAGACAATACCAATAATAAAGACTGCAGTAATTGTTATGCATTTAGCAATATGCAAATACTAGGATGCCAACAGGCAACATGTCAAGCCTGCTGGCTATTCACATGCAAAAGTTAAACAGAGCAGATCCTTATCAGGTAGCTCCTACAGGAATGCCTGATCTGGGTCTACTTTGCAAAAGCATAAGAAGGCATGAATATCAAGTAAAGGGTAATTATAAGGCATACATTGCATTTGTGAAATCTGACTTTTGACCTCCAAGAGTAACCTTGACCTTTCAGCTACTGACCTGGTTTTGTGTGCGACATGTCTTACCTTATAGAGAAACATTTATGCCTAGTCATTTCACAATCCATTGATGAACTCGGACAAGCAAAACAATACACGTTTTTTACCTTTGACCTCTAAGTATGACCTTAACCTTTCAGCTACTGATCTGGTTTTTGTGCGTGACAGGCTGGACCTTCTAGAGAAACATTTATGCCAAGTGATTTCACAATCCATCCACGGAGTTCTGAGTTAGAGCCCGGACAAGCAAAAATTCATGTTTTTGAACTTTGACCTCTAAGTATGACCTTGACCTTTCAGTTAATGACCTGGGTTTTGCATGTGACACACCATACCTTCTAGAGGAACATTTATGCCAAGTAATTTCACAATCCATCCATTGAGTTCTGAGTTCGAGCCCGTACAAGCAAAAAAAGTACATGTTTTTTACCTTTGACCTCCAAGTATGACCTTGAAATTTCAGTTACTGACCTGGGTTTTGTACAGGAGATGCTGTACCTTCTAGAGGAACACTTATGCCTAGTCATTTCACAATTCATCCATGGAGTTCTGTGTTACAGCCCAAACAAGACCAGACGGATGCACGCACGCACGCATGGACGGACGCACACACTAAAATACACCCACCATGCACAGACATTTTGGCTACTATGTCTAGCTCACCACAAGTGGGATCAACAAAAACTGGCTGCCACATTGTAAGATATACAAATTTTGGTATTGGTTTAGTTCTATACAGTTGAACTTCGATATCTCAAACTCGGATAACTCCAATTTCGGGATAACTCAAAGCAAAAGTTTGGTCCTTCCAAAATTCATAATACAGAATTATTCTAAAATGTGTCACTGCACATATCTAGAAACACATGTGACAGTTTAATGCAGGTCAAAAGTAATGCTGAAAGCTCCTACTGGAGTTTTCAGCATTACATGTACTTTAGACCTACATTAAGCTATGAGCTTGAGATATTCTTCAGATTAGAAGTTCAAGACGTCCAAGTTCAACTGTATTTCTAATCATTTTATGCCAAGCGCTTTAGAGCTTTTTACCTAGATCCAGATTTGATGAATAAACTGAACTGTGGTCAGAGGTTACAAGAGGTTACTGTAGTCTAACCCTATGAATACAGGAATGAATGTACTTAGATGAGCCCCCAGATCTGGGTCTGCACGGTTCATCATCCAAACTCCTGTAGCCAATTTTAAACTTTTATACTGAATAAACTAAAAACTGATGGAACATTCTATTTTGAAAATTTAGTATTCAAAGTGTTATTACACGCCATGAGTTAACATTATGTAATATGTACGGTACTCACTTTTTTCTTATACCATTAATTGTGAACGCTATGATACAGACAAGGAAGACAAATCCACAGGCAATGCCGGCATATCCCCCTCCACTGATCTTTGTCTTGTCAGATTTCTTCACTGGCTGTTGGCGTAGTGGTACAATATAATTAGGTATCTCTGCAAACAAGCCAATCAAATGATTGATTACATGTATACAGTAAACCCCCTCTAAACCAGGATTCTAGTAGAGAAGAATTTAGATGGCAGGTGGCCGCTTAATGCAAGGCGAAAGTCATGCATAAAGCTCATACAGGAGCATGACTTTCACCTTGCATTAAGCTGCCATCTGTCTCCATGACCAATATTTATACTAAATTAAGGTCCAGTGTAGAGAGGGTTTACTGTACAAAACTATAACAAGACACCAAATAGGCATACTAGTGCTAGTCTGTAAGGAGAACTACAGAATTTCTCCGCAACACCCATTTACTTAATGAATAAACATGAATACCTTTAACTGTTTGACTCATATAAATGCCTTTCCACACCTTTGCAAACAGAGTAGACCCAGACCAGACAGCTCCTGAAGGAGCCCTCTGATTAGAGTCTGCTCTGTATGAAATTATTATAGATCTGAATCTACAGTTTCTACCAATACCAAACATTCCGGTGTACATAGCAATTTAAAAAATTCACCTAATAAATAGTCATAACGTCACTATTTTTACATGGATATTCAACAGGGAAACAGTTATCCATTTCCCTCATATAAACGTGTTTTCACACATTTGCAACAGAGAAGACCCAGATCAGATGGCTCCTAGAGGAGCCATCTGATCAGAGTCTGCTCTGTTTGCTAATAGAATTTGATAGATCTGTTTCTTTACTTTGTTAAATGTCTACAATGCTCCACCTTCCAGATTTCTTTATAAATATTTTGTTAATGAATATTCAGTAGGTATTGACATGTGGTCTAAATGCAGAACAGGGAAACAGTTAATGTACAATTCAAGTAATGCGCAGTAAACTCCTATTAGAGCTGTCTGCATTAATTTTCTCTAGCACAAGGTAACACCTGTCTTAAAGATTGACAATTACAGTGAAACCCCGCTAATGCGACCACTTAATAAACAGCCACTGATGTCGTCTAAAGCAGGTGGTTGCTTAATGCAGGATGAAAGTTATGCAGAAAGCTCCTATAGGAGCTTTCTGCATAACTTTTGTCCTGCATTAAGCTACCACCTGCCTCAGCCACCCAGAATTGTGCCCCTTTTTGGTGGTCGCATTAGAGGGGTTTTACTGTATATACTTCTGAATAGTTATAATGGCACTATGAACAAAGAATGTTTTATCACAACAGATCTGTACTCAGATAAGCAAACAGAGCAGACCCTAATCAGATAGTTCCTAAAGAAGTCATCTGATCTGGGTCTACTTCATTAGCATACGCATTAAATGATTCAAAGGCTCACTTAATACTTTCCCTGTTATGTTTATTCTAAATGTTTATACCTACTGAATATTCATGGACAAAACAATTATGATGAATTATGGAAGGTGATTATTGATACAGTGTAGCTATTTTAGAAAGTAACGAAACAGATCTTTCAAATTCTATTAGCAAAAAGAGCAGATCTACCCTGATCAGACGGCTCCTATAGGAGCCATCTGATCTGGGTCTACTCTGTTTACAAATGCATGAAAACACGTTTATATGAAGGAAAGGGTTAAAGACGTATGGCTGTACTAAAACTTGTTCTAATGTTTCTTATTGGTCTTATTGGTAGACTGGAATGTGAGGAAAGGGTTAAGAGAAGTTTTTATCAAATGACTTTGCTAATCTCCCGGTTCATATAACCATCACATATTTTCTTATATCTAGAATGTAATATAAGATGTAGACTGGTACACAACCTATTTTTCCTGCGTCTTAGTGTACACTAGTAAAAATTAATTAAAAATTGACTTATCTTTGTTGCTAAATATAAAATCTAGCCAGCATCTCAAATATGAAGCAATATTTCCGACTTAGTCTACATATTCAAATTGAGCTAATCAGTCCTGTGATAAAAAGAATCTGACACTCATTGTCATTCGAGAAAAACTTTTCTTAAACTTGTCAAGAAAGAAGTTATTAAGCTCCCAAAAGGCTCACTTAATAATTTTTTTCTGTAATCAATCAAGAAAAGTTTGTCTCCAATGACAATTCATGACAGATCCTATATTGGGTAAAAAAGTATGCTGTCAACAAAAAATAGCCAAATTTTTAAATGCTGTAAGTACATTCTAAGCAGAATTCATAAGAGAAAGAATAAACATTTCAAGAACATGCAACAACATCTAATCATGCTAAGCACGACCTGTCATTTGAACAGGGGACACACTGAATATCTAGGTGCCTCCTCAGAAGGGTACAGGGTACTCTTTGCACGCTTGCGGCTAAACTGTGATTACCTATGCAAACAGTTTGGATCCAGATGAGACGCCGCATAATGCGGCGTCTCATCAGGATCCAAACTGTTTGTCATCTTGATCATATTTTTGCAAAGAAATTTGAGAAAAGTTATTTTAAGAATTGAAGCAGACGACAATAATTTTATTGTTGCAGATGAAAAAATTAAAGACCCGAAATTACCGGTAGACCTCTTTCAGAGAGGTTTTACCTGTATTCAGTTACAGCCCTTCAATTATTGAGGCGTTTTTCAATTATAAAGGAATCAGTTCAGTCTTACTCTTATCATACAAAAGGTATGTGATCTGAGAATTTACTGTTTTCAAAGTTAGATAATAAAATATTGCATATAGTGGGGATTGATCATAATTTTTACTGTCCTTGGTGATGTACCGTGGAATCTTGAGATCTTAGACTCAGATAACTCGAATTTTGGAATAATTTGAACTAAAAGTTTGTTACTTACAGGATTGCTCTAAAATGTATCACTACTACGCATATATCTAGAAACACATGTTACAGCTTAATGCAAGTCTCAAAGTAATGCTGAAAGCAGTCCTACTGTGAACTTTAGAAATTGTCAAGATTAGAAATCTTATTTGATCTTGAAGCTATTTGTATGGTCCATTGGAGTTCAAGATATAGAAGTACTGTTGTAGCTGATCTCTATCTACTATGTTTGTAAAGGCATAAGGAACTGGTTCTCATTTAGCAGACCATATATGCCTTCATTATAAGGCATAAAACACAGTTGGTTTATGTATCTACGAACCATTTACTCCATGAATGTTCATATAAGAAATGAAGACATCATGAATATTAATTAGATTATAATTTTAAAAATGGCATATTAACACATGAAAATTGTACCAAAGCAGAAACTGTAGAATCATATCTGTTATAATTTCATAAACAAACAGAGTAGACAATTGATCCGACGGCTCCTACAGGAGATGACTGATCTGGGTCTTCTCTGTTTGCAAAGGTATATTATTTTATGGAGCATTTGACATTATCTAATAATTGAAGTTCTATTAGAGGTACTGGGGTAGTTACATGTATACATGTACCTGTTGCTGTATCATTGGGGCCAGGAGTGGGCTTGATTAGGCTGTACACTACTCCAGGCTGCTTCTCTGAAAACAGGCAGAATCTGAGTGACGACTGAACTCATACAAGACACATGCAGGGCTCTGGTTGATCAAGGGGGTAAGCCAAACACGTGCAACATAATTTTCTTGTTTTCTTCACCAAACTTGAACGTGTGACTACTCATGAAAATTGTTTAAACCCTTTCCTTCATATAAATGTGTTTTCATGCATTTGCAAACAGAGTAGACTCAGATCAGACGGCTCCTATAGGAGCAGTCTGATAAAGGTCTGCTCTGTTTGCTAATGGAATCTGATAGATCTGTATATTATTCTTATTTCAGAAGCAAACAGTGCAGACCCTGATCAGATGGCTCCTCCAGGAGCCGTCTGATCTGGGTCTTCTGTTTGCAAAGGTATAGACACGCTTATTTGTGGAGTAAAGGGTTAAAAGTAAGCATCAACTGTTGTAGATCACAGTCTGAGTTAAGATCATATCTTTAGCAAGCTCAGAGTGACCGGTAAAAGTGTGTAGTCGAATACTAAAATTGTCATTTCTCCACCAAACCCTAAGTTGTGACCATTCTTTAGAACCGTCTCATCAAGACGATTCTAAAGAATGGTCACAACAAAGGGTTTGGTGGAGAAATAAAGAAGTTATTCTTGAAAATAGTTTAAATTACGCATCTTATCAGGACCTCTTAGACTAAGGGCTAATTAGTCACAACATAGGGGTTTAGTGGAGAAATCTGAAATACTTCCTTAACCCTTTCCCTCATAAACATGCTGTTTCATGCCTTTGCAAACAGAGTAGACCCACATCAGATGGCTCCTGTAGGAGCCATCTGATCAGGGTCTGCTCTGTTTGCTTAATGAAAGTAAACAGATCTATTCCTACACTAACCTACAGTTTTTGTATAAGCCAAAAGTTCCTTTGAAAATTTTACCATAAAAAGAAATTAAGATAATGAATAATTATATAATGCATGAAGTGATCAATTCATGTATAAATGTTCATTAGGGAAAAGATTAACATGAAGCTCTGCACTTACACATTGGTAAACATAAAATCATGCAAGCACAATCTCGAAGATAAAATAGAAATTAAAAGAGGTGCAAAAGATTCTACATACATGTATATACACATAACTCAAAGAATTTTATCCATTTGTATGTAGGAAACCAGTGCACTGGCATTTGAAAACAGCATAAAATGTGACCAGAGGGTGCAGAAGCCTGCCAGAATGGTACCCATAGTTAGACACTGATGGACCATTGTACTTTAAATATACAGCATCCAAATGGTGGAGCATGGTTTACTTTATCTCATGAATATTCATGTAAGAAAAAATGACATCACAATTACAAATTACCTGAATATGAACACATGAGTTTTTGGCCATAACAGAAATTGTAGAATCACATCTCTATAATTCCATATGCAAACAGAGCAGACCCTGATCAGACAGGAACTGCCTGATCTGGGTCTACTCTGTTTGCAAAGGCATCAATAAGGTGTTTCTATGAGGTTTGAGGTAAAAGGTTAATAAAAAACTCATTTGTCCAGTTTGCATCTTAATCAGACACTAAGTTATTTGGTGTCTGATATATGCCCATCTTGTTTGAATTTGCCCTTCAAATGATTAACCCTTTCATCCATAAATACGCCATTCTACGCATCTGTAAAAGTCACTTTTTGAAACCATTGTGGTACAAAGATGTGAAACAATGGTTTCAACACTACACAATTCTAAAAAATTCCTTTCAGTTAGTTAATGCTCCTTTTCCGTAGATGTATTCAAAGAGGTAGGATCTAAAAATACTTTAAAATAGCCTATGAGGGAATGGGTTAAGATATTTCTATATTCTACACCATACAAATAAACATACAGAAAGATCAACTATGTACATGTAGCTAAACAACTATATACCAGTTAAAAGCAATACTAATAATGTAGACCTGTTTAACCCATTCCCTCTGGCCTCATATTGACGACTTTTGACGACTCTGTAAAAGTCACTTTGTGAAAACATTGTGATAAAAAGAGCATTTGCTCCTAAAGGAGCAAATGCTCTATTTATCACAATGGTTTCAAACTACAAAATTCTAAAAGTTTTCCTTTCTCTAGTTAATGCTCCTTTTCGGTAGATTTATACAAAGAGGTATCTAAAAAACATAGCCTATGAGGGAATGGGTTAACCCTTCCCCTAACACAAACACTGTTTCACCTCTTTGTACATCCTGATCAGATGGCTCCTGTAGGAACCATCTGATATGGGTCTGCTATTTGCTTATAAAATTATAGATGTGACTCTACAGTTTCTACCAATATCAAACATTCATATGTACATAATATTTATGCCATTATAAAAATTCAAAATTATTCTGCTAAAAACTATTCATATGTCTTACTTGATCAAGGAAAGGGTTTAACCCTTTCCCTCATATAAACGTGTTTTCACGCATTTGCAAACAGAGTAGACCCAGATCAGACGGCTCATCAGGGTCTGCTCTGTTTGCTAATAGATTTTGAAAGATCTGTTTCTTTTGCTTTCTAAAATGGCTATAATGTTCCACCTTCCATATTTCATTACAACAATTTTCTCTATGAATATTCAGTAGGTATTGAAATTTGGAATAAATATAGAACAGGGAAAGGGTTAAAAGAAGGTGGCTGCTTAACACAGAACAAAAGTAATGCTCAAAACTCCTATGAGAACTTTCTGAATTACTTCAGTGTGGCAATAAACTACCACTAGTGTCTTGAAGACCAAGAATTATATTCATTTGTCATGGTCTCTGTAGTAAGGTTCTTCCATAAGACATGGATGCCCCACTGGCAATAATGTCTCTAAAACAAAATCAAGCACTTTTCACTGTAATTACGGTATATAGTGACGAACATTTCAAAGTCCCGTAACTCTGGTAAAGTATATACACATCAGTGTTGTTCATCTGTGGAAAGTTTGAAGTAAATTCTCTGATTGGTGTATGAGGAGCTGGACAAACAGGATTTATGGGACAAACATACTGATGTACAATGTATGTACATGTACGTATGGACATAAGTACGGATACACAAGAGAAATGCTATATGCCCTCAACTTGTGGAGGCATAAAACCTGAACAACAACATTCACACTAATCAGATACTGTGTTTTTTTACACTGTATATAAGTTTTTCTGTTGTCTACACATGTACACAATAACTTGGTTGATATAATTCCTCAATAGAAACATCAGAAAGAACACAAGGAAAGTCAGAGAAACACTCTACAACAGAAAGGAGATGACAAACATGATCTAGACGTACATCATCACATGTATACAAAAACAATGCTAAGACTTTCCACTTTCCACTCTGTTTGCTTATGAAATTATAAGACATCTTACTCTATAATTTCTACCAATACCAAAAAAATCCAGAGTACATATACCATCATAAAAAAGAGGGCCATGATGGCCCTGATATTGCTCACCAGACAATCAGGAGAAGATTTTCAATTTTCACTATAATTCTATAGAAAATTGGCCACCCTTTGGACAGGCCTCATTTGAACCCAGGGAACTTTAATTACGCAAGGACATATAAAGTTCTGACTAAAGAGATCAATTGACCTCTTAAATAAGCAACTGTTCCTCTGAACAGGTATGAGTTTTGTACCAGCTGTGATATAGCCATAGTATTATAAAGACACCATATCTTTATTTCTCAAACAAAGACCCAGACTCAAGTCAGTCTCCCTTAATTAGCTTGCAACTGCAAGCTGTTGCAAGCTTAATCCTAGCCAAAATAAGCTTGCGATTTCGGTTTGTGTTAGCTAGCATTTTATTTTAGCCCTGGTTATACAAGTTTAGTGAACCAGGAAAACCCATCAATATGCATAAATGACCTGCAATTATCCCTTGTCAATATGCTTATGGTTGGTCACTTCCTCTTTAAAGGCCCTGTACCTTTAGCCTGCTAATATTACACCAGCTACTTGCTTTAGTTTTTTGCATTTATAATAACCTTTGCAAACAGTCTGGATCAAGTCTGGATCCAGATGAGATACAAAGTAACTTGGCATCTCATCAGGGTCCAAACTGTCTTTCACTCTTAACATTTGTTTTTGAAAAGATATGGACGGAAACAATTTTTGCAGCAGACAACACTATTTGCAGACATTAATTGCCCAGAGTGCAGAGGGTATTGGAGAGTACATTATGCTGGACAGCAAATGACCTCCATAATGACCTGCATAATGTTTACAGGGCTTTTTTTCGGTCGATTTTATAGCTGTTTATAGGCTATATTCCCAATGGCAAAAAGTATGTTTTTTCCCAATCTGAAGGAAAAAATTCCCAATCAAAAGACTAAAATGTAATAAAGAGGCAAAAAGTATTCATATGTCATCTAATTGCCCATTTTTGAGGTCCACATGGTATTTGTGCATTCTTTGAGTGGAACAGAACATCATTTAATGGTGTAAAATGCTAAAAGATTTGTTGCAAAACTTATTTTGATATGTTCTATTTTCCCAATTTTGTTAAAACGATGCAAAAAATTCCCAATGCTAGGGGTACGGGTCATGTTCCCAAAATGGTCAGAAAAAGCCCTGGTTTACAACACATCAAACAGCAAAGAGGTCTTGGGCATCAGTGAGGCTGAGTGAGCACAGTGAAAAATATTGCAGCTGCATTTTTCTGGAGTGTAAATCTGGAGTGTAGTCTCCCAGTAAATAATGGTCAGTTTGAATTAGCTGAAACAGCAGACTGTTAACTGGCCACCCCTGGGGCAGGGCCGATTTTGACCCAAGGGGCATAATTTATATAACTTTTGTATAGGACCTGAACATGATGCTATGTGCCAAATATGAAAGCTGAAAACTTTTCAGGAGAAGATTTTCAAAGTTTTCACTAGATATTTCTACAGAAAACAATGCACCCCTGGGGTGGGGCCAATTTTGACCCCAGGGGCATAATTTATATAACTTTTGTAGAGGACCTACACATGATGCTATGTGCCAAATATGAAAGCTGAGAACCCTTTAGATTCAGAGGAGAAGATTTTTAAAGGTTCAAATTGTTGATGCGGGACGACGGACGACGCACACCGCACGACGACGGACATCAGGCGATTACAAAAGCTCACCCTGAGCACTTTGTGCTCTGGTGAGCTAAAATTCAGTTAACAAAAGTTCATGATGATATTATTTTTTACAAGAATATTCAACAGGGAAAGAGTAAAAGCAATATTTGAGTCATGCAGATCTGTTAACCCTTTGAATGCTAAATTTTCGAAATAGGCTGGTCCTTTATTGGGTAACAATTCAGTCCATTCAGTGTAATATAATTCGCCAGAGAATAATAACTGATAAACAGTGCACACCCTGATCAGAGGGCTCATCTGGGAGCCCTCTGATCTATGTCTACACTGCTTGCAAATGACATCTAACTTGTTTCCAACATTTAACTGATTAACATCCACAATCACGTAGAACCTAAACATGCAAAACTACTACATGTATAAGGCAACCTACTGATACATGTTCCATTCTTTGCCTTGTAGAAACCCTTGCAGCAGTCTGTCACAATGTAATAGGATGTGATGGTATCATTCAGCTTCTTGTCACAAAAGATTTTGCTGAAAGTACAAATAGTTTACATCATAACTTGTGAAATGAAAATACATATACAATAGAACCAGACATTAAATTTAGTATAAATATCAATCTTGGAGACAGGTGAATTTCACCCTGCATTAAGTAGCCACCTGGCTAAAAGTATCTAAATTCATCTTAACCCATTCCCGCATATTGACGCCTTTTGACGCTTCTGTAAAAGTCACTTTGTGAAACCATTGTGATAAATAGAGCATTTGCTCCTGTGGAGCAAATGCTCTATTTATCACAATGGTTTCAAAACTACACAATTCTGAAAATTTCCTTTTCCCTAGTTAATGCTTCTTTTCGGTAGATTCAATGAAAGAAGTTAGGTCTATAAATAGCCTAAGTGGGAATGGGTTAATAGAATTTCGGTTTAGGTGTTTTACTGTACCTGTGTCAAATGGAACAAAAATATGTTTATCATATACATGTTATTTAATTACTAATTTAACCCTTCATTTGATGAATATTCAGGTAAGAAATTATAACAGCATCTTGGATTCTTGGCTATTTATTAGCAGATCTTTTATGATGGGTTATAAACACAGAGTAAATTGGCCAATGCAGAAATCCTAGAATCAGATCTACAATGTATGTAACTCCATAAACAAACCGAAAATACCCTGATCATACAGCTCCTACAAGTCATCTCTAACTAATTAATTTCAAAAGATACATGAAATAATTTACCGAGTGAATGTACAATAATCCAGACTTAACCATCCACATCTGGCTGTGTACTTTTCTATACACGGAATCTTCACGGCAATCTCTTCTATGCGCTGTCTCTTCAAAACATCAGTACACATATTTGAGCTGCAAAACATAGAGAAACGAGAATTATCACTAAATGTGATCAATAATAATCCAACATCCTCACCCAATCTCACCATTCTCAATAAAACAAACCACAAAGAATAAAAGAGGAGAAAAGTTTGGGCTGACGTTCCTTTATCCCTTTCCCTCATATAAACGTGTTTTCACGTATTTGCAAACAGAGTACACCCAGATCAGATGGCTCCTAGAGGAGCCATCTGATCATGGTCTGCTCTGTTTGCTAATAGAATTTGATAGATCTATCTGATTCTTTACTTTCTATAATGTCTACATTTTTTCACCTTCCATTAATATATATTTCATTACAACTATTTTGTTAATGAATATTCAGTAGGTACTGAAATTTGGCCTAAGTACAGAACTGGGAAAGGCTTAAATAAACTCCTACCACGCCTTTGTCAACATTCATGTGAGAAATAATGGGAATCTGAAATAGGGACATCATGAATGAATATTTATTAGCTGAATTTTTATGACATACCGGTATATAAAATTATAAAGGATTTTTTGGTGTTGGTAGAAACTGTTATGTCTATTGTAATTTCATGAGTAAACAGAGCAGATCCTACAGGAGTCAAGTGATCTGGGTCTACTCGGTTTGCAAATGTGTAAATATCATTTGTAGTAAGTCTCACTATGTGTCTCTGTTGTGGACATTCCTGGAATTTCCCTCTGAATTTGGAATTGGAGGTCCCAGGACCACCTACCTTTTCAATTTGAGAGTCCCTTGGATTTCTTGAGAGTCCCAAGTATTTGAGATCTTTAAAATTTTATTGATTATGCTATCGTTGAAAATAGGGGGTAAATGCACTAAATGGCAAACTTTACTGATTTTGTACTTTAACCCATTACCTCATAAATATTCACAATAATGAATATAATTAATGACTGCATGAATATTAATTGATATACAGTAATTAGTTACTGCAACACAATAATAGTATAATAATAATAATTACAATAATAGTAATAGTATTGTTATTATTACGTATAAATGATGGGAATTTGAAACTACGTAATAGTATATTGTAACCTGATCGAGTGGACAGCTCGGGAGTGGCTACTCTCCCATACAGGTTCGACTCTGGGGTTTTCTAACTGGGGGGAAATTTGGAAGGAATGCCGGCTTCAGTTTATAATTAAATTAGATTGATTCAATTCTCTGCTTGTAACAGTATGTAATATTAACATGTCCTGGCAGGCCTCATTGTTGTTTCGCCCTAGCGATATACTGTTGGCGTTCTGCTGTCTGCTTCAGTTGGGTGCTGGTGAATTCGCCTAATGACCAACTCGCCTACAATTAGATATATAGTAACCCAAATGGTGAATTCGCCTAGAAAGCAATTATATAGTGATTGTATTTCACACCTTATATTACAGGTAGATCTACCAGTAACATGCCAATGAAACAAAGCTGTTTGTAACAAGAACTTGCCTTGTTGTTTTCTTATCCAAATGTTTTTTTTAATTAAACCAAAAGATCAGTGTATACCCTAATCGCTACGCGCAAATTTGATAACCCGGTTGAAAGGGGTGGGTGCAAACAGAATGCACCATTATTATACTGAAAATAAAAATGCTTGCACCAACATGAGAAAATATAAGTATTATACATAGATGGCCAGGGTAAATATTGGGTTACTTTAATTTAGTTTAAAAATAACACAGTCAGTAAAACCATATTTAAGTAAATTGGCAAAATCCGATTCCCAGTCCCATCAGTGACTTTGTAGGATCGAGGGAATAATGCAATGCCAGAATTTATTTACTTTCCATACGCACAAGTATATATTCTGATATATAATCGAAATATAAATGGTTATCAACGGAGTGAGTATATAAACTTTCAAATGCATATGATGATCAGGGGCTATACTCAAAAGTTCAATCTTGGTCAACACTACATGAAAACACGTTTGTCGTGTTATCGATACCTTACAATAGGTGCGAAATACAATCACTATGTAATTGCTTTCTAGGCAAATTCACCATTCGGGTTACTATATATCTAATTGTAGGCGAGTTGGTCATTAGGCGAATTCACCATAAACCCTTCAGTTTTACCAGTCACTGACTAACAAATAGATTTATCTATTTATCTAACCGGGGGCTGGGGGGGATAATCGACAGATCGATAGGTATGCTATTAATCATCAATTAAAACCCATAGCCCAGTGTATTTTAATTAATGTTCTACAATTATGTTTTCAGTTTCCAATACTGGTTCAGTGATTTTAACAATCTTACCTCACATGACCAATTAGGCAAACCAAGCCCAGTGCCAATGAGAACATCATGACGACATCAAAACGCTTAAAATATTCCATTTGCAGATATTTTCCAACCCGTAAAACTGAGGTAAGTCCAACAAATATGTTTATCTGTATACATTTAATAACGACGAGGGACTTTTTAAGTCATCATTTGTCGTTGGAGCCACGAAACTATAGAAGTACAGTTGGACTTTGCTTCTTTGTTGATATTGCGATGTGACCTTCACCCTTGTGACTGGATGTTTATTTTTACGGCCAGCTAAATAAAAATTGCAATCATAAATGTAAACCAGTCTACACTTTGTTACCTCCCTTGTATTGGGCTTAATCTTACTACAAGGGAGGTAAGCACAAATTACCTTTCAGCTGGTTCCAAAATTGGCATGAGATGGACACCAAGGAGTGAATTGATATCTAACATTGTCAAGAGGTGGAAATTTTAAACATTTGCAGCAGCTTCTTAAGGGAATTGTCATTACACATTATTGAAGAAGGTGAGCATTTAGCAAAGTTTTGTAGAGTTTAAGCATCAGCATTAATGTAATTTATTTTTTATAAAGAAATATTGACATTAATTAGTGTAACACGTACTTGTAAGTTGTATAACTGGTTTAACCATGGATTTTCTTGCAGATATCAGTCATTACTGAAATAATAAAAACAAATTGCTGTAATGACATTTGCTGTCATTGCATTGTTCTAGAAATCAATAATTTTCTATAAGGAATTATGATTTGGATTTTTCTCGAGCACACTGGAGGTATTGAATCGAATAAGCACACATTAGTTTTATCCAACTTGATGTTAATATTAACCCTTTCCTTGTTGAATATTCACAATATAAGAAATATTGACATCATGAATATTCATTAGGTGAATTTTTATAGCAGTGCATGGACACAGGATTTTTCGTTACTGGTGGAAACTGTAGAATCAGATCTTCGTGATTTCATTAAGCAAACAGAGCAGACCATACCATGATCAGACGGCAGTCTGATCTGTATTTTAACCCTTTCCCTCATATAAATGCATTTTCATGCATTTGCAAACAGAGTAGACCCAGATCAGACGGCTCCTATAGGAGCCGTCTGATCAGGGTCTACTCTGTTTGCTCATGGAAGTGATAGGTCTGTTTCTTAAATTTATATAGTTGTTAAAATTGCTACACTGCTCCACCTTCAATATTTCATTATAATTATTTTGTCCATGAGTATTCAGTAGGTATTGAAATTTGGAAAAAACACAGAACAAGGAAAGAGTTAATGATCAAGGGAAATTAATGGTAAACCTTGCCTCGTAACTGTTGTTGAATATTCATATGAGAAATAATGACATTATGGGTCCACTCTGTTTGCAAAGGCGTTAAAAAGTTTTTACATAAAGGAAAGGGTTAAAATAAAAAGGAATATCAATAAAGATGCTCGAGATCAAGTTTACCTTTAATTACCCTTTCTGTCATATAAATGCATTTCCACGCATTAATTTGCAAACAGAGTAGACCAGCTACTCAGCCTCAGATCAGATGGCTCCTATATAAAGTTTACCTTTAATTACCCTTTCTCTCATTTCCACGCATTAATTTGCAAACAGAGTAGACCCAGATCAGATGGCTCCTATAGGAGCCATCTGATCAGGGTCTGCTCTGTTTACTCATGGATTTGATAGATCTGTTTCTTAGTTTCTAAAATGGCTACAATGTTTCGTTATAACTATAAAATTTGTTCATGAATATTCAGTAGGTATTGAAATTTGTAATAAACATAGAACAGGGAAAGGGTTATCACACAATAAACTTTTGATATACGATATAGTTTTGCTGAAGATGACATGATCGAGATTCCACTATCACAATGTTTAGTTTTTGTTGGCTTAAGTCAGACAATCAAACACGTTTTAAAATGAATAATTTTTTTTTTTACTATATAGCCATGGCAGATGGAAAGAAACTGCGTATCATCACTTACCTTTCGCCGGATATACCTGTGAAGGTGTTTGAAGCTGTGATGGGTTACCTGGAAGAAGTCGTTGACATGGAAGCTCAGCTGATCTATGAGTCTCGCTGGAATGGACCACCAGGCGATAGAACCAATCCTTTTGCTGCTGATGAAGTAGACTTAGGTACTGTTAATTGTGATTATGATTTATCCCTGTACTAGATGAATATTCATGTAAAAAATTATGACAATATGAATTAGGTGAAATTTTATAATGGTACAATAAAACCCCTTTTAACCGGACATTCAATTTAATATAATAAATTGTAAAACCGACAGCTGCTTGTGGTTAATTACATCTACCTAGCCAACTCTGAAGTAATATAAATATAGGTCTTGGAGACATATGGCAGTTAAATGCATGGTGAAAGTCATGTGAAAAGCTCCTAGAGGAGCTTCCTGCATGACTTTCATCCTGCATAAAGCATCCATCTACCTATAGATAAGTATCTAAATCATTCTCTTCAAAATTTCCAATTAGGGTTTTTAATTGTATAGGAATACAGACATTTTTGGAACTATGGAATCAGATCTATATAACAACATACACAAACAGAACGGACCCAGATCAGATGGCTCCTAGAGGAGCCATCTGATCTTGGTCTACTCTGTTAGTAATGACGTAAAATGGCAAATCTGTCAGGTAAAGAGTTATATTATTTCTTTCTGCAACAGATATTAACTATAAGTTACGAGTTGTCATTTTTCTGTCAATTTATTATTTGTTCTTTGAAAAACTAACCCTAACCAAGTATTGACTTGTTATAATTTGTAGCCTGTCCAATATGAAATTATCTACATAAGTTGCAAATGTGTTACCTTTAACCATTTACCTGAGGAATATAAATGTTAGAAATGATGTATTGATGTAGGTGGCAGTGGTCTAGTGGTAACGCGCTTGACTATCAGTCCAGAGGTCCGGGGTTCATATCCCGGTCTCTCCCGGAAATTTCAGAGACGCTTTTCCGTGTCTCCCACCCGCACATCCTCTCCACCCAGGGGTTAAAATGGGTACCTGTGAGTGTCACTCGCCGGTACTGCTGCTGCATGATTGCGCCATATGTTAGCAGTGCTCAATATTGTAGGCCAATGACTCTATGACCAGGGGAGTAATTGTACAGTCGGCTGAGCGGTCATTCAGACTGAATGTAGACAATAACTAGGTACTTTACATTTTATTGAAATAATTCACTGCTTTTTAGTGACCCCCATGGCCACTGGAGGGGGACTATACAGGTTTGCACTCCATCTGTCCTTCCATCCATCAATCCTTCAGTCCAGATTTTTGTCCAGATGATATCTCCTAAACCGCTTGAGTTATGGTTTCCAAATTTCAGGTGTGGGTTCATCTTGGGAAGGTGGACTTTTACATACTAATTTGGTGTCTCTGTATTTGACCTTGCCTTAAGTTTTAGTAAACATATGTATGGAAACTTATTTAGATGATATATCCTCAACCCCTTGTTTTAGGATTTCCAAATTTATTGTGTGGGTGCATCTTGGGAAGTGTCACATACTACTTTGATGTCTCTGTGACCCTGACTGTGACCTCAGTTTTAGTAAAACAAAATGCTGCCCTGGTTGGGAAGATAGATTGCTTGACAATGCAAGTCTGTTAATAATTGCATCTGAATGAATTTTTTTAATGTGTGTAGTATAGTGGTAGATTATATAACAACAACGCTTGTCCAGTTGATACTTTAATGCTCAGTACTTAGAGCTGTATTATGAGATCGGACTGCCATCGGTGTCATCTACCTCTTAACCCATTCCCTCTTAGATTATTTTTAGACCCAACGTCTTTGAATTAATCTACTGAAAAGGAGCATTAACTAGAGAAAAGAAAAAAAATAGATTTTTGTAGTTTTAAACCATTGTTATAAATAGAACATTTATTCCTGTGGAGCAAATGCTATATCTATCACAATGATTTCTAAATGTGACTTTTACAAAGGCGCCAGAATGCGTCACTAGGAGGGAATGTGTTAAAAAAATCCAGTCTGTTGCAAACCATGCAACCTGCATACAATCTTACAATTTTTTTTAGCCCTTTAATATACAAGTCAGTAAACCAGGAAATACTATCATTTGCATAAGGTTTAGGCATATCTTGAGCAGATCTAAGTGCATTCTCACACAGATCTAAGTGCATTCTCACGCAGTTATAAGTGCATTAGACAATTATTTCCTTAACCCGGTTGCAGCCTTTAACTTGCAGTCAGCTCCCATATTTACTAGGCTTAGTTACAACTATATCACGCATGCCAGAAATTGTAGAATCATATATATTTCATTTCTTGAGCAAACAGAGCAGGCCCTGATCAGACAGCTCCTACAGGAGCCATCTGATCTGGGTCTACTCTGTTTGCAAAGGTGTTAAAAGGTGTCTCTATCAGGTGAAGTGTTAAATGTGTGAACTGCCAAGACTTAAGTTCAGGTCGTTGGTTTGATCTTGACTGAAAATGCATTGAAATGAAGAGTTGTAGTAACAGTACATGTTGCAGATAAACTAGGTGTAACCCTTTCCCTGTTCTACATTTATTCCATATTTCAGTGCCTACTGAATATTCATGGACAAAATAGTCATAATGATATGGAAGGTGGAACATTGTAACCATTTTAGGAACTAAAGAAACACTTATCAAACTCCAGTAATAAACAGAGCAGACTCTGGTTAGATGGCTACTTTGTTTGCAAATGGAAGAAATGCATTTATATAAAGGAATGGGTTAACGCTCTGTTCCCTCAGGACCCATATTGTAGACTCTTACCATCTGTTTTAGGAAAAAATGAAATGAATATTGACTTAGAGAATTGTACCAGACATCACTTATTTGAAGTTATTTCCCAACAACAATAATGAATTACAGTAAAACCTCTCTATAACGGACACTAAATTACATCAAGTATTTTCTGTTAGAGGCAGGTGGCTGCTTAAAGCAAGGTGAAAGTAAAACAGAACGCTCCTATAGGAGCGTTCTGTTTTACTTTCAACTTGCTTTAAGCAACCACCTGCCCTAAATACCAACTAATTAACACAATTTAGTGTCCGTTATAGAGAGGTTTTACTGTACTTGATGGGAAAAGAGTTAAAAAGGTTTGAGTACTTGTGTGTATTCATGTATAATTGTATCCGGGTGAAGTGGCTAAGAGACCAGTGAGGCATGAAAATGATGGTGAAATGTTATCATTTACTTGCCAAGACACGCAAAGTAATTTACAAGTTTTGCCTATATCTACACCAATATCCTGGTACATTCATTATCAGTATTTTTTTTGTATTAGCTAAAGCTGTCATTTTAGTTGCTTAACCAAGGCAGAAAGTGTAGAATCAGATATTTATTATGTCATAAGCAAACAGAGCGGACAGTGATGAGATGGCTTCTATAGGAGCCATCTAATATGGGTCTATTTAAAAAAATGAGAAAAAAATGCAGGGTAGCAGTTTTTTCTGTATCAACAGCTTCTATTGACCCTTCAACCCTTTCCCTGTTCTGTGTTTATTCCAAATTTCAATACCTACTGAATATTCATGGACAAAATAGTTATAATGAAAAATGGAAGGTTGAACATTGTAGCCATTTTAGAAAGTAAAGAAACAGATATGTCAAATTCCATTAGCAAACAGAGCAGACCCTGATCAGACGGCTCCTGTAGGAGCCACCTGATCTGGGTCTACTCTGTTTGCAAATGCATGAAAACAGGTTTATATGAGGGAAAGGGTTAAATGCTGATTTTACATAGCGGAATAGTCCGTCATTATTTAACAATTAGTTAACCATTCAGTTTGAGAGGGTATAATTTGCAACAGGATTTTGATTGACAAACAGTGCAGACCCTGATCAGAGGCCTTAGACCTCTAGGAGCCCTCTGATCTGGGTTTACACTATGTGCAAATGTCAGTGGACTTGGTTCCCGCATTCAAAGGGTTAAAGCATCCCACTTTGAAACTGGATATACATGCAGAAACAGTATCTTGTCTTGATTTCATTTCCTTCTTACTGTAATAATAGTAAAATCCCTCTAAAGCGACCACCTAAAAAATGCATAATTCTGGATCTATCTGTAGCTCAACTCATTCCCTTATAATGATGCCTTTTTACGCCTCTGTAAATGTCACTTTTTGAAACCAGTGATATATAGAGCATTTGCTTCATAGGAACATGCTATATTTATCATAATGATTTAAAAACTACAGTCCTAAAAAAAGATTTTTTATTTTTTAATAGATGGTCCTTTCCAGTAGATTTATTCAAAGAGGCGGGTCTTAAAATTGCCTATGAGGGAATGGGTTAATGCAGGATAAAAAGTAATGCAGAAAACTCCTATGGGAGAGGATTGGATGTCCAGATGTATAGGATATATGGGGTAGGTGGGAATAATGTGCAAAATGGTTTTGATTGACAAACAGTGAAGACCCAGATCAGAGGGCTCCTCTTGGAGCCTTGGAGCTCTCTGATCTGAATCAGCACTGTTTGCAATAGTCAGTACATTTGGGGTTTTTTGCCTATTGTACCCTTTCATACCGAAACATATCATTTTGAAAGTTCTGCAATTAACCCTTTCCTCATAGAAACGTATTTTCATGCATTTGCAAACAGAGTAGACCCAGATCAGACAGCTCCTAGAGGAGCCGTCCGATCAGGGTCTGCTCCGTTTGCTTATGGAATTTGATAGATCTGTGTCTTTACTTTCTAAAATAGCTACAATGTACCACCTTCCATATTTGATTATAACTGTTTTGTTCATGAATATTCAATGGGTATTAGAATTTTGACTAAACATAAAACAGGGAAAGGGTTAAAATGGGTTAATACGTTACTTGATGAATATTCATGCATGACAGCCCATTTGGAATGTAAATTATTTGATGCATGTAGTAAAGTTCAAAATAAGGAAATTTATTGTCATTGCAAACAGTATATAATCAGATATATAACATATAAGCATTTGTACACCATTTGTAGAGTAAATTACATTTGTAGCTGAATTTTTATAATGGCATTTTCAGCCATAGTAGAAATTGTAGTCATATCTATATGGTTTTATTTGCAAAACAGAGCAGGCCCTAATGAAACAGCTAGCTCCTACCTTTTACTCCATGACTATTTAGAGCAGAGTCCATTAACCCTTTACACCATGAATATTCATGTAAGAAATAATGACATCATGAATATTTATTAGTTAAATGTTAAAAATTACATAACAATTTCCCTCATATAATCACCTTTTCACGCATTTGCAAACAGAGTAGACCCAGATCAGACGGTTCATACAGGAGCCATCTGATCAGGGTCTGCTCTGTTTGCTTTAATGGAATTTGAAAGATCTGTTTTTTTACTTTCTAAAATAACTACAATGTTTCACCTTCCATATTTAGTTATAACTATTTTGTCCATGAATATAACTATTTTGTCCATGAATATTCAATAGGTATCAAAATTTGGAATAAACATAGAACAGGGAAAGGGTTAAGGTAGGAACACAGGAATTTTTGGCCAAGGCAGAAACTGTAGAATCATACCTATATTATTTCAAAAGCAAACAGAGCAGACCCTGACCAGGAGCCATCTGATCTGGGTCATCTCTCTTTGCAAAGGCATAGAAAGGCATATTTATATAGGAAAGAGTTAATTAACTACTTTATTTTATATTGTTGTATAAAGCAAGAGAATACCAGGCAATGCCAGATAGTATACAAGCAGAACTGACCCTGATCAGACAGCCTCTACTTGAGCCTACTTGTATTAGTCAGACAATCTGTTTAAGAAATATACATGAAGTAATAAATTTTATGTTCATGACACCCAGGAGTGAGGATGAAACCTCCTAACAGAACAGAACAATTTTTTTTGCATTCAGACATGTACATGTACATAATACATTATTAAGCCTGAAAGTCTTTGCATGCCATCTGTCATCATCGGATCTTCTGTTGACAAATGCAGTGAAACAAAATAGTCCAGAGTGGGTGTTCATTCATAATTGATTGTATCATGTTTACTCCTTTAAACACAATCTGTAACTTCAATCTGCAAACGTTGTATTACCCTAGTTACTCAAAGTATTCAGACAGAACAACTTTCAAGGCAAATAGTGCAGACCCAGATCAAACTGCTCCTGAAGGAGCACTATTTGCTACTATGTCTATTTTGGTGCAAAATCGACTTATTCAGCTTTACAGATGTGTGGAGAGTTGGGATTGGGTGTCTGAATATTTAGGGTATTTAGGATAGAAACCAACTAGCTTCACATCTCATCTTGATCCAAGCATGTGCAAAAGTCTTAACAAATTTATGCATAGTGTCAAAAGAGTTTTGTTAACAAATCCCTTGTTTCAAGACTTAAAGAATCTCTTGCCTCACATCTCTTGAGGTTCTTGCCTAACATTGCTTTAAAATCTAGACTCGCATTCATTGAAGCTCTGGGGCCATGCTTATAAAGCTTTTTAGTTGAGTCTGAGTATGTTCTCAAGCTCTTGATTGGTCAGATTTGAGCCAAAGGCTGAATTCTGAGCAATCAAAAACTTGAGAACAAAATCAGACTCAACTAAAAAGCTTTATAAGCATGGACCCTAGCTGGTCTTAATGTGCTCAAGCCTCACAATGATTGAAACTCTGGTCTCTCATTGACTAAAACTTTTGCCTCATGCACACTCATTGAAGCTCTGGCCAGTCTCACACTGATTTAAGCTCTGGTCTCATTGATTGAAACCCAGGCCTCATTGATTGAAGCTCTGGCCTCAAATTACTTGAAACTCTTGTCTCACATTGATTGAATCTCCGACCTCACATTGCTAGAAATTTCTAGCCTCACATTGATTGAAACTTTGGTCTCATTGACTGAAGCTATGGTCCCATTCGGAATGATGCACTGGCCCCACACTGATTGAAGCTCTGGTCTCACATTGATTGATGCTCTAGCCTCACATTGCTTGATACTCTGGCCTCACTTTGATTGAAGCTCTGGTCTAATTTCTGTAAGCTCTGGCATGGCTTTATTTGAAACTCACATTGATTGAAGATCTGGCCTCACATTGCTTTAAGTTCTAGTCTAATTTCTGTAAGCCCTGACCTGGCTTTATTTGAAACTCTAGCCTCACATTGATTGAAGCCTTGGCCTCACATTGATTGAAGCCTTGGCCTCACATCACATTGATTAACCCATTCCATCATATGCTATTTTTAGACACAGCCTCTTTGAATAAATCTGCTGAAAAGGAGCATTTACTAGTAAAAAGTAAATAATTGAAATTGGTGTTGTTCTGAAACCATTGTTATAAATACAGCATTTGCTTCTATGGAGCAAATTCTCTATTTGTAACAGTGGTTTCAGAAAGTTATTTTTACAGAGGTGTCAAAAGGCGTCAATGTTATGGAATGGGTTAATACTATGGCCTTATATTGCTTGATACTCTGACCTCACATTGATTGATAGCTCTGGCATCATATTGATTGAAGCTCTGATCTAGCATTGATTGAAGCTCTGACCTCACATTGCTAAATATAAACTCTGGACTAATTTCTTTGAGCTCTGGTTCGGCATTGATTGAAGCTGTGACCTCACAATGCTTGTAAATCAATGTACATGTGTCTAGATACAAAACCAGACAAATAAGGATGAAGAAATGCATGATCTGCATAAAGTTACAAGATAATGTACTTCACCCTTGCCTTGATATATACAGTAAAACCTCTCTAAACCGGACATTCAATTTAGTATAAATATCAGTCTTGGAGACAGGTGGCAGCTTAATGCAGGGTGAAAGTCATGCAGAAAGCTCCTCTAGGAGCTTTCTGCATGACTTTCACCCTGCATTAAGTAGCCACCTGCCTAAAAGTATCTAAATTCTTCTCAACTAGAATTCCGGTTTAGAGAGGTTTTACTATACATAATAATGACATCACCCGTAGTTCCTTCATAAAAGCGTGTTTTCACGCATTTGCAAACAGGTTAGACCCAGATCAGATGGATCTGCTCTATTTGCTAATGGAATTTGAAAGATCTATCTGTTTCTTTACTTTTAAAATGGCTACTTTTTTCCACCTTCCATATTTCATTACAACTATTTTGTTAATAAATATTCAGTAGGTATTGAAATTTGGAATGAACATAGAACAGGGAATGGGTTACGCATTATAGTGGCATATGAAAACAGGATATTTGGCGAAGGCAGAAACTGTAAAATCAGATAACTCCTGTAGGAACCATCAGGGTTTACTCTGTTTGCTTATCAAATAATGTAGATCAGATTCTACAGTTTATGCCATGGCAGCTGAACATTCCTATATACAAATGTATTCAGATATATCATTTTAAAAACAAATATCAGTTAATTGATATTCGCACAGTGATTAATTCTCACATAAATATTCATGGCGTTAACCCATTACCTCATAGACTATTTTAGATACAATCTCTTTTAATTAATCTACCGAAAAGGAGCATTAAAAGGAACATTTTAGAAGATTGTAGTTTGAAACCATTGTGATAAATAGAGCATTTGCTCCTATAGGAGCAAATGCTCTATTTATCACAATAGTTTCACAAAGTGACTTTTACAGAGTCGTCAATATGAGGGAATGGGTCAAAAGTCGTCAATATGAGGGAATGGGTCAAAAGTCGCCAATATGAGGGAATGGGTTAAGGGATAATTTATGATATGCAAGAAATTGATGACAAAATTAGATCTGCATCATCACGAGACATCAAATATTTAGGGTCACATCACAATCTAATCCAATCTAATTTATACTCCAACACTGTTTCTGAAAAGAAATGGAAGAACAACTTTCAATGAAACTTGAAGCAAACAACAATTTTATCCAAAAATTATGCACTAAACCAGAGCAACAGATAAATGTGTGTACTCAGATACTAAAATCTTCATTTCTCCACCAAACCCTATGTTGTGACCACTCTTTAGAAATGTCTCTTTTAGACAATTCTAAAGAGTGGTCACAACATAGGGTTTGATGGAGAAATAAAGGAGATATTCTTGAAAATGTCTTAATTTACGCATCTTCTTTTACAACCTCTGCTAACCTATTAATAGAGTTGTGACTGTTCATAAACTTTGAGATTTTTCAAACCAAAACACATTCACATCACTTTGCAGTATTCTTGTTTTTTTCTTAACACAGGTTTTATGGACAGCACAAGCTTTCTCAGACTGGTTCAGGATAAGAAGTCTTGTGTTGAGCTATGTGAAGCTGGAGCTGTACATATACACCCTAAAAATACGGACCGACCAGTCTGCTTCTCAGATGTCATCATCAATAGTACCAACAAGTAAGTTTTTAGGTATTTTATCTTTAACTACCAAGTCTATAAAATTTCTGCCAGTATTATTACTCTTATTATTGTTCAAAATGAATACACAGTCAAACTTGTACTAATTGACCTTTTATGATTAAACTTAGGAATCTTAAATAGTGATTGTTTAATGCAGGGCAAAGTGCTGCACAATTATCAGTTTGGAGCTCTCTGCATTTTTAGCCAGATTTTTCGGGAAAAATCTTGGCTTATAGTTTGGCGTAAACCGGGCTGGCGAGTGTGCGGGCAGCGTGCCGTCTTTAACAAAACTTTAACATTGCTTATAACTTCTGACTTACTTACGCTAGACAATTCATATTTGGTATGCAGATAGCTTGGATGAAGGCCTTTCATTTGATACAAGGATACATGAAATCAGGTCAAGGTTACTGTTTTGAAAACTTGCCGTTTTTAACAAACTTTAACATTGCTATAACTTCTGAACTACAAATGCTAGGCAATTTATCTTTGGTATACAGATGGGCCAGAGATGGCATTGGTAAAGGCCTTTCAGTTGATATAAAAATATTTGAAATTAGGTCAAGGTCACCATTTTGACAAGTTGGCCATCATTGAAAAACTTTAATTTCTGAACCACATATGCTAGACAATTTATGTATGGTATGGAGATAGCTTTGGTGAAGGCCTTTCAGTTTATACAAGGATACATGAAATTCGGTCAAGGTCACTATTTTGAAAACTTGGCTGTTCTTAACAAACTTTAATATTTTGCTATAACTTCTGATCTATGGATGCTAGGCAATTCACCTTTGGTATTCAGATAGCTTTGGTAAGGACCTTACAGATGACATAAAGATACCTGAAATCAGGTCAAGGTCACTATTTTGAAAACTTAGCTGTCATTAAACTTTTGTTATAGCTTCTGAACTACATATGCTAGACAATTTATATTTGGTATGCAGATAGCTTGGATGAAGGTCTTTCAGTTGATATAAGGATACATGAAATCGGGTCAAGGTCTACGCAAAAAATCCGGCTTTAATGCGGTTTCCGCATTTTTTGCTTGTTTTGTCCTGCATAAGGAGACAGATTAAGACTCCTTTTTTAATGGTCATTGAAGACATAATTATTTTACTGAACATAATTATATATGTTAGAGCTCTAGATAAGATGCTTCAATTTAAACATTTTCAAGAATGACTCCATTATTTCTCCCCCAAACCCTATACTTTGACCACTCTTTAGTATTGTCTCGAAGAGACGATCCTAAAAAGTGGTCACAGTGTAAGGTTTGGTGGAAAAGTGATGATTTTAGTACGTGGGTAAGCACATTTATCTGTAGCTCTATATATGGTGATTTTCACTTCCACAGGAGCAAGTTCAAAGAGTTACATGACTTGAGAGGTCATTCCTATGGCTACAGCACCTCGACCTCCCTCACCTCCTGTCTGGCAGTGCTAGACCACCTGAAGAAAACAGGCTTTGATGCAACTTATTTTGGTGACAATTATGAGTCTGGTAAGAAATCGGAGAAATGACCAAAGCATAGCATCTTTAACCTTTTCCTACATAGGCTTTTTCTAGATCCAATCACTTTGAACAAATCTACGGAAAAGGTGCATTAACTACTTACTAGAGAAAAGGAAAATTTTAGAATTTTGTAGTTTGAAACCATTGTGATAAATAGAGCATTTGCTCCTATAAGAGCAAATGCTCTATTTATCACAATGATTTCATAAAGTGACTTTTTCAGAGGCGTAGAAAGGCGTATTTATGGAGGAAAGGGTTAAAATTCGCTTATGTTAGTTCTTCAGAAAATAATATTATTTTGTTGTATTAGTTGTGTATTTACTACTACTGTATGTTTTGTATTTGTTATAAATATCTTGTAATGTTGAATTCACAAAATGATTGATGGATTGATTGATTTTTGATTGATTGTTTTTAATTTCCTACAGGAAAAGCATTAAAAGACATATATATCCTTATATAGAGTAAAGGGTCAAAAGTTAGTTATTGAATCATTCATTGAAAATGGAATTCTTACACCCTTCCAACCAGCATTCAGTAGCTGATAATATCGTTTATGTACGCAATGCTTTAGTAATTCAATGTAATTCCCATTTTTGAAACAGTTTACCATTGCAGACCTTGATCAGACGGCTCCTACAGGAGGGTCTACTCTGTTTGCAAAGATGTAGAAAGGCATTTTAAATAATGTAAGAAAACACAAAGGAGTAGTCTATTGTAAACCCAGATCAGGAGTAGTCTGATAGGGGTCTGTTCTGTCTGCTTTTGGAATTACATGTACATTATAACAAACCAATAAATATTCATGTCATTATTTCTATATGAATACCGGTATTATTCAGGTAGAGGGTTAATTATACAGGCAATTAACATCACTACATATGGGACATATTCTAGCGTAGAATTGTAGATCAGATCACTGACTTTCAAAATTGAATGTAAATTAAAACCCAGATTTTTCTAACTACGAATGTAATGTAAAGTGATTACGGTATCTTTATTCTGTTAGGTTCCCATCTGGCTACAATACAGGCAGTTCTTGACAGTCGGGTTGATACAGGGGCGGTAGACTCCAGCGTTCTTGCCGGGTTTCTGGCCTCACACCCTTACTACAAAGAGCAATTACATGTACTTCTCTCCATTGGGCCTCTACCAACATATCCAATAGTGTTTAAATCCAAACTATCAGGTTAGTGCAGATATACAGTAAAACCTCTCTATAACGGCCACTAAATTGTGTTAATTAGTTGGTAATTAGGGCAGGTGGCTGCTTAAAGCAAGATGGAAATAAAACAGAACGCTCCTATAGGAGCGTTCTGTTTTACTTTCACCTTGCTTTAAGCAGCCACCTGCCTTTAACACAAAACACTTGATGTAATTTAGTGGCCGTTATTGAGAGGTTTAACTGTACATATAAGCTTTATTCACTGTAGTAATAAATTTATGCAATTAGTTTTGATACAGATTAACTATAGAGTAACTCATCAGGATCGAATATTGTTTAACCCATTACCTCATAGGCTATTTTTAGATCCAACCCCTTTGAATGAATCTACCCAAAAGGAGCATTAATTAAAGAAAAGGAAAATTTTAGAATTTTGTAGTTTGAAACCATTGTGATAAATAGAGCATTTGCTCATATAGGAGCAAATGCTCTATTTATCACAATGGTTTCACGAAGTGACTTTTACAGAGTCATCAAACGTTGTCAATATGAGGGAATGGGTTAACCCTTTCCCTGTTCTGTATTTATTCCAAATTTCATTACCTACTGAGTACTCATGGACAAAATAGTTATTGCTGTCTGATCAGGGTCTACTCTGTTTGCAAATGCATGAAAAGGTGTTTATATGAGGGAAAGGGTTAAAAGAAATAGAAACACTTGAAATGGAATACACAACAGATATAAGTAACATTGGGCAGATACATGTACATACTATGTGCACTCTTTGAACTTTCAAGGTCACGTTTAGAGGTCAAAAGTCATAGAACTGTGTACTCTAGATAAAAGAGTCTTGAGGAGATCAGGGGATTTTTTTGATTTTTCTCTGTGAAATCTAGTATTGTTAGTAAAATTAAAATCCTCTCTCCAAGACAGTTCTAATGAGTACAAACAAGATGGAATTTGGCCGAGAAATTTATTGTACAGCTCAGTATTATTTACAGTTTTGTATTCTTTGCATAGCAATAGATTTCAAGTGATCATAATACAGTAAAACCTCTCTGTAACGACCACTAAATTTTGTTAATTAGTATTTTGGGCAGGTGGTTGCTTAAAGCAAGGTGAAAGTAAAACAGAACGCTCCTATAGGAGCGTTCTGTTTTACTTTCACCTTGCTTTAAGCATCCACCTGCCTTTAACACAAAATACTTGATGTTACTTAGTGGTCGTTATAGAGAGGTTTTACTGTATAAATGAAAGTATTATCCCAGAGGCAGTTATCAATGAATAAAGAAGCGCACGTCAGATGACCTTATGAAAGCGATTAGGTAATAACGCCCATAAATTGTGAGTGGTCAGTTTGATAATAAGCATAGCGAGAAACGGCTGAAGTGTCAGCTGCAACTTAATCATTAACTGGAAAGAGTGCTAATCCTTTTCCTTATAGCCACAATTTCATGCCGAAGGCAAAATGAACTTATTCGATATAAGGTTGATGCCATGCAAAGAATACTGCAACGTCTACAACGTTTTGATTATCTTTTTATTTTTGCAGATAAGCTGAAAGAGCAGATCACACAGGCTTTATTGGATATGAACAAGAACATGAAGTGGAACAAGCTCCTTCAGTCATATAATATAGCTGGCTTTGCTCCATTAGACATTTCCTTGTTTGAAATCGAGAAGGATCTTAAGAAGTCTTTGAAAGGCAAAACCATGGCAGCAACCTATTACTGATCTGGAGACTAATAACAAGATCTGTAGAACCAAATTTGTGATATATGTACATGTACATTTCCTGCACTGTTTGTTCACTAGAAATATAATCCCTTCTTAACCCTTTACATCATGAATATTCATGTAAGAAATAATGACGTCATGAATATTTATTAGATTAATTTTTATAATGGAAATGGGATTTTTTCCCCACAGTAGAACTGTAGAATATCATATCTATAATATTTCATTAGCAAATTCCTTGTTTAATTTCATGTAAGAAACAGAGATCATCATGAATATTTATTTGCTGAATTTTCATGTTATAATTGTAAACTTCTCATAGAAACTGTATAGTCAGATCCATATCATTTTAAAGGCAAACAGAGCAAACCCTGATCAGATGGCTCCTATAGGAACTGCCTGATCTGGGTCTACTCCGTTTGCAAAAGTGTAGAATAGCATTTATATTAAAGAAAGGGTTAAGACAGATTTTACTGTATGCTTTGAACATTCGTTCCAATTTTCTTGTTTCCTAAACAGCATCGGCTCCTTTAGGAGCCGTCTGATCTGGGTCTACTCTGTTTTCAAATACGTGAGCATGCATTTATATGAGGGAAAGGGTTAAGCTAAACCAGTTTTCATTCAAAATGGAATCACTCATTATTGTTTAACTATATTGTCCATTCAGTCTGAAAAAGGCTTTACATTGGGTCTACATTGTCTGTTAATGTCAGTACATTTGTTTCTGGCATTCAAAGGGTTAATTATTTCACTGCCTATGGCAAACCTTTTTAAAGAGTTTTGATCTTGATTACACGCTGAGTAACTCGGTGTCTCATCAGGAGCCAACCTGTTTGATGCTGTGAAATTGTTTTTGAAACAAAAAGTAAGGAAAATTAAACAATGAAAATTGCAGCAGATGACAAATTATGCATACGTCTATACATGGCAGTAAAGGAGTTAACCCTTTCCTCCATGAGTGTTTGAATAAGAAATAATTATGTCATGAATATTAATTAGATTAATTTTTTATAATAGCACAGATACATAGAATTTTCTGGCCATGGCAGAAACTGTAGAATTGAATCTATATTACGGTATATCATAAGCAAACAGAGTAGACCCTGATCAGACGGCTCCTATAGTTGCCATCATATCTTGGTCTACTCTGTTTGCAGAAGCGTAGAAAGGCGTATAAAGGAGTTAAGCTCAGTATTGTCTTCTAAATCATTTTTCCTGTTCTTCATCTAACCCTTTACCTGATAGAGATGCCTTTGCAGGCAGAGTAGACCCAGATCAGATGGTTCCTTTAGGGCCATAGGATCAGATGTCTGCCTAGTTTACTTATGAAATAATATAAAGATCTGACTACAGTTTCTGCAATGACTAAAACATCATGTCTTCATAGACCAATATGTATTTGTGATATCAATATTTCCTGCATGCAAATTCCTTCAGTATAGGTTTAAGGAACAATCAGTGTGTCAAACATTGTACAATCATGTAGGTACAAACTTTGTCTTGGATTATAGCATAGGGTGATAAAATGTAGAAATCTATCATGAACTACTTGTCTTTTGTAATTCATAATCTATGCATGTGAAAGTTTGATACTAATCATTTGCTTAACCCTTTTCCCCTCATATTGACGCCTTTTGATGCCTCTGTAAAAATCACTTTTTGAAACCATTGTCATAAATAGAGCATTTGCTCATGGAATTGATTTCTTGTGGAATAATATAGATCCGATTCTAAAAAAAAATTATTGTGTTCTTATAGGATTGTAAAAATCCAGTTAATAAAAATTTATAAAATCATTAATTCTTAGATGAATATTCATGAAGTAAAGTGTTAATGACATGTTTTTAAGCCTTTCCTTGTTCAATGTTTAGTCCACATTTCAATACCTATTGAATATTCATGGACAAAATTGTTACCATTAAATATGGAAGCTGGGACTTTGTAGCCATTTTAGAAAATAAAGAAACAGATCTATCAAATCCCATTAGCAAACAGAGCAGACCCTAATCAAATGGCATCTATAGAAGCCATCTGATCTGAGTCTACTCTGTTTGCAAATGGGTGAAAATATGTTTGTATGAAGGAAAGGGTTAATTGAAGTTGTTTGCATATATCATTGTTGATATACACTGGAGATCCGTTATAACGCGGACCGTTTTACCGCGGTATTCGATATAACGCGGGTCATCTGTGTCCCCGAATTTTTTTTTGTAAATACCTCATTTACAGTAATATGATTGAATATCGCAATGAAACATAAAATAAACTTAGGTAAACTTATCCGCCCGCAGCAGGCTAAAGGATAAAAACAAACATCGGTCCCTACATAAACAATTGAAGACAATCTTACGTGTGAAAAACTGACAACTGTCAACTCGTATATATGCCGCCATGAATGTAATACACACAGCTGATTACCGGTTCGTACTATCAGCATGATGCCCTTATAGCACGGGAACCAGTAAAATCTTAACTGCATAACTTTCGTTACAAATTAATTGTGTGTATTAATTGAGATACGCATGTACTGAATTTTTTCACTGTCAAAGCCACAAAAGTTCGAACTTTAATTATGAAAAACAAACATCATTAGAAATCTAAACCCCTAACTGCAGGGTTGGAGGTTATATGCTAATACAGAAAAGGGTGTGTACCCTTT